>WOXC01008665.1:615000-1192790 GCA_011680675.1 Gymnobelideus leadbeateri | reverse complement strand
AAGAAATAATTTGAGTATTGTGGAAACACAATCAGGATAACACAAGATCTAGCAGCTTCTACATTAAGGGATCACAGGGCTTGGAATATGATGTTCTGGAGGTCAAAGGAGCCAGGATTAAAACCAAGAATCACCTACGAGCAAAACTAAGTATAATACTTCAGAGGAAAATGTGGATATTCAATTAAATAGAGGACTTACAAGCATTGTTGATGAAAAGACCAGAGCTGAACAGAAAATTTGACTTTCAAATACAAGAATCAAGAGAAGCATGAAAAAGTAAACAGGAAAGAGAAATCATAAGGAACTTATTAAAGTTAAATTGTTTATATTCTTACATGGAAAGACAATATTTGTAACTTGTAAGACTTTCCTCAGTATGAGGATAGTTGAAGGGAATACATATATATGTATGTATAGGTGGGTGAATATGTGTATATGTGTTTGTGTGCATGTACACATAAGCAGAGGGCACAGGATGAGTTGAATATTAAGGAATGATATCTAGAAAATAAAATTATGAAGTGATAGAGGAATATATTGGGAGGAGAAAGGGAGAGATAGAATAGGGTAAATTATCTCACAGTTGGAACTCAAAATCTTGCGGAAATGAATGTTGAAAACTAAAAATAAATAAATAAATTCTAAAAAGAATCTCTTCTATAGTATCCCCACTCTCTTTCTTTGACACATCTCTTACAATGATTTGATGCTTCTTGCCAAGACTCACCCCTCAATGTGTGCCATGATCCCATCACCTCCATTTTCTCCAGCAATTTGCAACCTCACTCATCCCCTTTCTCTCTGTAACACTCAATCTCCACCTTTCTTGGTTGCTTCCCTCCTGCCTTCAAACATTTCCCCCACCCTTAAAAAAGCATTCACTAGACTCTAAAATTTCCTCAAGCTATCATTATGTATCTCTCATTCCTTTCTCAGCCAAACTTAAAAATCTATCCGTACTGCTTGCCTCAGTTTCTTCTCCTTTTAGTTACTCCTCAGTCCTTTGCAATTTGTTTTCTGACCTCATCATTTAACTGAAATTTTTCTCTCCAAAGTTACCAATGAACTCTTTATAACAGGAGATTGACCTATGTGCCCAGTCCTTAAAAAATATGTGTAGAGTGCTCTGCTGATGCAATCTACATGTAGACTTTGGAGCATGAGCAAACATTCTGTATCTGGTTCAGCTCTGCTAAACATTTGGTGAGGAGACTTTCAGATTGATTATGCAGGACAAAGTTTAACCAGGAGCATGCTGCGTAGAGCACTCCAGTCCAAGGAAAGTCTAGGAACCAGGGCAAGAAGAGGCCTCAGACCCACACTGAGTGCATTCACAAGGTACTAACAAGCTAAAAGCAGTACTAGTCCTCTTCTAGATAGCAATGTTCAGTTAAAGAAGCAAGGACTAAGCCTTTGGTGGTAAAAGAGGCCTCCCAACCAAAGTGGCTTCTGGATACATGGCCCATAGTTGCTTCTCTCTCTACTGTATTTCCTCTGTTAGAGTTTATTACAACCTTAAGAGCTTTGGGATGTCGGGAGAGCATGCCACCTGACATTCAGGAGCTGGAACCCATACAGGGATTTGCTGAAAGTTAAATGATAAGGAGCGGAATCACAAATGACTTGCCTGATCCAGTCCAGTAGTAACAGAAATGAAACTCCTCCAGCTATCAGTCGTGCATTTAGAAGCCTAGTTGGCGAGGATGAGTGATGTATTAAATCTTGAGTCCAATCTCCTCAGGGACCAAGGGGATGACCAAGGTGATATAAAGGAAAGTATGCTCCCAGGTATTGGGGGGAAATGATAGTAACTGTCATCTTGTAAGTATCCCCTTTTTAAAAACCAATTGATGTTACTTGGTTAATAAAACTGGTCATTAATCCCTTGAGATTAGTGGTAGGGAGAGATACATCAAGCCAACACATAGAAGACACTGGCAAAGGACCACCCAGCATGGCATGCCCTCAGCAGAGAACGTGCTGTACTCTATAATCAAAGCAGAATCATAGCTCCAAAGAAACATGAGATGTGCAAATTTAGAGAATGCACTCCAAAGATCCACGTGGACTATTTGGGCCCAAGTTGTGGTCAAGCCCTCCAAGCTCTTATTGGTCTGATCAGCCACAGTTGGACACACTGTAACTTGATTCTAATATAATGATGTCATTTTTGTCCTTTTTGAGAATGAAGGACAACAACCAACCACTGTGTGTCAGGTACTATGCCAAGCAAAGGGAAAACAGAAACAAGCTAAAAGAAAAATGATACCTGTCCTCAAGTAGCTTACATTCTAATGGAGTATGACAACATATAAAAGGGAACTGAAAACTAGGGAGGGTCTGACCTGGGGTCTCTTCTCTTGTCTACGTCAGTGCTCTTGGTAACTCTTTTAGTTCCCATGGGCTTAATTATCATCTCTATGCAAGTGATTCATAGACTTACATATATTCAGTTCATATTCTATGCCCTGAGCTTCAGTCCAATATCACTAATCATCCTATTGGACATTCTAAACTAGATGTCCTGGGAACACCTCAAACTCAACATGTCCAAGATAAAACTTAGTATCTTTTCTCCCCAAACCTTCCTTTCTTCCAAACTTCCCTGTTTCTGTCAATCACCAGAATTTTTTCAAGTCTCCTGAGTTCAAAACCTCAGCATTACCCATGATTCCTAATTCTTTCTAACCCCACATATCCCCATCCCTTGCCAAATTTGCTGTTTTTATCTCTACAATATGCCTGACATCAGACTCCTCTCTACTCACAAAACTACTGCCTTAATTGGGGACTTCATCAGCTCTCACACAGATGATTGCAAGAGCTTCCTAATAGCTCTCCCTATGTGATACATCCCCAATCCATTCCGTCCTATGGACACCTGCCAAAGTGAATTTCCTTTAAGCACATAGCTGATCACATCTATCTTGTGTTCCAAAAACTCCAATGGTTCTTCATTGCCTCTGAGATCAAATAGAAATTCTTCTATTTAGAGTCTTAAGCCCTTCACAACCTGACTCCAAACTGTCTTTCCAACTTTATCATACCTTATTTTTCCTTCCACATTCTGTGATCCAGTCAAACTGGTTTTCTTTTTGTTCCTCACACACATCTACTGCCACCATGCCTTTGTATCAGCCTTCCCTCTGCAAGCTCTCCACATCTCTACCTCCTAGAATACTAGTGGACAACAAGACTGACTCACTGTTGAACAGGAGAAGAGTAAAGTAGATTGCCTTAGGAAAATTGCATTTTATATTTGTGTGTATGTATAGGCACACATATATTTGTACACACATGCACATATATGTATATACATGAGTGTATATGTGTACACACATACACCTCTCTGTTCCTATATACATATGTGTATATGTGTGTGCATGGACATATATCATACATATTTTTCTTTCATACACACAGATACATACATAGCTTTTTTTTCAATATCTCCATTTCCAAATATATCCCTTCATCTCCCCCTTTAAAATGGCAGAGAAAGACACTCATAGTTCCTTCTCCCTTCAGACACATATAACTCCATTTCTCAATAAGCTCCTTTTTCAGTGTTAACAGTCATGTTTGCTCCCTGTATTTTGCCTTCCTTTACTTCAATTCTTGTTTCCGACCAAAGGACCTCAGAGATCAATGACATACTAGTTTCTCACCCCTAAAGCCCAATAAATGTCTCCCCAAACCAGTGGCTGATCAGTTGCAAACCCAGTATATTTATGAGCAATGTCCTGCATGCCCCATAGGGAAACATTTTACTTTGTACCAATTGATATGATAGAGACAAACAGCTCTAAAAGACCCAGGAGTTCTGAGCAGCTAATAGGGAGGTGAAGGACTCAGGGCAGAATGAGATTTTTTTTTTGTGCATGGCCAATGCAGAATTTTGTTTTACATGATGATAAATGTTTGTAACAGTTATTTTTCTTTCATTCTCAATTGAAGGAGGGGGAAGGAAGAGAAGCAGATTTTTGCTGATTGAAAAAATAAAATTAATTTTTAATAAGTATACATGTGTTCCTTTTAGGTTTCAGGCTTTCTAATGAGAATGGGTTTGTTATTTGTGTATTCTCCCTCTTTCCTTCTGTCTGTCTCTGGCTTTGTAACCTTCCTCCACTTTCCAAAATGAAGAAAGAGGAAGCAAGAATTATTGCATTTAACTAGTACAGTGCCCTGCACACAGTAGGTCCATATAGCATCCTTTAAAATAATGTTCCTTATTGTAGCTTACCATCAAAAAGGATTTGTTGCCTAATATAAGGCTAGATCAGGGAAGGGAAGGTGTTGTTGTTTGTCCTTCATTCTCAAAGAAGATCATGACATCAAGGAGGTGATGCTATAACTTGAAAGTGAATTGGATTTAAGTGAGGGGGAGCTGTACAAAGTCTCCAGCCTCCCTTTCTCCTCTGGAGTCATTTGGGTCTAGTGGCAAGACATAGATCAGGACAGCTGGAGATGGCCCTAGATGCAGTAGGGGGCCTTGGCCTGTTTAAACTAAGGTCTTTCCCAGGTCTCAGTTTGACTGATTGGAAGAGAAGGCTGGCAGTTTAGTTGAAACACAGGCCCTGGAGTCAGGAGGACCTGAGTTCAAGTGAGGAGATAGTAGACCCAAGCAAATTAAAATAGTTGGAGTTAGTTGTACAAAATGTGCTCTACTGAATTGTTTTCCATCTTGAATTTCGTGATAATATTACCAGGAGTGTGACATTGGATAAGAAAAAAAAAGGTCTGAAAATTTTATTCAGTCTTTAGGAGGGATCTCTTTTATGATATTTTATTATCACTGGGGCAGAAATATTACATCATGGGAGTTTCTCTACATACCTCACAGGACAAATGTGTGTTTATTTCTATATTGTGGTTCCTCAGGATGGAGAAAGTATTTTTGTTCTAGAATTGTGGAGTATTTTTAAATATGTTAAAATATTTATTTTTTTATTTTTTAAATTTTTTTTTTTTTTGCTTTTTGGAGGGTAAAGTTAGGGCAATTGGGATTAAGTGACTTGCCCAAGGTCACACAGCTAGTAAGGATTAAGTGTCTGAGGCTGGATTTGAACTCAGATCCCTCCTGACTCCAGGGTCAGTGCTCTATTCACTGTGCCACCTAGCCGGCCCTAAAATATTTCTTAAAACAGAAAACAAAACAATTATGATTTTGCTATTGTCGAATGATTAGCAAAAGCCTTTCTCCCTTACTCCCTTCCTTCTCCTTGAAAATGATACCTCTCTTTGCAGAGTTTTAGTTGATAGGTTGTAATATAACAATATTATGTAATAGAATAATTGACTCAGATAGCTCTTGAAGTCCACTAAAGACTCCTAGGTCTTTATTCAGATAAACTTCTGCCTAACCACTCCTCTTTTTTCCCCTTTAAAAAAAAATGAATCATTTATTTTTAGTTTTCCATCCAATCACTTCTAGAAGTTTTAAATTTTCTCTCCTTCCCTCCAATCCTCCCTCCCCAAAACTGCTTGCAGTCTGATATGGGCTCTACACATACATTCCTATTAAACACATTTTCACATTAGTCACATTGCACAGAAGAGTTATAATAAATGGGGAAAACCATGCAAAAGAAAGAAAGAAAGAAAGAAAGAAAGAAAGAAAGAAAGGAAGGAAGGAAGGAAGGAAGGAAGGAAGGAAGGAAGGAAGGAAGAAAGAAAGAAAGAAAGAAAGAAAGAAAGAAAGAAAGAAAGAAAGAAAGAAAGAAAGAAAGAAAGAAAGAAAGAAAGAAAGAAAGAAAATGGTCTGCTTCATTCTGCATTCCAACTCCATGGTTCTTTCTCTGGCATTTTCCAAAATGTGTTTTTTGGAATTGTTTTAGGTCCTTATATTGCTGAGAAGGGCTAAGTCTATCAAAATCAGTCCTCACACACTGTAGCTGTTACTGTGTGCAGTGTTCTCTTGGTTCTGCTCCCCTCACTCAGCATCAGTTCATTCAAGTCTTTCCAGGTTTTTCTGAAGTCTGCCTGTTCATCGTTTCTTATAGCACAATAGTATTCCATTACATTCATATACCACAACTTGTTTAGGCATTCCCCAGTGGATGGGCATCCTCTTGATTTCCAGTTCTTGGCCACTACTGAAAGAGCAACTATAAATATTTTTACACATATAGGACCTTTTCCCATTAAAAAAAAATTATTTACTTTTCGTTTATAACATTCACTTTCACAAGTTTTTGAGTTCCAAATTTTCTCTCCCTTCCTCTCCTCCCCCTCTTACCCCCTCATGTCAGCATGCAATCAGATATAGTTCTACATGTACTTTCACATTAAACATTAGTCAAGTTGTAAAGGAGAATTATAACCCATGGAATGAACAATGAAGAAGAAGCAAAATGAAATGAAAAAGAGAGAGAGCAAGTAGTTTGCTTCAATCTGCTTCACACTCAGTAATTCTTTCTCTCGATGTGGATTGCCTTTTCCATCATGAGTCTTTTGGAATGATGTGTCTCTAATTGTCTACAAAGTTCTCTTGGTTCTGCTCCCCTCACTCAGCATCAGTTTATATAAGTCTCTCCAGGTTATTATTATCCATTTTGCATCTCATAATGTTCTCTACCTCTTGTTTGGTCATAAATCCCTCCATTTCCCATAAATCTGACAGATAGACTATTCCTTGTTCCCTGATTTGTTTATAGTATTAGCCTTTATACCTAGATCACATACCCATTTGGACTTTATTCTGGTATACGGAGTCAGATATTAGTCTATGCCCAGTTTCTGCCATATTATTTTCGGGTTTTCCCAGCAGTTTTTGTCAAATAGTGAGTTCTTATCCCAGAGCTGGGGTCTTTGGGTTTATCAAGCAGTAGATTGCTATAATCTTTGACTTCTGTATCTTGTGTACTTAACCTATTCCACTGATCTACCCTCCTATTTCTTAGCCAGTACCAAGTGGTTTTGATGATTGCTGCTTTGTAATACAATTTAAGATCTGGTAGGGCTAGGCCACCTTCCCTAGCATTTCTTTTCAATAATTCCCTTGATATTCTGCACTTATTTTTCTTCCACATGAATTTTGATATTATTTTTCTAGCTCTATAAAATAATTTTTTAGTAGTTTGATTGGAATAGAACTGAATAAGTGTAGCGCCAATGCAATATTTACAGTGCCCATAATCACGATAAAGACCATGACTATAAATATCGCATGATGGTTGATTGCAAAATATACCAAACTCTCCATATAGAGGACAGAACTGGAGCATTTATTTAGACACCAGAAAACTGAATCCCAAAACTAGTAAGCTGATTCCATAATAGTACCAAAGATATTCAGAAGCCATAATAATGCTGAGAGCCACAGCATTCTTCAGCCTTCCCACAAACCAATACAAGATCAATATTTACTCACAAACTCTCTCTCTCTCTGCCTGAGCACCCCTCTCTCCCACTGTCTTTCTGGCTTTTCTACTCAGCTTCCTGTGGGCTCTGCTCAGGAAATTCTCTCCATCACAGGCTCCATGTAATTACATTCAGCCTACTGGGGGAAGAGTTTACTTTCAAAGCAAGGAAACTTTCAAACTCCCCCCTAAATCTACTAAGGGGCAAGGAAGATCTTTGAATTCCCATTCCCATTACAGTAAGTAAATCATTTTAGGTAGAATTGTCATTTTTATTATATTATCTCAACTGACCCACAAGCAACTGATGTTTTTCCAATTATTTAGATCTGATTTTATTTTTGTGAAAAGTGTTTTGTAATTATGTTCATATTGTCCCTGGGTTTGTTTTGACAGGTAGACTCCCAAATATTTTATAATGTGTACAGTAATTTTAAATGGAATTTCTCTTTCTATTTCTTGCTTCTATATCTTGCTTGGATCACTCCTCTCTTTTATACTTGTGAAGTCAATTTTTCAAATACAAGTGTAAGATTTGACATTTATTCCAAACAAATATCATCTTAATTGATCCATCCCAATACTCTAATCTAATCCTTTTGGATCCTGACTGTGGCAGAGAAAGCTAGATGGTGTAGTAGAACCTGTAGTCAAGAAGATCTGAGTTCAAATTCAACTTTAGATACTTACTAACTATATGACCTGGGTAAGTCACTTAACCTATGTCTACCTCAGTTTCCTCAACTGTAAAATTAGGATAATAACACTACTTCCCTATCAAGGTTTTTGTTGTTTCCAGGATCAAGTAAGATAACATTTATAAAGTGTTTAGCATATATATATATTTACACTTGATAAATCTTGGTTTCCCTTCTCTCCCAAACTGCCATCCAATGTGTTAACTATCCTTAAAGCCTCATGGAATCTGATGAGCATACTTTTATCTAAATCATTGATTAAAATGTTAAAAAAGCACAGGGCTAAACAGAACCCTGGGGCACTCCCTAGGAGACTTTTCCCAAATGCTATAGAGCCATTAATGATTCTTTCAAATTGGTCATTCAGTGAATTCTGAATTCAGTTGATTAGACTATTGTCTAGAATAGAACTCTTCATCTTTTCCACACACAAAAATGTGAGAACACCTAGTTAAAACATCAGTAAACTCCATCTGCATCAAAAAAGGAAACATGGTTAGTCTTGCATGTTCTTGATGAATCCATGCTGGTTCTTTCTTTTCTCTTCCTTTTCCCTATACATTATCACCCTCAAAGGCACAATCTCTATGTTTAAGAAGTCTGGAACTATTTGTTGCTGTTGTTCAGTTGTGTCCAACTCTTTGTGACCCCGTGGACCTCAGCATACCAGGCCCTTCTATCTTCCACTATCCCCTGAAATCTGTCCAAGTTCCTGTTTGTTGTTTCCATGAAGCTATCTCATTTCATCCTTTACTGTCCCCTTCTCCTTTTGCCTTCAGTCTTTCCCAACATCAGCGTTTTACCCAGTGAGTCCTGTCTTCTCATTATGTGATCAAAATATTTAGGATTCAGCTTCATTATTTGACCTTACCAGGAGCAGGCCTTGGGGTGACTCAGTCAGTGAGAGTAGTGACGGTTCCCAGGCCCCTCAGTTCACAGATGGTAAAGGGATCATACAACAGATCAAAAGGAGATTTACGGGGGTCCATATGCTGGCACCAGGGGCAGGACTCTGCTGCATTGCCTATACTTGGATCTGGGTTGCAGTTCTGGTTCTTAGTGCCAGTGTGAGGAGGAGCATTAGCACAGCAGAGCTTGCAGTCACAGGGGAGCAGGGCCCCTGGTCACAGTTCCAAGGCTGAAAAGAGTGCTTGTGATCTCTCACAAACCAGTGCACAGTACAGGAGAATATTAAACACGTCTCCGCCTCAATCATACCACCTTGAAAGAATCAGAAACTTATAGGTTCCCAGAATTACCTCTGAAAATAACTGCACCAAAAAACCCCTGAAACTTGGGACAGTATCCCTTCCACTTGGAAAGAAGAGTCCCACTTTAAC
Organism: Gymnobelideus leadbeateri; assembly: GCA_011680675.1. NCBI lineage: Eukaryota > Metazoa > Chordata > Mammalia > Diprotodontia > Petauridae > Gymnobelideus > Gymnobelideus leadbeateri. The sequence continues at coordinate 1,183,388 of WOXC01008665.1, read as the reverse complement.
ATAGAGTTAAAAGTTAAGAAATGATCTGGAAAATGAGCAAACAACCGAAAAAAATTCTAACCATAGAAAGTTTCCATGGTGACAAGGAAGATCAAAACATACACTCAGAAGAAGACAATGAAGTCAAAATTCCTACATCCAAATCCTCAAAGAAAAATATGAATTGGTCTCATACCATGGAAGAGCTCAAAAAGGAATCAAGTAAGAGGCATAGAGGAAAAATTGGGAAGAGAAATGAGAGTGATGCAAGAAAATCATGAAGAAAGAGTAAATAGCTTGATAAAGGAGGCACAAAACAACTACAGGAGAAAATAACACCTTAAAAATAGAATAGGTCAAATGGTAAAGAGTCACAAAAATCCAATGAAGAAAAGAATGCCTTGAAAAGCAGTACAAGCCAAATGGAAAAAGATATACAAAAATTCACTGAAGAAAATAATTTCTCAAAAGTTAGACTTGGGTAAGTGAAATCTAATGACTTTATGAGACATCAAGAAACAATCAAACAAAATCAAAAGAAAGAAAAAAAACAGAAGAAAATTTGAAATTTCTCATTGGAAAAACAACTGACCTGGAAAATAGACCTGCAAGAGATAGTTTAAGAATTATTGGACTACCTAAAGGTCACAATCAAAAAAAGGGCCTAAACATCAACTCTCAAGAAATTATCAAGGAAAACTGCTCTGATATTCTAGAACCAGAGGATAAAATAGAAATTGAAAGAATTCACTGATCTGCTCCTGAAAGATATCCCAAAATGAAAACTCCCAGGATATTATAGCCAAATTACAGAACTACCAAATCAAAGAGAAAATACTGCAAGTAGCCAAAAAGAAACAATTCAAATAGCATGGTGCCACAATCAGGATAACACAAAATTTAACAGCTTCTACATTAAAGGATTAAAGGCTTGGAATATGATATTCCAGAGGGCAAAAAACTAGGATTACAACCAAGAATAACACACCTAGCAAAACCGAGTATAATCTTTCAGGGGAAAAAATAGATATTCAATGAAAGAGAGGACCTTCAAGCATTCCTTATGAAAAGACCATAGCTGAATAGAAATTTTTACTTTCAAATACAAGATGCAAAAGAAACACAAAAAGATAAACAGGAAAGAGAAATCATAAAGGATTCAATAAACTGTATAGATTCCTACATGGGAAAATATTTATAACTTCTAAAGTATAGGTGTGCATTGAATGTGATGGTATGATTATCTAAAAACAGTAAAATTAAGAAATGAGAAAGAAAAATGCACTGAGAGAAAGGGAAAGGGAGAGGTGGAATGGGATAAATTATCTGAAAGAATAACACACCTAGCAAAACCGAGTATAATCTTTCAGGGGAAAAAATAGATATTCAATGAAAGAGAGGACCTTCAAGCATTCCTTATGAAAAGACCATAGCTGAATAGAAATTTTTACTTTCAAATACAAGATGCAAAAGAAACACAAAAAGATAAACAGGAAAGAGAAATCATAAAGGATTCAATAAACTGTATAGATTCCTACATGGGAAAATATTTATAACTTCTAAAGTATAGGTGTGCATTGAATGTGATGGTATGATTATCTAAAAACAGTAAAATTAAGAAATGAGAAAGAAAAATGCACTGAGAGAAAGGGAAAGGGAGAGGTGGAATGGGATAAATTATCTGACATAAAGGAGGCCTATGATTTTATAGTGGAGGGGAAATGGGGGAAGTGGAGAGGGGAGCACATGAACTTTACTCTCACTGGAATTGGCTCAAAGAGGGAATAATATACATATTCAGATGGGTATAGAAATCTATCTTACCAGACAGGAAAATAGTAAGGGAGGGGATAAGAGAAGGGGGGGGGGACCTGATAGAAGAGAGGGCAGTTTGGGGAAGGTAAAAGTCAGAAGCAAAACACTTTTGAGAATAGACAGGGTAAAAGGAGAGAGAGAGTAGGATAAAAGGGAAATAGGATGGAGGGGAATACATAGTTGGTAATCATTACTGTGAAAAAAAATTTTACAGGAGTTCATCTGATAAAGACTTCCTTTCTCAAACATATAGAAAACTGAGTCAAATTTATGGAAATAAGAGTCATTACTCAATTGCTAAATGGTCAAAGGATATGAACAGGTAGTTTGCAAAGTAATCAAAGCTATCTATAGTCATATAAAAATGCTCTAAATCACTATTGATGAAATGCAAATGAAAACAACTCTGAGCTATTATCTCACACCTGTCAGATTAGCTAATATGACAGAAAAAGAAAATGGCAAGTGTTGAAGGGAATGTGGGAAAATTAAAACACTAATGTACTATTGGGGAAGCTGTATACTGATTCAACCATTCTGGAGAGCAATTTCTATGTCCAAAGGGTTATAAAACCATGCATATCCTTTGACTAAATAATATCGCTACTAGCTCCATGCCTCACAGAGATAAAAAATAAAAAGGAAGATGACCTATGTGTACAAAAATATTTATAGCAGTTCTTTTAGTGGTGACAAAGAATTGAAATTCATCAATTGGGGAATGGTTGAACAAGTTGTTGCATATGATTGTGATGGAATACTATAGTGCTTTAAGAAATGATGGGCAGGATGCTCTCAGAAAAACATGGAAAGACTTACATGAACTGATACAAAGTGAAATGTGCAGAACCAGGAGAATATTATACACTGCAACAGTAATATTATATGATGATCTACATGAATAATTTAACTATTCTTAGCAATGCAATGATCCAATACAATTTTGTAGGCCTTATGATGAAAGGTGTTGTCCATCTCCAGAGAAAGCACTGATAGAACCTGAATGCAGATCAAAGATAATTTTTCTTTATTTTCTTTATTTTTCTTGGATTTTTTTTAACTGTGTTTTCCTTCACAAAATGACTTACGTGGAAATGCATTTTGCATGATTACATGTGTATAACCTATGTCAAATTGCTTGCCTTCTCAATGAGGGTGTGGAGGGCAGGTAGAGAGAATTTGGAATTCAAAAATTTTGGGGGAAAAAAGAATGTTAAAATTGTTTTTACATGTAATTGGGAAAAAATAAAATACAAATAATGAAAAAAACAACCCTGAAGCCATTTGCCTCATTTTTCTTCTTTCCTCATCAATCAGATGCCTTCTGCTACTATCTCCTCTTTCACCCACATAATGCAAAAAAGTAGCCTTATTCCTAGCTAGATAAACCTAGCTGCACCCATTCCATCCTATCTCCTCTAGCAGATTTCCCCTTTGTCACCTTTCTCTCACTTACCTTCTATCTCTCCCTACTACCCACAAAAATACCTTTTCTCCCCGATCCTAAAATAACAAGACAACAAAAGCCAACCCTCAGTTGATCCTTCCAACCCCAATACTGTCCCATGCCTCTTCTGCCCTTTGTGGCTAAACTCCTTGAGAAAGCTGTCTATAATGGATGCTTCCACTTCCTCTCCTCTCAGGCTCTTAACTCCCCACTATTTGGCTTCTGACCTCATCATTTAACTGAAACTACTGTCTCCAGTTACCAGCATTCTATTGATGGCCAGATCCAAAGACCTTTGCTCAAGCCTTGTTCCGATTTACTTCTCTGCAGCCTTTGATGCTGTGGATCCTCCTCTTTCTGCTCCTCTCTACCTTCTGGGTTTTTATGATGCTCTTCTTCCCTGGTTCTCCTACCTGTCTGCCTGATCTTTCTCTTTTGCTGGCTCTTCATCCAGGTCATGCCTACTAAACGTGGCTGTCTTTAAGGGTGTCTGCTCCTCCCTCTTACACTATTTCATTTGGTGATCTCATCAACTCCCCAGGATTTAATTAGTATCTCTATGCTGATGATTCTCAGATTTACTTCCCCAGCCTTAACTTCTCTTCAGACCTATATCAAATCTGGAATTGCTTATTAGGCTTTTCCAACTGTATGTTCAATAGATATCTTAAATTCAATGTGTACCAAACTGAATTCATTCTTTTCCCCTAAACCCTTTGAGGACACCATCCTCCCAGTCCCTAATGCTTACAAACTAGGAGTCATCCTCAGTTCCTTACTATCTCTCAACTCACCTTATCCAACCTGTTGCCAAGGCCTATAGATTTCACCTTTTCAATGTTTGTTGAAAACATCTCTTTCTCTTCTTTGATACTGCCATCAGCTGATAGATAGACCCTCATCATCTCGTCTGGATTACTGCAATGGTCTGCCTGCCCCAAGTCTCCCCACTCTAGTCCAACCTCCATTCAGCCACCAAAGTGTTTTTCCTAAAGCACAGGTCCAAACAGGTCAACCCCTTCCCCTCTTCTCTCCCTCCCCGCCATAAACTCCAATAGCCCTTTATCACCTCCAGGAAGAAATACAAAATGCTGATTGATAGTAATTCAGAATTGAGCTCACAACAACCCCACGTTTTCCAATTTTCTTCCACCTTAACCCCCACCCCTACCCCAACATTCTGTGACCCAGGGATACTGGCCTCCTCCTAGCTGTTCTTCAAACAAGACACTCAGCTTTTGGCATTTTCTATGGCTGTCCCCATGCCCGAAATGCTCTCCCTCATTTGCACCTCTTGGTTTCCTTGTCCCAACTAAAATCCCACCTTCCACAAGAAGTCTTTATAGAACCCCCTTAATTCTAGTGCTTTCCCCCTGTTGATTATTTAAAATTTATCCTACCTGTATTTTGTTAGCACATTATTGTTTGCATGTTGTTTCCTCCCTTAGACTGTGAGTTCCTAGAGGGCAGAGACTTTTTTTTGCCTCTTTTTGTATCCCCAGCACTTGGCAGTGCCTGGTACATAGTAGGCGCTTTATAAATGCTTGTTGACTGAATCATCATCCATTTCTTTGATAATATATTCTAGAACTTTGCCTGCTGTCAAACTCAGTGGCTTATGTTTTGCAGACTTGATTCTCTTGCCTTTTATGCCCTGCTCAGACAGCACTTCTGGCTCCTGAAGTCTTTCAGACTTCATTGACAGTGGCTTGGCAATCATTCTGCCATTTCTTTCCATACCAAAAGATGCACTTCATAGAACTGAAGACCTAGAGGAAGAAGGGATTTTAGAAGTCAGAAATCCAAACCCTTCATTTTACAGAAGAGGAAACTGAGGCCCGAAAAGTTCAAGTGACTTGCCCCAGGGCACATGAGAGAACCCTCTTCCTCTGAGCTTTTCTCATCAGCTTGGGCATTGTGAACTGAGGCATTCCTGACCGGTAGTCTTTCATGACCAAGCTACACTTTTCTATTCATCCTGTAAATTGTCCCTGATTCCATTTCTGTGTCTTTTGAAAATTACCTACTAGCTGCTGAGCTCCTCTAGCATCTCCATCAGTCTTTTTAATCAAGCCCTCTCTTTCCTCTTCCTAAGAACCATTTCTGCAAGTCCTCAGTATTTCATACATGTTAACATCCCTCCTTGGTTGGGTTCCCAACAGAATTTTAGGCCATGGAATCCTAACTACCCTTTTTTGTTTCCCCTTTGAAGGCTACTCATTCCAAATCACGAGTGCATGTCAAACTATTTCCGACTTCATTCTCCTGCATTTGAGCAAAAATTAAAAAAAATTAAAGTCCCCCTAAGATGCAGTGGTCATTTCCCCCAGTATTCTATTTTTTGCATGCCCCATAACCAGCTCCTCATTGGTGGTGAGAATCTATTCCACAGTGGGATTCCCCGTATAGTTTCTCTGTCCATCAAAGCACTGACTGCTGCAGCCAAAGTGTGGCAGACCAGGCAGCAGATGTGCAATCAGAACTGAGGTGGGCTCAGGCCCCACATCGGACACATTGGCTGTTGGGATACTAGGCAAATCTCTCAATCTACATAGCCCGAATGGTTCTCAATTATAAGAGCTAACATTTAGATGGTGCTTTTCATATGTTATTTCTGATTATAAATGGCATCTTTCACAGAAGCCAAGATAATTGATGGCCCCCATAAAAACGATAAAGCTTTCCCAGCTGGACTTTGTGATTTCCTTTCTGAATTCTACATTTTGTTTCCTTTTATGTTCAAGCCACCTACAGGTCCAGCACAATTTCTGGGACTGCCTCAGTTGACCTTTGTCCCCACATAATTGGAGTGGCAAAGAGGCCAGAGCTGGCAGGGGCAGGCACTAAAAAGCCAAACTATGCCGCCTCTCTTCCTTCTAAGAAAAAACTCTTGACCCTGCTTAAGCTAGGTCTCTGCATTGTGGAAGGGCTGGAATCCCCAGGGGAAGGGAGCATGCCCAAATGCTTTCTCTTGACAGAGGAAGAAGGTAAAGTCCAAAGAGATTAGGGTCTGTCACTGTCCCGAAGTGACAGCTTTTGACCCAGGTTCTCTGATTCCACAACCGGGGATCTTCTGTGGGGGACAAATAAAGACATCAAGGGGATGAGAAAAATTTACATCAATAGAACAAAGCTGAAAGAGAGAGAGAGAGAGAGAGAGAGAGAGAGAGGGAGGGAGGGAGGGAGGGAAGGAAGGAAGGAAGGAAGGAAGGAAGGAAGGAAGGAAGGAAGGAAGGAAGGAAGGAAGGAAGGAAGGAAGGAAGGAAGGAAGGAAGGATTCCTTTTGCCCCAACCTGGAGTGAATACCTCGATTCTACACTGTGGTAACTGTACCAAACTCTTCTATTTCCAAACCCCACAACCTCAGTTTCATTTCACCTGGGCCAGAAATGAGAGGCACAGGTGACAGGTAAGGTGAGTCCTGATTCCCTGGGTAGGTCTCTACTAAAAGGCTTCAAAGAAAGCACAAACACAGATTCCAAAGTTGTGTATTTTTCAAAATAAAGATCACACATTGTTTAGAGACAATCTACACAAGTTACAAAAAATAGTTGCCCAGGCATAAGCATACACAGGTTTGTTAATTATACACATATGGTTACAAGTGTGCTTGCAAAAAAGTTCATTGGAAATATACACAAGGCTCTGTAAATGTACACCGTGTAGTGTTACAATTCTATATTCAAACAAGGAAAATTGACAGTATGTTACATTCACTTACAAGTAGACAAAATGCAAAATACAGTTCATCTTCTGTACAAAAAGGGCGGGCTTCACACTTTACAAGGTGGAAGGGGTTCTGATTGGGGGGCAGGGAGGGGCTGAACCTTTGCACGTCCTTTTTACTGTCACAAAATAAGCAAAACATGTTACTCCTGGAAGATTAAAAAAACACTATTTTTTTAACTGAGTCATTTTGTAGAACATTTAGAAAGGATCTCGCTACTGTTCCACGAGGTGACAAATAAAACCAAGCTTTTTTTCTCTTTAAACATTAACTAGGCTGTATAAAGAACATTTCCTTCAAAAGAAAAAATTTACTTCTGGTTGAAATTACAATTTACAATATACAACACTATATGCTACGACCATAAAAGGTGTGAATATACATTGAAATGCACAGGTTTGCTAATTTTTTTGTCTTACCAAAAAACGGGTTTATGTTGATTCAAACTTCTCCACATTTACATTACAGAGGTTTACAAATGTACAATTGTACAATCAAAAGTATGTTCCACTACTAGGGTACATTATAGATACAGATTAGACATCAAAACAAGAAAATACTACAAATTTTTATATATGCAAAGTCTACACCAAGTATACACTATATATTTATAGAAGCAAGACCAAAGCAGAGTTGGATTGTTTTTTCTCATGCTAAATAATCACATTTTGCCTTTGAACAGAATAAATCAAGTCGGCAGTAAACAATCACACCCACCCTGCTTTTAAAATGTCCTGGGTGTGCATTCATCCTTCCAAAACTCGACTAAGCTAAGTTCTTTAGCATATCCTACTCCCCCCAAAAAAGCAATTTAAAAAGTTTCATAAACTGAAAATTCTCTTAAACTGAAGCTTTAGCAACTCTGAAACTTTTAATATTTATAAACAGCATTAAATGCAGGTTTTGTGCCATTTAACTAAAATGAGAACTTCTGAATTTTGACTAAAATGGGGGGAAAAACAAGTATTTGCAAAATTTGCCAGCTAGGCAGATGAGTTAAAAACCTTTTTTTCTTTTTTTTCTTTTTTTTTAAACCAACCACCCTGAAAGTTTCTGCACTTGGAATATAGATACAACAGTGAACAAAATATGTGGCCTCCCATGTACATCGGTTACCTATGTACAAGTATCCTATACACCAGTAAAACAGCAGGGCAATTAGTCAATTAAAAAAAATAATTAGTACATGTTATGCATAATAAAATTAAAGAAATTTACAAAGGCTTTTTAGCTGTTTGATTTTCTCTGTAATAGGTGAGCAACCATTAACCCCTTTCTAACTGTATATTGGAGCATTTCCGGTTGCTGGTTGGATTTGCCTGTTGGCCACTGAGTTTTTCAAGAATTCACTGCTTCAAATGATACCATTGGGTGGTCCACAAATTGGCCCCAAGTCCACCCCATTCTTCATATAGTATTTTTCCAGCTTTGCCAGAATGTGTTTGCCATAGGTGTACTTGCGTAAAGTTGCAATATGAGGCCGGATCTGCAGAAAGAAAAACAGTTTGTGAATAAAAAGGCTGCTGCCGGAAGCATGAAGACAGCAAGCACAGCCACGCTGGGGGTATACAACCAGACAAGCACAAATGGGGAAGTCAGAAAGGCACTTTTATCCAACTCCTATTAGAGAGAAACGCAGGAGTGTTAGAGCTCAGGCTCCCTAGCTGGGCTATTTCCCCTTTGTCACAGCTGTTCTAAGACAGGCACAGGCACACACACAGACACACACAGACACAAGGACTGCCAGCTGGGGTAATCAGAGCCCGCATTAGGCAACTACCGCTCTATATGGTGAGTGCACCGTGCTAGGAATACAAGAACAAAAATGAAAACAGCCCTACCCCCTCCAGAGGTTACACTTTTATGGAAGAAGAAACAGACACATATAAATACGTACACAATATGCAGAAAGCAAACAAAAAGGGGCTGGAGAGAGAGAATCAGGAACTGTTAGGAGAATGGGTACAAGACTCATGTAGCATGTCACAGATTCTAAAAGGCAAAGGAAAGGAGGGTGCACATTCCAGGAGTGAAGGACAACCAATGCAAAGGTGTGGAGATAGGAAAGGGAAAAACCTCCAGCCCAGGTGGGCTAGAATGTCAAGTGCATGGACGGAAGTAATGAGCAGTACATGGGGAAGTAGATGCATAAGTCTCTCCATGCCAAACAGTGAAGGTTTCTTGAACAAGAGACTTGTGCCTGAGGAGCACCCTCTGGCTTAGGGAGAGACTGCAAGAGCCCAGACTGGAGGTGAGGAGGGCTGGATGCACACAAGGGGCCCCATGAGGGGCAGCAGCCAAACTCTGCTCATGTTCAGCTGTTTCAGGCATGTCTGATTCATCATGACCCCTGTGGGACTTGGCACCTAACTGGATAATGGAAGGGAAGCAGAATGAAGAGTCAGGGATGGTTCCAAAACTGGGCACCTGGGTGGCTGGGGAGGAGAACGGTGTTTCTGCCAGAACTGGAGAAGTCTGGAAGAAGGGTGGCTTTTCAGGGAGAGCTGAGAGTTCTGCTTGGGACATGCTGAGTTTGAGGCACCCCCGGGACACACCTGGGTGCAATATCCCAAAAGGTGTGGTGAATACAAGCTCAGCAGAGACAGAAAAAGAAAAGAACTGAAGCTAATGCTCGAGCCTTTGTGCACCCTCCCACGTGCTTCAGAGGAAACTCTTCTAATGCCTATGCCCTATCACATGTGGCCTGAGTCCCAATCACCTCACTGCCCTTTATCACACTCCTTGCACTGTTTTCACCATGAAGACAAGAGAAGAGAAAGCAATCTCAGATACCCTTAGATTCTGAGAGTATCCACAAATACAAAAATGACTCCAGGTCAATGCCAGTCTGTCCTGTCTTTTGAGTGAGCTGCTATCAAACCCAGGCTCACCTTAATCCCAGTCAGGCTCACATTCAGGTCCTCAGAAGAATTTGTTGTGTAACACAAAAACACACACATGTAAGTATACGTGCAATAGAGAAGGTGGGGAATGGGCTGTAACAGAATCTTATGGCAAACGAGGCCCAGGAATTTGGGGCCAGGAATGGGTACTGTCCCTGGAGCCGGGAGGCACTTCTCCCCAGATGACTGGGGCTGGCTCATTCCTCAGGCTCCTGGTCCTTGCCTTGGTTCCACTTCCACCTTTCAAAAGCTTCCCAACTGTCACCCTGGAGGAGCGCACACCCAAGCGTCTGGCTCAGCACATCTGAGTACATAGTAAAGTTCTCATTACCGAACTGTGTTCTCAGTGAGGGCAAGAGTGTCATCACTGCCAGACTCAGGGCAATAGCATAACAGGAGTAGGGCACAGACAAGGACAACGCCAACATCATGTCTGCTTGATCTCCCTTGGTTCGATGGGCACTGGGTCTGGAGACAGAGGACCAGGATTCCAACATCACCTGTTCCTCATGACTGATGTTACCTTTGGAAAGTCACTTAAATTCTCTGGGTCTCAGTTTCTTCAATCTATGAAACGAAGGCATTGGGCCACATGGCCCCTAAGGTCCCTTCCAAGACTAAACAGATGTTTCTATAAAAAATTAACCATTTTCACTTGTCTGCCACATTAACACTAGCATGATCTCAGCCCACCCCACTGGCATTTCTAGAGCTAGTTCCTGTTAAGTAATCAATCAGCTAACTGGCCATCAGCATCAAAGTCAAAGAAAACAACCCTGGGAGCTGTTGGAACTTGATTTTCTGGCAAGCAGCGCTCTGTCTCTAAGCCTGCTGATTTCCTGGCATGTCCCATCAAAGAAAATACAACAGAAAGAAAAAACAAAAAGGTATTTCCTACATTATGTACCATTTCCTGCTATCTTGTATTCCAGTGTGACTGTCCCTGCCTCAGTAGAAGGAACAGGACATGATAGAGTTCCTGTAGCATTCTGGTATAAGGGACAGAAGGCAGACTCAGGGAGGACTGAAGTGACTTAAAGCAACTGGGAGAAGAGAGGAAGGAAGAGCAAAAGGGCATGGGAGGGATCTCAGCACCATTTCTCCCCAGGTTCTGTCATGGTCACAGTGCCAACATCAGTAATGGGTTTTCTATTCTCACTTTATGCAATCATACTACAAGGGGTAAGGGAAAGGAGTGCAGGCCTAACCAAGCCAGTCACAGAAGCAATTTGAGTGGCAGAGTCACTAGGACCACTAATCAATTCAAACCATACTGATGATCTAACACTGACTTTCTTTACTTTCTTCCATATTAATGCTGAACCCCTAATCCCCATCCCCATACACTCACTGCAAACACAGCCTACTCTAAGAGCTCATTATAGTGAGTGGGGCCAGCCTCTCTGAGTGGGCTAGGGCAAGTGTCACCCTAGGGAGCTCACAAAGTGATCATGTCCCCCCAAATATCTGTTCCAACAGCTCAGTGATAACTTCAATTCCATAATCAGAGAGCCATTTCTTAGGTTCAATTACAGTATGGTCCCTTCTTAGAAAGCAAATAACTCTAGGAGGTGTTCTACATTGAGTTTAATCAGTCAGAAACAGCTTGGTATGAATGAGATGATGAGATTCTTTCTTGTAAACCCAGCGGTTTTGTTGTGTTTACCTAGAGAGGTAGGACTAGGACAACAGACTCATGCTCCATTTCATTAGAAACCTTGTCGTCAGAAGTTGAGACTTATGGAATGGAGAGGTCATGGGCTATCAGGGAAATAGCACTGAATGTGGGTCAAACAGTCACATTCCACTGTTTATGGCTACCAGAACAGTACAGTGCCTGCCACACTTTCGGAGCTTAATAAACATGTACTGATGAACTGATTACTAATTACATGGCTTTGGGCAAATTATAATATCATCAAAGCCTCAATTTCCTCCTTTGTCAAAAGAGGGGCTTGGACTAACTGGCCCCCAATGCCCCTCCAGTGTCCAAGTTAGGAGTAGATGAGCCTCCATGACAAAAGCAGCAACAGCAACAATGATAATAAGGATAGGAAAGGGTGCTTTATGGTCTGCAATACACTGCAAATGTCATCTCACCAGATCCTTCAAAAAACCATGCGAGGGAAGCGCTACTATTGGATAAGAGTGCTTTACATTTTATAGTTGAGGAAACTGAGACTAACAGAGATTAAGCGACTTGCCCAGGGTCACAGAGCTAGTAAGTATCTGAGGTTAAGATTTAATAATAGCTAACATTTCTATAGTGCTTCCTATGGGCCAGGCACTGTGCCAAATGCTATAAAAATACAACAACCCTCGGAGGTAGGTGCCATTATTATCCCCATTTTAGAGATGAGGTGAGGTGACTTGGTCCCACAAAGCCACTGTCAGAGGCTGGATTTGAACTGAAGACTTCTCGAATCCAGATCATTTTACAGATAAGGAAACATATGACCAGAGAGATAAAAGGATTTGTCCAAAGACCCAAAGTAAGGACTAGCAAAGCCAGACCCAGAGGCCAGCTTCCTGACTCTCAATCTAGTGATCTTTTCAATATGCCACAGATTTTGGAGCTTTGACTTTGGGGAGAGCAGAAAGAACCTAACACTTTCTTCCCAAAATGTAGTCATTTATATCCACTATACCTTAACAATACTGGAATGTGGTGTAAGTAACACTATTTCTCCAAGTGGTCTCCACCAACTTCCATGAACATTAAGGGTAACTGCATACCTTATGCATGACAATCTTCCGCTGGGCTGGCTCGGCCACATCAATCATTTTCTGGACCACGTAGTTGGCATATTGATCTTTCATCATGGTGTATAAGGCACTGTGAGGGCCGTCATTCATGGTGCACACCTCATCAATCAGCATGGCACGCTCTGTGCGAGATGCATGGGTGACACATTTTTCTACAACATTGCTGTTAAAAAAAATGGTAAAAAGGTCTGAAAACAAAGCCATGTGGTTAACTGCCAGGTCGACTACTTCTCCAAGCTTGAAGTTAGCCCAGTGCCTGGCATTTAACAAATGCTTCTGGACAGATGTATTTTCAACAACCAAAAGAAAACCAAGTCCTTGATATACCAATAAGCTTATCATGACATCAAACCACAATTATAAAAGAGTCACTTAAAGTTAATGCTGGAAGGGCCTCCAGTCAAATCCTTTTGACCAAGGAGGAGACTGAGGATCTGATGAGCTGACTTATCTAAGGGCCACATGGTGAGCACGTGGGTAAATCAGAACTTAGCCTGAGGGTTACTGATGCCCAGTCTGTGCCTTCATCAGGAGGCCCAACTCCACAGCGAGGGACAAACAAAAAGATCTCCAAGTCATCAGAAAGATGGAAGATTAGTCACATCCTCCAACCCACTTCAACCCTTCCCCATTACATGTAAAGCCTAGATTAACTTTAGAATAACAATGAAAAAAATCAAGAACAAAAGTGAGCATTAAAAGGTTTACAAAGTACTTTGCTGACATCTCATTTTATTCCATAAATTTGAGGAAACTGAGGCAAACAGATGTTAAACAGCTTGTCCAAGGTGACAGAGCTAGTAAATGTCTCGAGACCAGATTTAGATCCAGGTCTCTCTGACTCCAGGTCCAGTTCTCTGCCCACTATGGGACCACCTAGATGCCTCTAGAGAAGAGGAGGAAGTGCTCATTCTTTAATAATAAATTAAAGCAGAGAACTATGAATGTTCCCTTAGCAGCCCTGACTAACCAGCTTCCCCACCAGCCAGAGTTCTGCAGGAGAACAGCAAAGCCTCAAGCTTGTCAAGGGCTGACTTTATGGTCATGAAGGACTTCACACAACCTCTACCTCCACCTCCCTTCCCTGCCCCCCCCTCCCCATGCTAAGCCTAGGACCTGGAAGATAGGAGACATTTAATAAAGGCACATTGGATGACTAAAATCAACTGCTTTGTGACTGAGGCCCAGTCCTAAGGTTGTGCTGCCCCTTCTACAAAAGGCCTTTCACCTTCCCTCAGACCTCCAATCTATCCTCAATAGATTTTGTTTGCCTGTCATTTTCCCCATTCGAAGGGGAGCTCCCGGGGCGGCTAGGTGGCGCAGTGAGTAGAGCGCCGGTCCTGGAGTCAGAAGGACCTGAGTTCGGATCCGGCCTCAGACACTTAATCCACACAAATAAAAACCTAGCCGTGTGACCTTGGGCAAGTTACTTAACACCAATTGCCCTAAAAAAGGGGTGGCTAGGTGGCACAGTGAGTAAGAGCGCCGGCCTCGGAGTTGGGATGACCCGAGATCGAATCTGGCCTCAGAAAATGAGCACCCACACACAAATAATGACTAGCCGTGTAACCTTGAGCAAGTTACTTAACCCCAATTGCTTAAAAAAAAAAAAACGAAGGGGAGCTCCCACAATATAAGACACATAGTAAGAGTTTAATTAATGTTTGTTGGTTTTATCTGACTCTTCACATTCTCCCCAGGGCACATGAAATACCAACTCAGGTAACTAAGTCTGTCCAGGCACATTGAAAAAATAAAGGCAGCAAAGGAACTGGGCAGAGTGCTCAGTGTTTATGTCTGTGCCCAATCTAAGAGAAGAAGGCAGAAACCCAACAGGCTAGTCTTTCCCTTCCCCTCAAGGGTCTCAGGGCAAGGACCCAAGTAAGTGACCCTCTATCTACCACCCCAGGAAACTGAGGCCACTGGCCACCCTGCAGTATGGCCTCAGGAATCTGCTCACTATCAAAAGGTGGGAAGGTTGGGAAAGAGGGTAGATTAACATTCCCTGCCCTCAAAAACATGAACCAAGAGGAATTTAATTTTTATTTGACAAAATTTGACAAATTTTATTTGATAAAAGTCCAATATGTAACTATATAAATCAACAAAGGAGGATCCTAAAACCAGGGGGAAAATATGAGTAAAACCTTGAAGATAACAAAAAGGAAGAAAGACAACCCAACGCTTGATTAAAGACACACCTGTGTATGCACTAGAACTCATGGAACAAGGAAGAAAGTCCACAATGGTTCAAAAGAGAAATTTAATCCATAAAAAATAAACTAGCATGGTACATAAGTCAGATATTAAAATTCAACACAAAAATTTTAAATGTAATTTGCAGATGACAACAAATTAAATACACGATAGAGAACCATCTCTACAAAGAAGCAAAATTTAACAGATCTGGAAAACAGAAATACAGTAGTAGTAGTAGAAAATTTGGCAGGAGAAACTATGTGTCAACATTAAAAACAACACCAACACATGAATTTCATACAAACCAAAGGACCTGACTTGAAAGACAGAACATACATCAATAACTTCAGGGTCATAGCTCTGCCAAAAAGAAGAGACCAAATGAAAAAACCCTGTAGATCACAATGCAAATCATAAAACAAGAAAACTATATAAATCATCTGAATAAGACAACAAAGCCATGACCAAGAATATCCAGATCCAGTGCCAGAAAAACTCTGAGCTTCAAATGTCAAGGCAGAGCAGTGAAATGTAATGATTTCAACGATGAGGGGAAAAAAATAGCAGGCAGTCAGAAGTTCTCTGACTATGAAAAAAGCATGTTAAAATGACAAGAAATTACAGAATGGAATGGAATATATTCCGAACAGCCAGCTCAAATGTCACCATCTAAAGTTATCCAAATCATCAATGAAAAAAGAGACATCAGAGGTAGCAGAATATTCAGCCCAGAAACACCCTAAACAACCAGTAGAAGAAGTAAACTATATTATATTCATGTCTTTTATGGGATTGGAATCACAGAGGAAAATATTGCATATACAGGGAAGGGGAAGATGCCAGATAAAGAAGGGGTGATGGCAATGACTTCCTGGTAAATCCACAACTGAACAGTGGAGTTATGCTGTTGTGATGACTGTATAGATAGGGAATGAAAGGAGATGTCTCACTGTATATGTGTTGGGGGAAATTGGGACCTATCAGGGATGGAGATAAGGACCTTACGATAGGTGTAGTCTGGAGAGGAAGACTGTACATTAGGAAGCCACCTGTGCAGTAATTATCTCATAAAGAGAAGGGATATGCAGGTTACAGAAAGCTTTCTAAAAGCAAGACAAAACAAACCAAAAAGGAGCAAGATCCATAAAGGAAATAACACAGAAAATGGTGAGAAAAGGGAGCTCAAGATTGATCACCCATAAGGGCATAGCTCCCAAATCAGAAAATAAAATTCAGAATAGACTAGAGAAGAGAAAGAGATATTTTAAAAAATGCTCAGTAAAAGACAATAAACTTAAAGGGAGAGGGGCGGGGAAGATGCATGGAGAAAAGATTTTCAAATTAGTCACTTAACTGAGTGTATAACAAGAGGTAATAAAATGAAGAGAGAAATAGATAACTGAATAAAAGAAAATGAAGTTAACAATTTAGGCAAAACCTAAGGTCTAGGGAAAGATCAGAAAATGGGAGAATGAGAAAGAGATTCTGGGGATAAAGTAGCATTAGAAGACTTTTAAGTAAAACTAATCCCAGTCCTGGCTTAAAAAGAGGAAGGGGATTTTAGGAGAATCAAAACTAAAGAAACCAAAACCCTAATATTCACTAGATTTAAATGTGAACAGACTAAACAACACAATAACTGAAAAATCATAGAATGGATTGGAAAACAAAATTCAACAATTTGTTGTATACAAAACACACACATAGTAAATAGGATAGCAATTGAAATCATAAAGAAAAAATGAAACTGCAAAGGTCTAACAATGGTAACTGGAGTCTTTGATGTGCTCTCAGAGCTAGACAAACTTAGCTAAGAGAGCAACCAAAGAAGAAATAGAGAAGTGAACAAACTCTTGGAGAATGCAGAGATGAATAAGAACATAAAAAATATACACATGCTTCGTTACCACAGGGAACCTTTACAAAAAAGACCGGGTACTAGGGCAAAAAGAAATGTATAAAGTAATATGATCCCTCAAACACATCGCTTAGAGATCATTAACACTTTGTTGCTAGTTTTGTCTGACTGCAAAAAGTACTGTTTTAAGTGTTTGTAAATATTATAAATGTACCTACATTCTCAAAAAATAATTAATTCGTTAATTTGTTAACTGATGGAGGACACAATCAAAAGTATACCCATCAACACTCTAGCATTTTATAAGTAAACCATCATGTCTTCAGCAAATGGTATCTGGCCAATTGGGGTGGAGCAGCACCTCTTCTTGTTCAAACCTAAACTTAGATAAGGAACTTGAAGAGTTCAGACCAGGGGAGGCAACAATTAGACTTTGTCCTGGATCAGACCACTATGGGAGCACTGAAAGCTAGACTAGGTCCCCAGTCTGTCCCTGAGGTCTTAGAATAATGAAACACTCAATACCCCAAGAAAGCAGCAACAGGACCAGCCCAGACCTCTCCAGAAGTGAGGCAGAGCTCAGCCTAAAGTCAGGAAGTAGGCTATAAGAATGGACAAACCAAAAAAAGAACCCCACTATAATGAGCTGTTATATGGGCAGGAGCACTCAAGACACAAACACAGGAAAAGAGAATGACACCAAAGCAACTGCAAGCAAAGCTTCAAAGAAAACAAAGCCTGGAAATAAATTCAACTAGAAATTCTGAAAGCTATGAAGTAAGAAGTTAAAAACAGTTTTTAAAAAATGACAATGCTAGAGATAAATATTGGAGAAGAAATGAGAGCTATTTCAAAGAATAGGAAAAAGAATGAACAGCTTGGCACAAGGGGTACAAAATCTTGACCAATCAACAATCCCACAGAGAAAAATCAACATTTAATGAAATAGGACTAGACCAAACATTTCTGATCAAAGGATTAGAGCTATGTAGAAACTCTTAAATTAAAAGACAGCAATTTGAGAAACATAAAAAGGAAAATATGAGCAAGCAATCATCAAGGACAAAACAAGGATAAACTGCTTACATTCAAACAGAGAAATGTTATATGTCTCCTCAGAAGTCTGTCATCATCAGGGGTCATAGATTCTAACTAGACAGAAGCCCTAGGAGTGGTTCTATTATGTCTTAAGCATGTTAACAGAAAAATGAAGAGAGAGGAAGAAGAATATATCGCGCACAGGGGGAAGAGAAAGGATATAATCAGGATGTGGGAGCAGACATCAATGCATGAATCTAAATATATATACACACACATTAGGAAAAAAAATATATTTCATTCAACAATGAAAGAGGAGGGAAATGAAAGAGGTGTGAAGGGGGAATTAGGGAGAGCAGATTAAGGAAGAAACAAGCACTCATACAGTATCTACTGTGTGCCAAGCCATAAGCACTTCACAAATATTAGCTCATTTGATCCTTAAAACAACCAAGGGAGATAAGGGAGAGACTGGTCCTAAGCAAAACAAAGTCTGAGGATGTACAAAAATATTTATATCTTTTTGTTTAATGGCAAAGAAGAAGAAACCAAGAGACTATTCATAAATCAGGAAGTGGCTGAACAAGTGAAACTGTTTGAATGTGATGAAACACTATTGTGCTATAAAAAATGATGAAGAGGATAGTTTCAGAGAAACATGGGAAGACTCACGTGAACTGATGCAAAGTGAACAGGAGAACAATTTATACAATGACAAGAATATGGTATAGACAATGACTCCAAACAAGAAACATCTTAGAGGAAAACAGAGCTTGGGCAGGAACTCAAAGTGAGAATTCCTAGGAAACATGAAGCAAGAGTTTCTTTAAAAGTATATAAGTAAAATGAGAGAACTTGACAGAAAAAAATTGGAAAATAAACGAGAATTCCAGAAGAAAAAACTAGAAAGGGAATAAACAGCTTTTAACAGGTGGTACAAAACTCTGCTCAAGCAACAAACATTCTGAAAATTCAAATGGACTAAATAGAAGCCAATGACTCCATGAAGCAACAAAAAATATTAAAACACAATCAAAAGGCTTAAAAAAATACTGAAAGCAAAAATAAATGACCTAGAAAACAGATCAAATAGAAAAAACTTAAGAATCACTGGACTATTTGAACACCATGATCAAAAATAAAACTTAGACATTCTATTTTTAAAAATCTTAAGAGAAAATGGCTCAGAATTCTTAGAAAGAGGGGGCACAGTGAAAACAAATAAACAAAAAAATCCATTGGTCACCTCCTCCAAGAAGCCATGATGAAAATCCCCAGGAACATCATAACCAAAATTCAGTTTCCAGGTCAAAGAAAAAACAATGCAAGAAGCCAGAAAGAAAGAATTCAAGTACCAAGAAGCTATAGTCACAGGTTCACACATAATTTAGCAGTCACCACTATGAAGGAGTGGAGAATTTAGAATACAATATTCCAGAAAACAAAGGGTATGAATTTATTGTCAAGAATATCTTACCCAGGAAAACTGGGGGGAAAATAGGCCTTAAATGAAATAGAGAAGTTCCAAGCATTCCTGATAAAACTACTACAGCTGTGGAGAAACTCTGACATACAAACACAGGAGTGAAGAAAAACACAAAAAGATAAACACAAACAATGATAAGGGGCTAAGTAAGGACAAACTGCTTACATTCAAATATAAGGAGATGATACATGTGCCCTTCTTAACCCCATCATCATCATCATCATCAGGGATCACAGAAGAATTCCAATCAGAAAGGTCTGGGAGTGGGTCTGTTAGGTCTTGAGGATCTTAAGAAAAGAATGGAAAGAGGGGCAGAGGAATGGGGGCAGGGGCAGGGGGAGGGGAGGCAGGATTAGGGAAAATCTTACACATAAGCACATAATCAAGAAGTACAAGTAGACAACCATACAAACAAGAAGGAGAGGAGAGCACCTGATGCTTGAATCAATCTCATCTGAATTGGTCAAAAGAAAGAAAGACGACACACAGGGAGAGGCACAGAAATACATTTCACTCACCAGGGAAATAGGAGGGAAAGGGGAGAAGGAATTGGAGGAGAGGCAGATCAAGGGGAGGATCAGTCCTAAGCAAAACACACTCTAAGTGTATGTATGTATGTATGTATGTGTATGTGTATATATATATGTATGTATAACTGTGATGGAATACTATAATACTTAACTCTTATTAGCATAATGAAAACCAGGATTTCAGAGGGCTAAAGCTGAAACCTAGACAGCTGGGTATGTCAAGGGATAGAGTGCCAGGCCTGGAGTCAGGAAGAATCTTCAAGTCTGGCCTCAGACACACACTAGATGTATGACTGTGGGCAAGTCACTTTACCCTGCCTGTTTGTTTCAATGATATCTTTAAAATGAGCTGGAGAAGGAAATGGCAAACCACGGCAGTATGTTTGCCAAGGAAACCCCAAATGCGGTCACAAAGAGTGGAACATGACTGAAAAATGACTGAGCAACAACAATGATTAAACCTGCTACTCATCTCCTGACAGCAGTGAAGGACTCAGAATGCAGAACCAAATAAATAATTCTTTGGACGCGGTCAAATTTGAAATTTGTTTTGACAGCTTTCACATGTTTGTAATAGGTTTTGTTTTTCCTGTTATGAATTGTGAAGGGTGAGAAGAGTGATCTTGGCTGAATAAAATAACCAAAGCTGGAGAGGTTTTAGAAAGAGAGGTGCAGGGATACACTGTAGCCCGAAACTTTGAATGAGTCTAACAATCTGGAAAGTCATTTGGATTAATGCTAAGGAAGAGACTAAGATGTACAAACCCTCAGGTCAACGATTTTTAAAAGGCACAAAATGCTTATAGCAACACTTTTTGTTGTAGGAAAAAACTAAGCTAAACCAGTTGTGTTAGGTAAGTGTAACAGAATATTATTGTGCAATAAGAAACAATGAAGATAATAAATACAGAGAAGCATGGGAAGACATATAAACTGATGCAAAGTAAGCAGAGCCTGGGAAACAACATACACAGTGTCTATAGTGATTAAGATGGAAAGAACAACAAAACAAATGAAATTTAATGAAGTGTAATTATAGCCAGGGGTATATGCTGAAGCTGGCTCCTACAAACTCAAGAGAGATGACTATCAAATTTTTGGTGTGAGTACTTATACTTCAGAAATTGGCAAATGCTACAAACCAGGGCTTGATTGAACATTTTGTTGAGACTTTAAAAAGTTATGGAGAAAATGATAATAATATAGGATAAACTTTAAACTTTTTTTAAGATAAATAATATAGGCCTCAAGACAGAATTTTCAGCATTTCATTCTAGTAAATTCCAGGGTACATCATCTGGAAGTAGGGATGCTTCCATCAGACAAGATTTTTAGTTTATCAGCTCTTAGCAGATTAGAACCTACTAGATAGATTACATTCCAAACACCCCCACTTCCCACACCTTACAAACATCTCTGGATGCTAAGCACTTTCTTTCCTACCTATTTAGCTATGTTAATATGCCCTGTGTACCCAGCATCTAGCAGAGTATTATACAACAAATGTTTGTTGTTGCTAGTGCTGATATTAATAAAAGTAATTTTCAGATGTCAGAGTCATAAAACCTTAGGTGGAAAGGATCTTAACAGTTTCCATTACAGTGCTTCCTCTAGCTCAGTCCAGAATGGGTTCCCAAGAGGTAGTTACTGGCCTCGGTTTGATGACCTCATCGGTTCAATTACCATCTCTACAAAGAGGACTCCGGAGACCTACACATCCAGACCTGGTGCCTTTCCAGAGCTCCCGTGTCACCTCACCAACTGCCTAATTAACATTATGAAAAGGATGTCCTGAAGCTATCTCAAATTCATTAAGTTCAAAGCAGAACTGTCTTTCTCATCTCCATACCCCCACCCTCCCCATCCACCACCACCACTCATATTCACAAGCTCCCTTATCATCTTCTGTTCCTCCATCTTAGCTCCTATAATCAGTCATTTGCCAAGTCCCTAACATCCTTGCATCCATTCAGACAATGCCCAAACCGAGGGGCCATCAGCTCTTGCATGAACTCCGCAGTAGACTTTACTTGGTTTCCCGGCCTCTAGCTTTTCTCTTTTCCAATCCAAAGAAAGATCACTATGTCCCACCTGTGCCTGAGGCAGTCTCATGTCTACCATTTATCCTTGCCTCACCTCGCCCTCTAAGAATTTTTCTTTTCCTATGAGGCTCAGCTCAATTGACACCTACTATATGAGGTCTCCTTCAACCACATCTCCTTCAACCACTGTTACTACCCTCCCCTACTTACTGTACAATTATTTTACATAGGGAATCTAAAAGTCTTAAGCTTTAAATAACTTAAAACAGCACTAAAACTTCCAGAATGCCCTGTATGTACATATAAGTGTATATGTTATTCTCCCCCAACCCCATCTGAGGTAGTTTTCATTTTCAACCTTATATCCTCGGTGTCTGGCATACACTGTAGGCATTCGATAAATACCTACAGAAGGCCCATCCTATTGTTGTAAAGCTGTTAAACAACTGTTAAAAAGCTCCTCCCCTTAAATTCCATAGTCATGCATACAGCCTAAGGAGGTGTAATGGAAATGCAAATGTAAAGATCTTCCCTGCCCCTACTTTGATAGGCTTAAGAGACTCCAAGAACCTTCCTTGATTTGAAAATATACTCTGCCCCCTAATAGGCTGAATGTGGTCACCTGGAGCATGTGGTAAGAGGCTTGGTTTTCAGGAATGCCTACACCTTGATGCTGTGTGATTGGGCAGTGGGTCAAGGGGGTGGTTACATTCTCTGACCCTGAAGAAGGCTATAATCCCTGATGAAGGCTATAATCCCTGATATGAGGCTTTGCTTTGGGGCTGATTTTGAGAAGTGTTGTGTGACTTGTACAGATGAGACTCTGGGGCCATTGAGAGCACCCCACCCCCCAGCTTTGAAAACCCAGATGTTGATGCTTCCCTCTCTGGTAACTGTGATTTGGTATGGATGTATGTAATGGTTGGACAGTTTGGAAGCCTGTCTGCTAGATCTGTTTGCTTCTGTTTTTTTTTTTTTTTAAGTTCTGTCTGCATACTTCGAAGTTCCGGGTGCTGACCTTTTCCCCGAACTACGTAAACAACACGTTTGATTGATTAAAATAAGCTTGCTAACTCATTTTGAGTTGCTTTCCTTTAGAAAAGCAGATCTAAGAGCCTGTGTTGGCAGCCCCCCTGGGGATGCTGGGGTGCTTGCTGCTACAGGAGGCCAGATACAAGGGTCCAACACAAACCAAGCAGGTATAGTGGTGACAAAGAGATGGGGACAATCAGCTAAAGAATGGACAAACTATGGAACGAGAATGGAATGGCACACTATTAAGAAATCCACAGAAGAAATCCAAATTGTTTTGTTTTGTTTTTTGGGTTTTTTTTTGCCTTTTTTGGAGGGCAATTGGGGTTAAGTGACTTGCCCAAGATCACACGGCCAGGTTTTTTTTGTTTGTTTGTTTGTGCGTTAAGTGTCTGAGGCCGGATCTGAACTCAGGTCCTTCTGACTCCGGGGCCGACGCTCTACTCACTGTGCCACCTAGCCGCCCCTCATTGGAATGGCATACTATTAAGAAATCCACGTTGAGAACAATGAATGTGAAGGAGAGAGAAGCACGGGAAGCCAAAATGTGATGCAGAGAGAAGGAAGTAAAACTGGAAATATAATATATACTCTGACTACAACAGAAATGTTAAGAACCACCCACCAAAAGGGGGCACTGTAATCATAACATCCAAGGTTGGCCCTGAACAAGAGATGAGGAAAATATGGTGCCCTCTTTTCTTTGCAGAAGTAGGTGTCTATGGGTAAAGAACATTGCACATATTTTCAGACTTGGCTGATGTGTCTGTTAGTCTTGTGAAAATGTTTTTTAATTTTTCATTTTAATTCTTTCTTTCAAAAGATGCTTAACTGGGTAGGTAAGGGTAAAGGCATATATTTAGAAATCAAAATGATTTTTAGAGTAAACTATATTTTTAAAAATTTAAACAAGAAAGTTCCTACATTGAAACCTAGTCCTCCTATAGTATTGAAACTCATTCCTAAATCTGGTTATTTGAGGATAAGCAAAACCATCCTAAACCTTCTTCCCCGAGATGCCACTTCATATACTGAAAACTGAAATCTTGTCTTCTCCAAACACGCCTTCAAATGATGCTAACACATGCTCTCAATGAAAAACTGATCCTGTCAACTTTACAAAACTGAATGGCCAGGTTTCTCATTGATACTGCTGGAATTCAGAAGACAGTTACTTATTTACTCTCCTTCTGAGCCACACTATGATTCTACCTGGAGCTAGATTACTGTGAAAAAAGTCATTTAATTCAGGTACTCCTACTCCTCTCCTGAAAGAACAGGAGCTGGGACAGTTCTTCTACTTCTACTGCAAGAACTTAGGAAATATGCTAGGGGGCAGTCACTGGATCCTATGGCTCCTACATCTGAGTGTTGTGGACCCCTCACATTCTACCCCACCTGTGAAATGGTCAGGCAGGACCTTACAGATATTCTATCACAAAAAGATAGGCAGAATACAGGAAGCTGGTCAGGATAAGAGGGTAGACCCAATCCCCATGACTCAAAAAACTAGGTTTGGATCTCATCTGCCTCTCCAGGCACAAAGGGATTTCATATACCCACTGATTTCCATATTAAAATGGAAACAATGAATTTGAATCTAAGGAATGCAATGCCGAATGCTATTGGTGGGAGCGAGGGAAGGGTTTGAGGAGTCAGGAACTGGGGTTGGCCCATTCACTCTCTCCCTGGTCTGTCCCCAGGATTTGGAGCAAGGACCAAGCCTCAGAAAGCTGGTAAGACCTCTCCCTACGGCTCTGGGTATCTCTCTTTCTATGTCTCTCCTTTTTTTCCCTCTCTGCCTCCTATAATCTCTCTTTGTGTCTCCTTCAGATGCTAATTCCATATGTGGAAAGAGGGATATTACCCTCTCATACATTCTAAAGAATTCAATTAAGATAGCAGAGAAAACACTGACCCTGGTCAGCAGGGAGCTAGCTACTAGGGTTCCCTAGCTTTGGGCAATCATTTAAAAACAATAACAACGTGAGAACAGGACTGAGAAGTAAGTTCACTGTCATTTGGATTTCCATGATTAGAATGGAATTTATAATCAGCAGCAACACCATTCACTGTACAAGCTCACAACATAATAAAAATGTGAATTCACTAAGCTCTGTGCAATGCGAAGGATGGGAAATTCCTGTTCCAGGAATAATGAACCTTCCAGTCGCTTTGGGCCTATTTCTTTCAGGTGGTGCTCGAATGTTACGATGTGAAAATGAATCTCTAGAACACTAAGGCTGAGTGAGGGACAGGACTAGTTTTGCTTAACATTTAACCAACCCAAGGCCACTAGGTTTCCAATCAAAGAGTAAGACTTTTCTTCATTAACAACATACTTTATTCCATCTGCCTTTCCCCAAAACCTCACAATCTCATCTCCTAAAGTCCAGATGATGCAAAATACAGGTGTTGTAGGACTGAAACCAGTACATACCTCGCAAATTTGTGCTGACTCAGCACAAGCACATTCCCTCTTATTTCTGCTACGATTTTGCTTTTATCCTCAGGACGACCATGCTCCAATACATGTTGGATTACATAGTTTCCATACTGGTCCTGTTGACATGACAAAGAGAAAAGACAATCTTACATTCAAACTATTTCCCACCATTCTACACAATTCCTTTAAGTCTGCTCAACACCATTCCCCCTGAAGCAGAATAAACAAAGCTAGACTTAACTTAAAAATGTTCAAGTGCTGGCCTAATTCCCCCTTTACAAATCAGGTTCAAGTTGCTAGTACTAGAGAATGCTATCAGAATAAAAAGCCAGTATGAGCTCAAATAGACTACTTTGTGGTTTCCTTAGCAAAGCCATTTGGTATCAGACCCTGTTCAAAGGACTCTGAAAATGCCTGATGGCTCACATTGCATCAATGGGGTGATTGTGCAGGGATGGGATGGGGTTGGAGAAAATGTGTCCTTTACAAATCTAAAGCATTAGTTTGAGGTTTTGTCATGGAAAAAAAGGTCATAAATCCTCAGGATGTTCATGAAGGAAGGGTTGTTTTAGACCTAGGTACATTTAAAATAGGCAATCTATGTATTTCTTCATTCAGACTCTTCCCTTACCTCCCAGAATTTAAAATTAAAGGACATTAATTTTTTAAAATCCGGGTACATATTTTTCTTTACATAAATGTGCTCTAGATTAGAAGTGAAGCCAGTTTGGCCTTCAGGTACAGCTTTATAAACACACAAAGACTAGCAGAACTGGCAAGGAAGGTCATTTCAAAACACCCCTCATTGTAGAGAGAGAAACAGGGGCCACGGTGGGGAACATGGGGATGTGTCTCACAGCCATTAGCAGCAGAGCCCAGAGCAGCAATGAGGTCTCATGGCTACCATCCCAGAGTCCTCTCTACAATATGACAGACACTCTCTCTATATATCAAAAAAGGCCATGTGCTCCCCAAGGTCAAAGAGTTGTGTAATGGCACATTTGGAATAAGAACCTAGGATTATAGTAAACCACTCTATCGCCAGGCCACACCATGCTTAAATAAGTGGCAGGCTACTTTTACTGACATGAGGGAGGGGCAAGTTCATCTTTCTGAAGCAGATCCCCACATGGCTAGGTCAAAGCTGGGCCTGATCCTGGCGGTCTTGTTGCCTTTTCTGAGCTCTCCACTACCTGGACAAGCTGCTCCGTATGCTGGTGAAGCTCCTCTAAAATGGGAAGCGTCTGTTCCGGAAGACAGTGCTCCAGGATCCTCTGAATGACTCGACAGCCATAAGGATGTGTAGACAGTGCAAATACCTGGCAGAGAGAACCACACACACACAAACACACACACACACACACACACACACACACACACACACACACACACACACACACACACACACACACACACACACACACAAATATAGGTGCATTTCAGGTCAACAATCCTGCCTGCAGAGCCTAAGATACGCAGAGCACTCCACTCTGAGCTGCAGATATAGTGACAACTCACATACGCACAGAGGGTTTCAAAGTCAACTAGCTGCACCCCCCTAACAAACAGGCTCTCCTATGAGGCAGGACACGTATATTCCTACTGTAGAGATCAGGGAACGCCAAGGCAGAGTGGCTGGGCAACATGTTCCAGGATCTGAGCACTTTCGCACCCCAAGTCACAGGATTCCCTGGGAAGTTCCATCCTCTTTTCTTTACATACTTGCCTCTGAGATTCTCCTGGTAACTACTACTAACCTGCTCCAAGTAAGGCAACCTTCCTCCTGCCCTTCTGAGGGCTTTATTCTGATATCCTTTTGCCAAGACACATTTCCAAACCCATATCCAATGAAAGAGGGAGAGAGGATATGTTTTGAGTGAGTTTTTTTTGGTTGTTTTTTTGTTTGTTTGTTTTTGTTTTTGTTTTTGCTTTCTGGAGGGGGAAAAGTAGGGCATTTGGGGTTAAGTGTCTTGACCAAGGTCACATGGCTTACATGTCTGATTTGAACTCAGGTTCTCCTGACTCCAGGGCCAGTGCTCTATTCACTGAGCCACCTAGCTGCCCTTGTTTTGTGTTTTATCACGTGGGCTTTTTGTTTGTTGGAAAGAGACAAGGAATTAAAAAACCCTTCCCTATAGCCTAATAGAAAGTAGATTTCTGGTCACATGAGCAGGAGAAATTTTATGGCAAGACTTTTGTCAGGAGAAATGACTGACTGCAGGCAAATTCAGCAAAAAGACTCTCCAAATCATTTACCCTGATCAGTAAAATGAGTATTCCAGCCTGCAAACCAATGTTAAGAGCTGCATCTTGACATGTAGATAAAGGGGAGAGGAGAGATCAGAATCTGATCACTCTTGTGCAGACACTATACTATAGCCACCACCAACATAGTGCAAGTCATTTCTACTGGCCCAGGTGGCCCAGCACCAGAGCAGACTTGGTCTGATAGCCTGGAAAGCTGATCTAAGGCACAGAATTCTTAGCATAGGCAGCCAGTGGTAAGCTGCAAATGGGGAGCTGCACCATGGATGGTAGTAGACAAAAGGACCTAAGGAGATAGTTCAATGAGCTAAGAAGAGCCAAGTGTGAGAGGTTATGTTAGGGCCTACAGACAACTAAAATGAGAAATTCCTAACAGGCTCTAAGAGTATGGTGCCAAGTAACAGGGAGTCAAGATAGGCAAAGAGTATAGATCCTAGGATATAGACTAAGAACGGGAAGACATCTCTTATTTTCACATGAGAAAAGTAAGCCACCGAGGTAAAGTGACTTGCCTGGGCTCACACTGCCCACAGTATGTGAATCAGGACCTGAGAGCCTTCCTAGCTCCCTGACTCCAAGACCAATGCCCTTCCTCCCTCCCTACTCCCCACAGAACTCACAGATTTATGTAAACTGGCCTCATTGTCTTGGCTGATTTAATACCTCCTCCCCTCCCAGCTAGACAAGCACTACTTTGTCCACTGTGTAGCAGCAGATGTCCCCCAGGGTGCTGCTACCTTGACTGGCCTAGAGAGAAAATACCTGGCAATGGAAACCATCCCTTTTTCTGTAAAAGTGACTGAACACCTAGAGCCAGAGATTTGTGGGATGTCAAAGATGGCCTTCAAACTCTGGAGTGCAAAGGTCTAAACTGGTGCACAGGTGTGCTCCCCTCCATCCTTCTCCCCTACCACGTACTAGAAACAGCTTTACAGTGCAGAGGAGTCGTGAATTTCATTCCTCAGGTATTCACCTTGTCCATTGACCAATACTGAAGACATGTGTCCAGTAGGTACAATCAAGGACAGGAAGCACACAATGAACCAGGGACAAGAGGAAAAGAGGTGAATGTAACTAACCAAGGGCCATTTGACTGAGCTATCATATTTTGTTATTGTTTATAGTCACTTTCAGTTGTGTCTGACTCTTCGTGACCCCATTTGAGGTTTTCTGGGCAGAGGTGTTGGAGTGGTTTGCCATTTCCTTCTCCAGCTCATTTTGTAGATGAAGAAACTGATGTCAATAGGATTAAGTGACTTGCCCAGGGTCACACAACTAGTTCTTGTCTGAGACTGGATTTTAACTTAAAAAGAGGATTTTTCCTGATTCCAGGCCTAGCACTCTATCCACTACAGCATCTAAAGAAACGCCCAATTTATTCTGGAAAAAAAAAATTTGGATCTCCAGAACAAGTAAAAATGTGAATGAGTAATATACTCCACCTTGGTCTTGGTCCCAAGACTCAGCCATCATCGGTGACCACTATGACAAGTTTGTAATACAGAGGTGTGTGCCCCCTTCGGCCATGTCCAAAAATTGAGGAAACCAAGTGTTTCCACTCTGAGAAAATAACTGACCTCCTGGCAGTTCCAAGTTGAAGAGGAGAAATAAAGAGAGTGGCTTATATTGGGTGGGAATTGAGGAAAGAATTTGACTTTTCTGGCAGTCAGTTCTTGTCACCACAGTATCCTGCTGTGTCCCTGTGACCCTGCTCTTTAGGCCCTTGCTTGGGCTGCTAAGAAGAGACTAGGGAAACTACAGTATAAGCACACTGGCTCTGTAAGAGCTTGGACCCATTCAATCTATGTCCATTTGGGTTATCACTCTGCCACCTCCTGAGATGAGGTTACTTGAAAGGTGAGACATGAGACTGGGAAGGGATAAGTGAGCTTCAGTGGGTCTGTCCTCTGAGGTGGGTCCTGAGTCTGAAGCTCTATTTAATGAACCATAGATTCTACTCTTGATAACATCTTCCTAGGCTGGCTGTTAGAAAGTCTATCAACTGATATAGCAGAGCCAACCTGCTCCACCAGAACGCTGAAATGACATGCAGAAGCGGCTATTACACTTAACAAAAGAACTCCGATTTGGTGCGGACCAGCAGGTGTCTTCATTGGTAATTTCCATATAAAATGAGACAGCAAAAGCCTCCAAGGTTAAGAGACCCTCAAAGTTTGTGAGCAGGGAATGCTTGGTTACCTGTTGAATAGGGCACGGCCTGGAGAAGGTAGTTTGCTCAAAGGCAGGGAACTGGGGGAGAGGGAGAAGAACTAATTTGGCACAAAGCAGAACTTCCAAGACTATGGGTCAGATATGGGCAATGAGCCCAGCAAAATCCATGGCTAGGATAGAAAACTCACAAATGGCCACCAGGTCATTTGACGATGAAGACATAGAGCTGTGCTTGTAACAAGCCATTTTCTTTGGGTAGGGTAGTCAGAGTACCCCTAAGTTCTAATTACAGTTAAAGTATGGCCCAGGTCCTGCTCCACAATGGTATTCTGGACTTAAAATCCTGAATAGCCACCCATGAGAATTACTTGTCTCTTTGCTAGGAGAGGGCAGATGGTCAGAAACATGACAAGACAACAAAGGCCCAGACAACCCTGTTGCTCTAAAGTGGGGCAGAGTCCAGGCAGCTGGCTTACCCCTCGCCTCCTCAGAGATTTGGGAGGGAAGGGCAGCCAGGAAATATAGATGGATGCCAGGAGCATGCTGTTACAAAAACACTATCAGAAACCCTTTCTATTGTGTATACATAAAATTTCAAACAACTACTTTTAAAATACGAATGACACAAAGTTATATTTGTCTGCAAAAGCAATTTCTAACTGAGGATAAGGTCACTGCAATAAGAATAACAACTATGAACATTTACATAGCGATTCCTCTGGGCCAGGCATGGTGCTAAGCACTTTATTTCCTTATCCTGCAGATTCTCTTATTATCCTCATTTTAGAGGTGAGGAAACTGAGGCAGACAAGAAGGTCACATGGCTAGTATCTGAAACAGGATCTGAACTGGGGTCCTCCTGACCAGTCCCAGCACACAATCAGCAGTGGCACCACATAGCAGAGCAGAGGGCTGCAATGTACTATGCTTTGAAGCACAGTAAAATATTTTGTCAGAATTCCCACTTCCCATCTCAAGCATAACAAAAATCACCAAAAAGCCTCAGTTTAACTTATTTCTCTTCTGTCACTTACCTGTCCCTTAAATGCATCAATGATAAACTGTAGGGACTGAGGCTGCACACATTCAATACACTTCTGGACGACATGATTACCATTCTGGTCCTTCACACATTTCAGGACATGGCCATCTAACTCCCGTACCATCTCATTCTATTGGATAAAAAGAAAAAGAAAGCACCACCAGAATCACAGCTGGAAAATACCTACAAAATATCTTAACACAGACAAACACCCATAAATGGTGGTATCAAACCAACAAACATAAGAAATGACAACAACACTACAAATAAGTCACAAAAAACCAGAGACAAGTTGTTATAAGTTATAAGTTAAAGTATTGTCATCTAATTTGATAATATGACAGTTTAAGTATTAAGGATTAGTCATATTACACAGATGAGAAAACAAAGGCCCTGTCAAGGAAAGAATTTGCCAGGAATTTTACAGCTAACTGATGGTAATGAAGGGGCTCAAACCTCAGTCTTCTGATTACAAATCTAATCTTCTTTCTTTACCGCTAGATGCTTCCCTCCCCTTCCACCCTAGCTTAAAAGTAGTAAATGTCATTAAATTTCTCCCTTAATGGGCCTGACAATTATAATTAATGGGAACAAGGAAGGTGAAAACCATCGTAAGATGCTCCAACTGAAGAACAAGACTGCCCAGAGTCTGAGCAGTAGAAAGTGGGGATGTCCCTGAAAGACTTCCTGACCAAACAGCACATCAGTGCAGAAGCAGCATCTCTTCTAGAAATAAATCAGAGGGAGGCAGCTGCAATTGTAGTGCACGTTACAAAAAAAGTCCAGAAGGTAGGAAAAACCCAAAAGCTAAGGGGTTGAGAAGGCTGGAAGTGGATGGATCAGAAATGTCACCCGTGAACTGCATCTTTAAGGTGACTCCCCTAGAATTCCCGTCAAGGCAACTTCAAGCATAAGAGTGTTTGGGAAGGGCTTTGACTTGGATAAAATAAAAGTACAAAACCAAAAATGAAGAGATCTGAGTGAATATGAGAGGAAAAGAACAAAAAACATCTAATGAGTTAAAAAAAGATAAACTATCCAACAGGAAACCTGGACACCAGGTAAAATCTCACACATTTATGGGACAGGACAGAGGGATTAAATAGATTATCTCAAAAACAAAACTATTAAATATACACAGGAAATTGTGATGAGTTCTGAAACTTTCAATATCAGAAACTAGGGAAGCTGAGAGTGAAGGATAAAGACCAAATTTCATTTTTCGTTTTTACAATCTCAGCAACCAGTATAACTCCTTATGCCTAAATAGTTAATAGAGTTAATAAGTGCTTACTAAATTGAACTGAAATTTAAGAAATTAAAGCAAGCTCAGATGCTTAGGACTAAGGATAGAGCAACATTAGAAGGATATTGTGAAAATCTCCTGAAATTCCACCATTTAAAAGTAACTGCCAACTAATAAAACCATCTGTTATATTGAACAGATTTGTGCTGATTTCTAGCTCCCAGGTCTAGAACTAGAACAGTCCTCAGAGGCCATCTGGTCCAATCCTCACATTTCAGAGCTGAGGAAACCCAGACCCAGGAAGAATAAGGAACAAGATCAAAGAGCAGGTGATTGGAAAACTTATTAAATTAACTTTATGGACTGGGGATTTACAATTCTATGGTTCACATTTGCCATACATAAAAGCTAAATGCCAACAGCCACAAAGACAAAAGAAAAAGTGTGAAAGAAAACAGAAAGAGACTAATTCATACAGTTGATTATATATTACACAGAAACATCAAACATCAAGAAAAAAGTTAAAGTGGAAACTTACAATTACCTGCTGGTCTGGGGGAATAAACTCAAGGGCTTTCTGGATGACCCGACAGCCATACATCTGCAGAGCCAAGGACAAGACATGCCCACGGATCCTTTCTGCCAAAGCCAGCTTCTGCTCCAGGTTGCCAAACTGGAAAGCAATCACAAGAACAAGGCTTACTAAGAGGAACAAAGCTTGAAATAAAAAAACAAAAACAAATGAAAACAAATTGGGGGGAGTGGGGAGAGAGAGAGACAGTACCACATTTCCTATAGGTCTATTCACTAGGTTTTTACCATCAGATCTTCTACCTTTAACTAAGGTTTATTAAAATAAAATTTCAGTTTAATCAATGCTAGAAAAAAAAGAGATGGGGGTGGCTAGGTGGCACAGTGAGTAGAGCACCGGCCCTGGAGTCAGAAGGACCTGAGTTCAGATCTGGCCTCAGACACTTAATGCATGTGCGCGCGCACACACACACACACACACACACACACACACACACACACACACACACACACTAGCTGTGTGACCTTGGGCAAGTCACTTAACCCCAATTGCCCTCCCAAAAGGGAAAAAAAAGAGATGGTCTTTTAAGTCTAAGAGCTTAATTACTGCTATAATTTTAGAAGAAATCATCATCATCATTGTCACTTAGGATATTTACTTGTCCCTAAAATGCTTACATGTCTATAATACATTATTTCATCTGGTCTCTTATAAGCTATGAGGTAAGTTCTATAGGTATTTTTTTTTTTAAGAATTCCAAGTGTGGAAACTCCTTGCACCAAGGTAACCTGGTAAGTTAACTGCAAACTTAATCCCTTGACAGTTATTTGGGGAACTGAGAAGTGACTTACAAATGGTCACAAAGACAGCACATGTCAAGATGAAGTCCTGATGACTCCAAAGACGGCCTGCTAGCTAGTATACCATGCTGCTTCTCTACCAAAGGTACTAGTAAACTCCATTTTACAAATGAGGAAACTGAGTGAATGTCTCATAGTTGTACAGCTAACTAAACACAGGAGCTGAGATTAAACTCAGATCTTTCCCAAAGTTCAGCATTCATACTGTACCACCCTCAGAAGGATAAGTCTCTTTAATGGTCACAACAATTTATCCAAGATTACTAGGGCCCAGGACGTCGATTACTTCCAGCTTTGTCTTAAGTTAGATCTTACTTTTTTAGTTTGTTAGTTTCAAGTAGGTAACCAGTCCAACATATATTTAAAAATCATAGAGTAGGCTATGTGTGCTAGGCATCATGCAAAGTGATGAGGATACAAATAGGACAAAAGGCAGTGCCTGAGCTCAAGGCAGGTGAAGGGGTAGAGGAGGTACCTGGAAAGGGGCATGACAGAGAAGCTGAGAGGAGTGAAGCAGGGTGGGGAAGGAAGAGAAGGCTGGCCTAGCAAGGGCCATCTTATAAGGAGGTGCTAAGAAATGTCATCCACCCTTCAATCAGAGGGAGAGTGGGGCCCAGAGGATAATGACTAGGCGTGAATTATCCAAGACAGCGAATTCTTTGTTCATGAAATACTTGATGGATCTGTACTCTCAACCTATCCAAGCCTTCCCATCTATCTACTTAAAATAAGCCTTTAAAAACAAAATATTCCCTTCTCTGGATGAATTAGGAAGAGATAACTGTATGCCCCATGATGAAATAAAGGGGAGAAGAAAAAAAAACACCAAACAAGAAGGGTGAATCCTGGAGCACCCCAGATAACCCTGACAGCTCTTTTCTCTCCAGTCCTACAATATTTATTTGTCCCCTTTATTGGTGTTAATAACTTTACCGCCATCTCACCTTGTCTTTTAAACTATATTCTACCCTAACTTTCTCAAGGGAAACACTACATCAGACACCCCACCTCATAGCAATTAGTATTTCACACTAACCTGAACTGCAAAGTTTCAAAGACTGTGAATCTCCTTTCTGACTATTAGGACAGCCCTCTGGTAACCATGCCATTCTTTTTTTTTTTTTTAAAGCAATTGGGGTTAAGTAACTTGCTCAAGGTTACACGGCTAGTCATTATTTATGCGTGGGTGCTCATTTTCTGAGGCCGGATCTGATCTCAGGTCATCCTAACTCCGAGGCCGGTGCTCTTACTCACTGCGCCTCCTAGCCGCCCCTTTAGGGCAATTGGGGTTAAGTAACTTGCCCAAGGTTACACGGCTAGGTTTTTGTTTGTGTGGATTAAGTGTCGGAGGCCGGCTCCAAACTCAGGTCCTTCTGACTCCAGGGCCGGCACTCTATTCACTGCGCCACCTAGCCGCCCCAACCATGCCATTCTTTATTAAAAGTAATGTTAGCCTCAGATAAGGAAACTGAGACTTAAAGAAGTTAGATAAATCTCCCTTGCTGAATTAAACCTTGATTAAATACTCAAATTGATGCCTTTGAGAAAGGTTAGGGAACTAGCACCCTTAAGAGCCTGTTCAGAAGGCTTTCACTGGACTTATGGGAATGATGCCTAAAGAACACTTTCAGGACAGTGATTCTTTTATTAGTACTGTTTTTGTTCTTTCTTCACATGGAACATTTGGTCATTTCATTTTGTTTTTAATTTTCAGTTCCAAATTCTTTCCCTCCTTGCACCCCATTCACCACTCGTTGAGAAAGCAAAAAACACAATAACTGTTATACATATTAAATCACACAAAACATCTTCATATTACTGATGTTCCAAGGAAAAAGGAAAAAAAGGAGAATATCTACTCCAATCTGCTCTTGGAGTCCACCAGTTCTCCATGTTGCATTTTTTATATCATGAGTTCTTTAGAACTGTGGTGGGTCATGGAGCTGATCAGAGGTTACTTAGTCTGTCACAGATGATTATCTTTACTATATTGCTCTTATTGTGTAAATTATGTTGTCCTGGTTCTATTGGCTTTGTGTCAGTTTATAAAAGTCTTCCCAGGTTTTTCTAAACCATCCCAGTCATCATTTCTTACAAAACAGTACTATATTGTATTTACATACCATAACTAAATTCAGCTATTTCCTAATTGATGGGCATCCTCTCAATTTTCCTTACCACAAAAAGAGCTGCTATAAATATTTTTGTACATATGGGTTCTTTTCCTTTTTCTTTGAAATCCTGGATATACAGACCCATTAGTGGTATAACTGTGTTAACAGCTATACACAGCTTTGTAGCTCTTTTCCAAACTGTTCTTCTCTAGAATGTTTGAAACAGTTCACAACTCCACCAACAGTACATTAGTGTACCTGTTTTCCCATAGCCTCCCCAACATGTCAATTTTTTCCTGTCATGTTAAGCCAATAAGATGAGTATGAAGTAGTAACCTAGACTTGTTTTAATTTGTATTTCTCTATCAGTGATTTAGAATATTTTTATATAACTATTTAGTGCCTATTTCTAATGGTAACCTCTGCCTTTTTTAAAAAGATAGTTGTATGTCTATTAGCTATGTTAGTATTTTAACAGTACAGAAGAGAGACATTTTAACTTTTGGCAATAAACTGATTAATGGGAGGTATGGAAGAGAGACAAAAGGTAAATCAGAATGGAATATATGATGAAAAAGTTCACCTAGAAAATTTTTTATGCCATCAGAGAACTTAGAATAGCAAATACAACTAAGTAGAGAGACCAGGACTTACTTCAAAGAACTTCTGAATAACATAGTTTCCAAAGACATCAACCATTAGCTGGTAAGCAGCCTGTAGAATTTCATTGAAGACAAGCTGGTGTTCAGCTGGTGTGGCCCGCTCCAGCTTCAGCTGAATGAATCTGAAAATAAGTGAGTAACTATAATGAGACCATTTTAGAGGGACATGGAGATTCAGGTTAAAAGCCATGTAAGAAATGGGTTGAGGTGTTGCTGTAAACCAGGTACTATTTGAATTGTATTAGGCAGGGCTAGGGTTTTAAAGAGAATTTTAAAAAAACTAAAACAATGTTCTGTAAAGCCAAAAAAAAAAGTTTCTGTAAAGTGAATAATCACTATGTAACTTATGAGGGCTTGTTTTTCTCAGATTTCCATTGCCTTTGCTTTCTTAAAACAGGGCACACCTCTGTAGAATTGGTTTACTTCTTCCAAAAACAAGCCCATGGAACTATTATGGAGCCCTGATACACTGGATGTATGTTTGGTCTCACACCTGATGTTACAAGTTATCATAAAATGGAGACACCAATTAGGATGATGGATTAGCAAAGTCACTATAATAACTCCTTTTTTAAATATATGTCCCTGAGGCTGAACAAGTCTTGACTTTTCTACAAGTGGAAATAGGGCCAGATCATTCATAAACATTTCCCCTAACATTGAACTACAAAGAATTCTATCTAGGAAAAAATCTCAAGTACTGGCAGACCAAATTCTCTGAGGAAAAGGAATAAGTTCTGTCTTACTGAAGCAGATCAAGCAAAGACTCAAGGGAGGAAAATGCCAAACCCAGGCATTACAGAGGCACAAGAGGATGAAAACACAAGAGGAGCCCACACCTGCAACTATCAATTATCTAATCCTTTTAAAACTGGTCCTGCCTTTGTGTCCTTCCCTTTCCATAACATTTCCATCACTAAAACACAAAATGATGAAAGGAGAAAGACAATAAAATTAGAAAGATGCTTTATCTGTAACCACCTGAAAATATCTGTGCCCTGAAACAGTTGGATACCCAAGTTTTTAAAAATGTTTACAAGACCAGCCACCTGTGTATTATTTGATCTGTCTCCAGTTATATTAAACTGTGGTCACTGAAAAACACCTTCAGTCACTAGGGCCTATCTCCTCATTCAGAAAGCAATGCCCTGTTTTTTAAGCAATGTAGCCCAAAATAAAAAGTATTTCTATGATAGTTCTTTTTCATCAGCTTTGCAGTGCCCTTGACAGGAAGCCTACCTACCCCAAGCAAATGAAAGAATACATAGGCAAATCTGGGAAAGTTTCAGTACAGTTTTGATAATCACCTTGACAATATAACTACGTATACAAGATAGAAAGGTTGCCCAAAGTTGTCCAGAACATTCATTTCCAATTATTTAAAATGCTTTAAAAGTCCTTACCTGGACCCATGCTGGTCTTGGGAAAATTCCATGATGTGACCCACAATCTCACGTAGCTGTAAGTTAGGGTAGCGATTATTACGGAAGTCCTCCAAAAGCCTGCTCCGGCCAGAGGGCATGACATCTGACAAACCGTAGCGAATTCGTGAAGAAGGGAACAGGGCGCTACTGGGGCTAAACAGGCTAGATGCGCTGCTTGCGCTCCGGTACTTGGCTTCGGCTCCAGGAGCCGCGGAGATGTATCTTCCACTGCCATTGGTGAGCCCTCCTATTGGCCAGAACAGAAACAGTGACAGAACTATCTCAACAGGTCTCTTAAGAGGGGGTCAGGGAAAAGGGGGTGTGATGAGGGTGCTGCAGCATGGAGAATGAGACTCTCTGTTGATGGAATAAACCTAAGTTAGCTAAGAGATCTCGTGTCTCTCTACTGAATTACACTTCTTTCTTGCCAAGAAATTTTCCCTAGGTGGAGGAGACAGCAAACTATGTTCTTACTCTTCATTGAGAATGGCATAGATTCATCATTAATGGCTGAACTGATACTAATGGGGCAACAACTGTTAGCTTCCAGTAACTGAAAATGATCATTCCCTTCTCTATTATGTGAACTCTACCAGACAGTCTACTCTTTCCTTTCGAGCTCTAAATCCTTGACCCTGTGACCTGACCCAACAACAAGGAGGAAGACAACTAGTGCAAAAAGCTTAAGGCTAAATCCAATTGAGGATTCTGAGGAAAGGGGAGATAAAGATAAAGCTGTAGCTACAGATGAGATAACCAGAAGGCGTTCTTGTCACAAGACATAAGTGGCTCCACAGGACCCCCATAAAAACGTTTTTTCTCCACTGACAATTTTCAAATGTGACAGCTGAGGAGAGTGGATGATATACGAAGTGCTTTTCTGATGAAAAACAGCTAAAGTGACCCAAAGTGTCATAAACTAATCCACTCTAGTTGATGATATCATGATAGCATCATGAGGTAGGTACAGTTACTCATAAATTATGATAAAGAACAGCTTCAAAAACCCCATTTTGACAGTAGCTCTGGTCCATAGCTTCTGATTTCCCTTGGGGGGTAAGGATTTCACAGGGCAGGAAAAGATACAATAAGGCCA
Organism: Gymnobelideus leadbeateri; assembly: GCA_011680675.1. Taxonomy (NCBI): domain Eukaryota; kingdom Metazoa; phylum Chordata; class Mammalia; order Diprotodontia; family Petauridae; genus Gymnobelideus; species Gymnobelideus leadbeateri. The sequence continues at coordinate 1,144,707 of WOXC01008665.1, read as the reverse complement.
CTTAAGATTCATATTTAGCTCATTTCTTTTCAATCCATCCTCATTCTTGGTGATCTCCAACTGCTGAGCTCCATTTTTTGTGGCCTGTTTTACTAGTGGTTCAGCTCAAACTATGTACATCAAGCTTCTCATAATAGATTTTTTTTTTGCTTTTTCAGAGTGGGGAAGGCAGGGCAATTAGGGTTAAGTGACTTGCCCAAGGTCACACGGCTAGTAACTGCTAACTGAGGTTGGATTTCGACTCAAATCCTCCTGACTCCAGAGCTGGTGCTCTATTTACTGCACCACCTAGCTGTCGCCACAGCAAGCTTATCATAAGGTGCCCAGGACAAGCTGCACTAGGGTCCAAAATGTGTGATCACGTTCAAAACCCAGATGCAAATGCAGGATGGATTCTCTCCAAGCTTTCATAACTTTATTTTAAAATAAGGCCTCAATACAATCCCATAATAGACATCTTTTCTTTAGCAAGTCATTTTTTAAAGCTATGAGACAGGCTATGTGGTTTGTTTTGTTTTGGGATTTAATTTATTTGGGGGGGGAGGGGTCATTAAAAGACCATCTATATATACTAACAATTAAGTTTCTCTAAATAACTAACTGGTGCTTTACTTCCCCCTTTAGGCAAGGTTTTAGGTCACAGGGAAAGGTTAACTAAGTGCATGATTTGTGTTCCTATACTACTTTTCATCATGAGATGAAGACTTTTTAAAAAAAGAAACTACAGTTTTAACACCCTGCACATGAGGCAGCTGTCTCTCCACTCCATATGCAATCATCAATATGAATGGTAGCAGCCCTCGATGGACAGTGAGGGCAATGGAGAAGAAGAAAATAGATTCCTCAAGTCCATAGCCCTGACTTGCCGTATCAGACCATACCACTTGTTTTAAGATGGGAAATGTAAGAAAGCAAGGAATACAAGCTAGAGAATGAGTCACAGCTCAACTGATATTTGCTCTCTTAATATAAGGACCAAGGCAGTCCTAAAACTAGGTAATAGCTTTCACAGATGCTCATTTTGGTGTCTATTCTGCCAAAATGAAACTCTGAAGAGTTACTCTGTTAACTTGCTAGTATAATGAAGATTAGAACTGTGTGTGTGAGCAACTGTCTACTGTTAAAATCTACTGTCCCTGAGCCCCCTTCTGGGTTTTTGACATGATCATTCTACCAATACATATTGCTTCAGTTCAGCTGCATTTGGAGGTAAATTCAAAAAGGAATGACTTCTAGTGGCCATTTTTGTCTACCTTCATGGCCATTATTCACTAAGTTCACAGAATCATTAGACTGGGAAGGGACATTAGAGGATACTCAGCATAAGCCCAGAATTTTAGAGTAGCAAAAACTGAGTCTAAGAAAGGTTAAGAAGAGGTTAGATTTCACTTTTTCTTAAAATTACCTAGATTTTTTTGTATATACTGCTATATGTATATGTTGTCTTCCTCAGGTAGACTGTAAGCCTCTATAGGAAAAGGACTACTGAATTTTACTTTGTATTCCCAGGACCCTGCACTCAGTAGATGTATAATAAATGTGTTAATTGAGTTTGTTACCTAAGATCACATAGGTAGTGTCAGACACAGAATTGAATCCAGGTTCCAACTCCTGGCACAGTGCTCTTTTCACTGTGCCAGAGTCAAAGCTGAAAAGCTAATCAGATATCAGTCACACTTAATTTGCAGTCAGTTTTAATACTTGCCAATTTTCCTTCAGTAAGGACTTCTTTCTCTTGGTCACTGACAATGCCACTAAATATACCACAGAGTTTTAATTTTGAAACTAGATTGAATAATGAGGTCTGATAGTCATTTGGCACATTGGTATGAGAAGGTGAAGAAAACAAGCTGCATTCAAAAGAAAAACAATTTCCCATAATACCCTGCTTGGAAGATGGAAGCAGAAAAAGAGGAAGGAGAAAATGGAATCCAATGCAGGAAGTTGGAGACACAAGGAGGAGTGCCCTGGCCTGGCCAACTGCGCCCACCCACAGTGCCATGGCCCCCTGCTTAGCTCCCACAAAGAGGGTGAAGAGACCACAGAGGCAGCTGCAGGTGCCAGAGTCAGAGGAAGGGAGGGGCAGAGCAGTGTCCTTGTCCTCCCCACCTCCTGTGTGGGTCAGGGAGCAGCGCTCTCCTGAATGAAAGTGATGAAATGCCCACTGCCCACCTTAGGGGCAGCCTGGGGAGAAGGACAGTCCAAGCCCAGAAGTGAAGAGGAGGAGAAAAGGTCAGAAGGTACAGGGGAGTGGCATGGAACTTTCCACAGTCTCTACCTGCTCCCTGAGGTCAGGGGTCATTCTTTTAACATCAGTCACCTCCTAGTGATGCTATATGGCTATGAATCACAGAACACTAAGATCTCAGAAGAATAAAAAAGGTGACCCAAAGAACAATACAGAGAGACATGGTGGGTTCAAAGGTGGATGCAACATATTATGATCTGCTTACCAGAACTAGTGGGAAAGAAATGTAAAAATGGAAAGCGAGCAAGTCACGTAGAGAATTCGAGGAATAACAGATGGGCTGTGGGAGGGCTACACTAGTGATATTAAAAATCTGAAAGAAAGAACTCCAGGACGTTAAGCAATTCCTCTATGGAGGATGAATAGAAGAAAATGGCCAAAAACCCCACAGGATGAGAAAGCAATGAAGAGCTGTAATCTGTGCTAGTGGAGGGAGTGGAGTGCCCACATAGCTCTAAATCAAATTAGCTCCAAAACTTGACACTCCACTATGAGAATCAGAATGTCTCACAGGAGAGAAGATATTTTATATAACTATTTGAAGAAACTTAGGTGGTGCAGCGATAAGATGCTGAACTGGAGTCAGGAAGACCTGGGTTCAAATTTGGCCCCAGACACACTAGCTGCATGTCCCTGGGCAAGTCACTTAATGCTATTTGCCTCAAATAGCATTACCACACAGGATGGTTTTGAGGATAAAATGAGAATTTTTGTAAATTTCTTTGCAAACCTCATAAGTCCTTAAAGAATTTATAAATGCTAATTGTTGTTATTGTTATCATTTTCACTTGTCCTAAACGTCTTTCAAGCCTAAAGTATCCCCTATTTCTCGCATTGAGAAATTTAAGAAAATCCATTTTTATCCTATACATACTATACCTCTCATGAATAAAGATATTAAACCTAATCCAATCTTTTTTTTTTTTTTTGCTTTTTGGAGGGCATTTGGGGTTAAGTAACTTGCCCAAGGTCACACAGCTAGGTTTTTGTTTGTGTATGCATTAAGTGTCTGAGGCCAGATCCTAACTCAGGTCCTTCTGACTCCAGGGCCGGCGCTCAACTCACTGCGCCACCTAGCCGCTTCCCTAATCCAATCTTAGACTTCCATTTGAAAGACTTTTTCATTTGTCCTCATGAACCCTTGTATTATGAACCATCCCACGTAAGTTTGAACTCTTCTGTTATGAAATGGGATAATACACAAAGAAAAGGAGGAAACAAGCATGTATTGAGTACCTACTGCATGCCAGGCATAGCATGAAGCCCTTTGCAAACACTGTCTTATTTGATCCTTACAACCCTGGGAAGTAGATGACAGTACTATCATCTTTTTACACTTGAGGAAACTGAGGCAAACAGAGATTAAGTGACTTGCCCAAGGTCACACAACTGGTAAGTATCTGAGGCCAGATTTCAGTTCAGGTCTTTCTGACTCCAGGCCCAGCACTCTCTATTCACTGTGCCATGTTGCTAAAAACAAGTCTGCGAGCCAAAAAAGTGTATTTTAGCGATTTGTATGGTAAGAGCTTGAAGAAGCAAAGATATTTATCAAGTAAGGAGACCAGGCTTCCAATGGTAGCCCTACCGATTCCTTTTGAGATTTCCTAGCCATAAAGTTGCCAGATGAGACATTTGCGTTGGACAATGTGGGGTTGTAAAGAATAATGGAAATCTTTTCCACTAATGCACTTGCCAAACCTATAAACTCCAGTATCAAGTTCTGATACTAGACACAAATTAGAAATAATTAGGAACCCAAAGTATACAGCAACAGGGCCAAGTCTACAGGTACAGAGCTGACCCTCTTATGGAATCAAGTAGCTATTAATTGCACCTGCAAAGTATTTCTGAGATGTGCAAGAGAACAAGTCAGGGCTATTAAGAGCTCTTACCCAGGTTCAGACTTGAAGAAGATCCATGTGAAGAGAGAGAAGGAGGTGGTGTCTGGGAATGCCCTGGCCCCTGACTAGGGAGAGGCATTCCAACAGGTCCAGGAGAGGAAGAAAAGCCAAGGCCATTATAAAAACTGTGTCCAATGGGGGTCAAACTGCTGGATGTTCTCTTATATAGGTCACTGCTGCCAGTCAGGGAGTCTCGGCGGGAGCCACTACCAGTATTTGAGTTTGCCACTAAAATAGAATTGAAACAATGTATATTAGAGCAGCCCTGGGGCTTTAAGAACAAAGCCAATGACATGCTTCTACAACATGGTACATTATACCCTGGTCTGGGTCCTCCCCTTCTATACCCTTTGCCCACCTGTCACCAGGGACAGCACAAAGAGTTGTACTGAATGCCAAGAGAAAGTAGAGCTGACACCAAGCTGGCCGCTCCAAACACCATATTCCCCTGAAACAGCCTGTCTAGAAGCAGGCCGTGCTGTATGGTGGAAAGAGAAAGCCCTCATGGACAAATAACAGACTCAACAGAGGAAAAACCAAGAAGAGGAAAGGCCTGGCGCGGCCTCTTGGAGACGCTAAACAGCACTCGCTGTGCTCCCCAGGACGGCTGGGTGATATTAAAAAACTGTACAGCAGAGGGTCTGCCCTCTAACACAGCCATGATAAGCAGTTCAGGAAGCAGGCTCTCCAAGCCTTACACAATGGCATGATGGGTTCTCTGTCATTTAGACTGATCACTTTATCCCAGACATACTAGCTCCCTCTTCCTCAGGCATTGGATCACAATGCATCTCAGCTCGTTGGTATCTTACTGCTTCACATTTTTCCCAAGTCCATGACATGATAAGCACCTCAGTGTAAACACTCCTTTGCCAGAAAAGCAACCTGTCACCTAACAATCCAAGGACCATTCTTCACGGTCACAGTCCTTCCAGATCATGTGCTGCTGAGGGAGTTTGGGGATGTCTTCCTCACTCCCTTCTGCTATTTAGAAAGGCACCTTCTTTCCTATGCCTGCAATCAATTTTATGGATTTCTATCAAGCTAAGTGATCTGCTATCTAGAATAAAACAACTAAATGGGCGTGAGAGATAGTAGTGCTGGTAGAAGTAGCAGCAGCAGCAGTAATAGTAGTGGCAGTGGTGGTGGTGGTAATGGTGGCAGTGGTGGTAGTGGTGGTGGTAGTAGTGGTAGTAGTAGCAGTAGCAGTAGCAGCAGCAGCAGCATTTATAGAACTCTTCAAGCTTTGCAAAGTGTTGTACATGTTATCTCACTTGTTTGATCACTACTATGACTCTGCGAGGCAGGCACTAGTCCTATCCTCATCTCACAGATAAGAAAAGGAAGGCTTAGAGACAGTAAGTGATTTGCCCAGTGTTGATGCTTAGCTTGCAACTGTCTGAAGTTGGATTTGAACTTAGGACTTGCTGGCTCCCAGTCATACATTTTATATGTTGTACCACTTGTTCAAGTGACCAGGAATAAGGCCTTATCTACATAACCAAGGGAAGAAGATCAATCCTATTTAACGGGAGCGGTTGAGTAGCTTGGACTTTCATTTCTAGTGAAGTCAAACTCTCAGTGACTTGGGTCAATATAGGTTCATGCAATATTTCCAGGGTTCCATTAAGAATAGAACATGACATTCACTGCAAAGGCACCTCAAGCATGATTGCTACCTGCGGTTCCAAATCCTCCAAGGGCTGATCCCAGAGTGGCTCCAAGAGAGCTGCTGCTCCCAAATCCCAGGGAAGTGTTGGCAGGCTGAGCCGAACCCTGAGAAAAGAGGGAGCTACTCTGGGAGTTGCTGCTCAGAGAGTTGTTGCCATAAAATGAACTGGATGCCAAGTTATTGTTGGGTTGCTGCTGGGGCTGGGGCTGAGGTTGCTGAGTTCCTAATGGGCGGAATGGTCCATTTGTCGTACCCGCAAGACCACCAGCTGCACCGTTTGCAGAGGCTGCAGCGGCTGCAACAGCTACAAATAAGAAAATCAAACAGTGGATTAGGGTCTTATTCCCAAACTACTTTCTCTTTTTTAGATAGCAATTACGAAGAGATTAGATAATTTCAGCATAGAATCTAACACAAACAATGACAGAAACATACACTTAAAACTAAAATGCAACTTTAGAGGTCATCTAATCCAACCCCCTCTTTTACAGATGGGGCAAGTGAAGTCCAGGGAGAGTGACTGACTCAAGGTCACAGAGCCACAATTGTGACTCAGCCCCCTAACTCCAAATCCAGCCCTCTTGTAAAATGTCTTCTAAATCTATCTATATCACTCTTCTTTTTGGTCTTGAAGACTCTCCTTGAATCTAATGGACAGAAGGAAGAATGGGTGTCAATTTAAGTTAAAAAGAGGCAAACTGCTGCTCATTAAGGAGAAATTTAACTGTCCAAAAGCAAAGTGAGCTACCTCAGAAAGCAGTGAACTCACTATCATTAGAAGTCTCCAAATGGAAGCTGGAGCACTACTTATCAGGAATTTTGCAGACAAAATTCATATTCAAGTAAAGGTTGGATTAGATGCCTTCCTGGATCCATTGTAACTCTTGAGCCCAAATCCCACTACTTGTCTCTGAGAACCAATGAAACAGAATCAATAACTGGGTTCCCTATCTCAGCAAAATGTAGCCACTCCATTTTTAAATACTCAGGAGTATAAAACCCCCAAATCAAAGTTAGCTTAGAGACCTGACCCTTCACAACAGCATCCTATTCTGTACTGTAGTCCCAATTATGCATGCTAGAGAATTATTTGACCTTTTAACACATTACAGCAGTAACAATGAGCATTCCCATTTTGACAAGGAAAAGCCTACATAGAAATTCCCTCTTTCCTTACCCTACAAAGATATGGCATTGAAAATATTAAACAAAATGAGAAACTTTGGCTATCCACAAACATAACTACATAATATTAATGCTATATGCCACCTTCCTATGTTAAGTATAACCTTAAATACTTTCTGACCAAATAGTACAAATAGGGCACCAGCAATTTCTGAACCTCCTTGAATCTCTCACACAAAAGAAGACAATGCCAAAGAAGATGGTGCCTCACAACGAGGAAGAATAAAATAGGTTATTTTTAAACAGTTAAGAAAAAACACCAGCCAAGCCCCGCCCCCACCATCTCTTTTTACTAAAGCAGTACCACAAGACACAGCCTTTGGAATGGATACAAGAAACATACCTGCTTGTGCTGCTGAGGAGCTGATGATGACAGGGGCAGGGGCTACAAGGCGGACAGGAGCTCCCAAACCATTTCTAGCCCCAGCATTGACAACAAGGGCCCCTGTTTGGTCATAATAAGCAGCTGGTGCCAAGACAGGATACCCTAAGGAGGTAGGGAAATTAATAGGTCAATTCTAAATATGAAGAGAGCACCAGTGATGTGTTACACATACACACCCTCACTCACACACACATATATCTAGAATAATTACAGATACAAAATTATAAAGACACATTATCAAACCCCCCAAAAAGTTTATTCACCAATATATTTTTACTGACTATATCAAGAGTTAAGGTGAAAAATTGAACACATTGGGGTGGCTAGGTGGTGCAGTGAATAGAGAGCACTGGCCCTGGAGTCAGGAGGACCTGAGTATAAATCCGGCCTCAGACACTTAACACAAAAAACTAGCCGTGTGACCTTGGGCAAGTCACTTAACCCCAACTGCCCTCCAAAAAAAAATTTGAACACACGCATGTGAAAAAATGTCATGGAAGGGGGGTCATTAATGTTTTCTGACTGTTAAAGAACTCTGCATAAAAATGACTAATATAGAAATATAATAGCAAAATCAAGGACCTCTTGGACCCAGCAAGAGTTATGTTACTAATTAGACCAGTTTGGGAAAATAATTAACACTGTACTTTAACCACTTACAATAGTAAATTAGTTTTGTCCTTTTCCAAGGAAGGCTAGATCACTAATCGTGGTGAAGCATTCATACATGGACAGTCATTTTTCATGACTACCAATCCAATGGCCTTTCACTTCTAGGATGCCACCTTTATCCAAACACCTTCATTTTGCAGACAGGGACAACCTTCACAGAATTCTCTGTTTCTTAAGCACCGTATGCAGCTGTACCAACAATTCTGAGGGGTGTCAGGAAAGGCAAGAGTCTGCCAAACCAAAGCAGACTATTCATTTATTCCTAATGGCATCCACATGAATGAAATAGTTTTAGAATGGAGCCTCTATGAGAATGCTCATACTGACACAGACAGGTCAAATGAAGCACAGCTCCTGACTCTGCCAAAAGGTGGAGAGCAAATTAGAAAACAGAAGATGGCCCCAGGACCAAAGTGTAAAACTCTGCTGTGCCCACCAACAAGACCAAACAATAAAAAGCAAAAAGAAATTTAGACTGGCTCAGAACCAATGAGTACAATCAAGAGCTCTCAGCAATGAATTGTCTCAGTGAGGGCAAGTGTGTCATCCTAGCCAGTGCTAGATAATTTCAATGGACCAACCACCTGCTGCCCAATCTTCCTGAGCAAGCAAGCGAGCCCTCTTTTGTTACTACTGAGAAGACAAATGAAGCCATACCTGGCATCCCTGCAGCCAGCCCCTGCCCAAATGCAAGAGCAGAGTTTACAGCAGCAGCTGCCACAAGTGGATCAGTCTGCTGACCTTGCTGGTTCTGATTTGGGGTCAAAGGACGTTGGCTTGCACCTCCACGAAGAACCTAGGAACAAGGAAGAAAACAGATGAGCTCTTTTGTCCTTATCAGAAGCTTTAAATGGCAATATCTGTGCTCACACTTACATGACTAGTGAGATGGGAAAGAGCCCCATTAGGAAAAGATCCTTTCCCATGAATTCATCAGATACAAGGCACTTTTCTAATCTTTAAAAATATATTATTCATTATATAGAATGGCTCTCTGAAGGGGGGGGGGGAACTGGGAGAAAAAGGGGGGGAGGGAATGACATCATTAAAAACTTTTATAAATAAACACAGAGAAAATAAACAAACAAACAAGGCCAAAGACTAAAGCTGAGATGCCCAAAACAGAATCATATAAAAGATGATAGTGGTTATATAATAAAAAAACACAACCACTACTGACATTTATATGGCACTTTAAAGTATGCAAAGCACCTTACAAATAGTTTCTCATTTTATCCTCCCAACAAACCCTGGGAAGTAGTTGTTATTATTACACCCGTTTTCCAGATGAGGGAATGAGAGCTAAGAGAGTTTAAGTCATTTGCCCAGCATCATGGTCACACAGCTAGTAAGTACTTGAAGCTGGAGTTGAGTCTTCCTAACTCCAGACCTACTACTCCAAGCACTACTTTAACCTAGCTACCTCAGATCCCCTCCTCCCTAGTCAAGTCTTTTGTGCCTAAGGCACATAGATTACCCCAGGATCCTATAGTTCTTATAACATCTTCCAGGCTTCAGGGCCTGAGCTGAACAAAGAACTGAATATTAAATATCACTTACTGAACCTTGTCATACCTAAGTCTTCAAATACCCCGTGGTCTGCCAAACTCTGGACTTCCTTTTACTCTATGAAGACATCTTTTGCCTCCTTCATGCTATCCCCTATGCCCCCAACATCCTCTCCCTATTCCTTGCCTTTCCCCAGACTTGTTTATTGCAAACATTCCTATCCAGTCCAACACAAAAGTCACTGACTCCCCCATGAGGTTTTTCTCTGACCTAAGCAACACTCCCCTCAAACTGTTAAGGGCATACTTCCATTTTTGCCCATCCTCCCAGCCAAGAACTTTGCTTGTCATGCCTGGGGGCTGTAATTATCACTGGCTTATACCACCCCATATTAGGATATAAGGCTGAAGGAAATCCCTCCCCTCAGCACCTAAGGGCACTGCTCTGTGAAGGGGAGGGGCTCAATAAACCATTGCCCCAGAGGCTAAGTGGACAAAAGCCTACAAAACATAATGTGGAATTTTTCCCCCCCAATTCTCAGTAATTGAAATATGCACATTGGAGAGGTTGGGAAGAAAAAGGCACAGTAACACTACTGGTGCACTTAGAATAGAATCTTTTAAAAAGGGCAATCTACAAGTTTATAAGACTCATGAATCCTAAGAAAGGACAAATCACATTTGCTCAAATTCAATCTGAAAAGTATTGTCAAAAAAAAAGAGAGAGAGAAAAGGAGATTCAAAAATATGCACAGGAAAGGAACAAGCATTTCTATAGCACCTATTATGTGCAGGGGATTGTGCCAAGCACTTTACAACTCTGTAGGGTAGGTGCTCTTATTATCCCCCATTTTACAGTTGAGGAAACTGAAGTAAACTGACAGTAGTTAAGTAGACAGTAGTTAAGAGACTTGCAAGGGTCAAGCAGCTAAGAAGTGTCTGAAGCTAGATTTGAATTCAAGTCTTCCTGTTTCTAGGTCCAGTCCTCTATCTACTGTAATGCCTAGCTGTCCCTAAACATAGACTTAACATGGCAGCATTACTGGCACTGACAAAGATCTGGAAACAATTTAAATATACAACAGTCAGCAAACGACCAATCAAACTGCCAAATCTCAATGTAATACATGCCATTAAATGTGAAAAAGGGATACATTTTTTTCACTCTACTTTTCCCATTTGTGATGGCTCAACTATCCCAAAAACACCTTTCAGATGTGACCTGAACACTTCATGCCATATAGTTAAATAAAGAATACAAAATGGAGCCACCCTCTAAAGAGTTAACCAGAAAAATAAGCAAAAGTATAAATTCAACAAAGTTGCAGGACATAAAGCAAGCTCACAGAAATGATCAGCATTCCTGCATATTACCAAAAAAGATCCAGCAGGAAGAAGAATCCCATTCAGAATTAACTACAGAGGGTATACAACATTTGGGAGTCTATCTACCAAGCTATGCTCTGGAAGCACAGGCACTATATGTGAAACTCTGACTTGATCCAGTCATTCTGAAAAGCTGGGCTTGGAAGACCAGAAAGCATGGCCTTCCTCCCACAGAGATGGGTAGGCATAGAGCTGTGTGTGAATATCACAGACCCTCAGCCTTCCCATCTGAAAAATAAGGAGTCTGGAATACATGATGTTTAAGGTTCCTGGCAGCTTAAAATACTACTACTCAAAAGAAAGAAGCTATGACCAACCTATGGTGGATTCTTGACTGAAACAAGCAGAAAAGTAGGGATCCCAGGCTTCTTCAAGGGCTGTCCAAATGCTCTGCTGTAGCCCCACCATCCCCACCTCCAGGGCTTGACATAGCCAGTTGCTGATGGGCTGGGCCACTTTCCAGGGTCCTCTCCATTCACACTCATGCATCATAGTCAGCACAGGCTCCCAGATGTCCAAGTGGTCAATTGGTAAGCCAGTCACACTGACAGCTTCTCCACAGCCTCACTTCCTCAACTGAATGCGCAGCTAGAAAGTTGGCTTTTCACAAAAAGACCTGCTAGGGCCATTTACTCACATTCAGGATAGACTCACAATGAGTCTTGTGCTGCCCAAGCTGATAAACAAATGAGTCCATCTATTACCTGGAGAATTTTCATCTCTGAGTTGGTCCATCACACATGTTACTATCTCAATGAGCACTTTTCAATGTTGATGGAGATAAAGAGAGACAGATAGATGATAGAGGAAGATAGGTAGGTAGGTAGACAGAAACCCAGATAGACAGGTAGCTATATAGATGACAGAAAGAGGTAGATAGGTAGACAGCTGAGATTAGATGGAAAGAGTTAGATACAAACACCCCCACATATCACTTTGAATGAGTTTCATATAGATCAAAAGATTTATGGAAAACAGAAATGTGGGGAACCATAAAGATGAACACAGCACTAAAATGCAATTATTTTATTGCTTTAAAATGATGCCAAACCATAGGGATGACTTTATCATTATGGGTTCAATTGATTTCTGTCTTTGGCATCAGAAGCTCTGTTTTAGTTACGAAGATGACGCATCAAAAAATATTTAGAGATCCATGAAGAAGCTAGATACAATGGGCATGAGTACATACACTGGGGTTCTTCTAAATGTTTATTACAGAGTTCCAGAGGAATGGAGTGCATATGAGTTTTGCTTTTTTAAAGTATGCCCAGTTAATCCAATGTAGAAACTGGCAGAACAGTTCAGCGGCTAATGGAGCTGGAGAAGTTAGGGCCCACAGCAGATCTGAATACGCAGGTATGACACACGTCCATCAAGTTCTGGGTATTTCAAGATATTGAAACGTCAAAATTAATGGACCTTTCTTTTCTTTTAAGTGCAGACTTTCCTTAATTTCTATTCATTATCAAAGCGATCTCATTCCTTTAGGTCAGTGGAAGGAAAGCTAGAATTGAAATAATTTATGATTTTAAAAAGTGACGATGGCATAGCCATAGTGGCAGACACCTTTTGGAATGCAACCAGTCAAGCATTCAACACACTTCTGCATCTGCACTCTATGCAGACACCTACAACCAATTCTGCTCCAACTCCAGTGCGTGTTCCTCAAAATCACTTCGAAATGCAAAATCACACAATAAGAACCAATAGGCTTATGGGAAAATGGAGGTAGGAGCAAAGTACTCAAAAACGTCATCTGGGGTGTATATAAAAAAGATAGTAACCTGATAAAAGTGGGAGCACAGTTTTGCTACATGTTTAAATGCTGAGTATACACATATTCTACCCTAACCAGTGGCTGCTGCTCCCCCTGGGGCCCAGATCCCTCAGGGCCAGGCAACAATCGAGAGGACTGCTGCACCTGGAATGAGAGGACCCCAGCCCTCTCTGCCCACGGTTCAGACTGTGCCACAAGATGAATTTAAGCATAGCTCTTTGCCTTAAAAAAAGACCTGCAGTTTGCTTGGTGAAGTGAGCTGGGGTCTGGGTACACTGTTCTTCTTTTCTCCCTCTTTCTCAGCCTCAAATTGGGGTCCCGCCCCCACTGTCTTCTAAGACATCACTGCATTGAAGCAAATTTGTGCTTTCAAAAAAGTGCTTAGCTTTTAGAATAATGTTGTAGATTGTAAGCAAAGAGAAAGTAGTGTAATTTTTAAAAATGAATCTATTTTAGTTATTAATAAAGGGCTGCAGAGCCCCTCCCTTCTCTGCCCCCAACCTACAAGGCAAGAAGCTGGGTGGAGAACACCTCATAACATCATTTAACTGATGAGCTTGTTGGTCTGGCTAAATTGTTTCTCTTCCAGTTTTAAAATTCTTTACTATAAGGATGACTCTCTTGGAGGAGAAGGAAAGGATATAGTGGGGAATAAAAGTGACATTAAAAACAACAGAAGTGATACAAAATAACAAAAAGAAAACCGTTCAAAGCTAAATGGGAAAATAGAGGAGTTATTTCTATTATCTATATAGTCTCATCCTTTTGTGATGGCTTAACAGTCCTGAAATGACCTCACCAGATTTGACTTGGAACTCTCAGCTGCCACTTGAGTGTTTCTTCTGTCTCCGACCAAATACTCACAAACCTTTAGCAAACTAAACAGGCTTCATACTCTGGTGATACCTCTTTCCTCTTATTCCTGAGAGCTTGCCTGGGGCCACTGTTTCATGAAGGGTCCAGGCTGTCCATGCTCACTTAATACATGTGCAACTCCTGTATCTAAAATTGTCTAATTCACCCCTTCTCTAAAAGTAACCTCCCTTCCACAGTCCTTTCCAGCTCCTTTTTTATGGGTTGTTCTCTCCTCCACAAATCTTCCCCTTAGAATTAAGGGGTAGGAACTGTCTGTTTTTATATGAATTCTCAGCACAATGCCTGACACAGTCAGCATCTAATACATGCATTCACTTGCGCTTGCGCGCTCTCTCTCTCTCTCTCTCTCTCTCTCTCTCTCCCTCCCTCCCACCCCCTCCCCCAGTTCAAAGGACAAGCTCTGTTACAGTATAGTCCATAAGTTCTTAGCCCTTGTGTCACGGATGCTTCTAGAAGTCTATTAATATTAAAGCTTACAGACCCCTTCTTAGAAATAACGTGTTTAAATTCATAAAATAAAATACATAAAATTAGCAAGGAAACTAATTCTCTTGAAACATACTTTTCAAAAAGAAAATTTAAGTTCACAGGCCACAAGTAAAAACCCCTGGTTTAGACTCTATTGTAAAAAATAAATATCTAACACTTCCTTATATAATTAGGAAGGTCAAAAATAATTCTTATTCAGAAAAGAGCTATAAAGGCAATCACCTTTATGCTTGAAATTCACATGTTAAATACAACCTAACAGAAAAAAAGAGAGGAGAGATAAAAATACTAAGTTTGCACAATATGCAGAACAGGTGGGTTATAAAATTCACCCATTTGCACAAAGTTTGGCATTTTCTCTAATCGCTCCTATTTTTAGTCCACAAACATACAAAGCTAAAATGGCATCTGCAGGGTCCACCCACATGATTAGGGCAGCTAGAGTTCTCACTTAGCTGCTAACAGCAATATACATTTTACAACTGAGATTTTTTTTTTTGCAATTTCAATACTTGAATGCTTATTCACAGTAACAGTATTGACAGCAAGAGGTGATAATTTGCAAGTGTGTTCAGCAATAAATGTAAAGCACAGTGTTCTCTAAAGATGCCATGTGTACATTAAGGCTAAGCACAACACGCTCACAGAGCAGCCCAACAAGTAAATTTCAGGGAATGAGAGGGATGAGGGAAAACTCGGGCTAAGAGTCGAGCATTTTTCTGAACCCTCTGTGGAGGTCACTGGACAGATAGAGAGGGGCCACGACTCGAATCATGTGGCAAAGGGAACAGCTAGAGAACAGTTCAGATCTGGCTCCCCCAACTCTACAGGAAGAGCTCTTTCCATAAAGACATTTGGTCGTGGTGATCCTGGGCTAGAACAAATGCTCCATGGCCTTTGCACTTATCTGTAAAGGGAAAAGAGGATGGCCCATGGTGCATCTACCAGTGGTCTGCCTCCCCAACAGGTCTTTGCAGCACACTAAGAAAAATACTGAAGTACTCATATCCTCTTGGATGCAGGCATCTCTGCAGCCTTTATGAGACAAGGAAGAGACAAGCCTATGAAAGGAAGCTCCCGGTGACTAAAAAGAAGGAAAAGATGAGGTTTTGTCTTCTACAAAGCAAACTGCTAATGATGACAAAGCTGTGGGCAATAAATGGAAAGAGAGGCAGCCCCACAGCACTGTGGGTGGGGCTAGGAATCACTTCAAAAATTCGGAAAACCAACTCAGAATTTTTTTTCTGAGAAAATGACTCAAGTTTCCATTCCTGTTGTGTCAGATTCCACTATTAGGAAGAGAACCTAAAAAGACCAATAAGAAAAAATTGGTACCACATAAAGCTAGGAGCTGATTAGTGTGAATTCTCAATACGTATTTCCATTGGGCTAGAACCAATTCCCATATATAATTTGGTATAGTCCTCTTCCTTCTCGTTTCTCCTCCTCCTCTTCATAATCCATTAAAATATTTTTACAGCGATACTTTCTGTAGTAGCAAGGAATTGGAAACAAAGTAGATGCCCTTAGATTAGCTAAACAAAATGTGGGATATGAATCCAATGGGAAATTAAGAGCCTACAACTGTGCTACCAATGTGGGAAACATGGGAAGAATAATATGATGTAACACAAAATAAAGTAGGCAAAACCAGGAAATTAATATACACAATGGCTATCACAGAACCATAGAATTTAAGAGTTAAATGGACATCTGTGGATTCAAATCCTCCAAGGAGAGAGAATCATTCAGCTCCCAAGCCAGCCCATTCCACTTGTTGGGAAGTTTTCCCTAACAGTTAGACATAAATTTGCCTCACTGCCACTTCCATCCACTCTACAGATTCTGTCTTTTAGGGACTAACAGAGTAATACTAAGAACAACAAAACAATCCAATTGAATGCTGAGAAATTACAATAGCCAGACCTTTGTTCTCCTGCTGGTGGAGCTCTGAACTGGTAGAACCATTCTGGAAAGCAACTTGGAATTATATTACAGAAATTATTAAAATATACACTCATCTCTACAAATCCCCATGCTAGGCAGAACCTCCCAATGAAGTTAAAGACAGAAAGGCACCATATACACCAAATTCCTAACAGCATCTTTTGTAGGAAGATTTCTCTTTCCTACTGTCCTATATGCTTAATGGTTCCATTTCTTAGAACATTTCAATTCTGAGCTCAGGTGTTATGTCCTCTATGAACTGTGGTCTAATACCTCCATTGTTGTGTTTTCTATCAACATTGATGTGTGTATGATGATGTTTACTGTTTTCCCCTTAAAACAGAGAAAAAAAATCAAATCTGATATATGATTTTAAGAGGCCCTCCATATACCAAAACACTTAGAATATTAATTTTTTTTGCATAGTAGCAAAGAAGTGGAACCAAAATAGACCCCCACTGATTGGGGAATGGTTAAACCAACTGGAATCCATGAATGCAATGGAATATTAGAGCACTATTAAAAATGTTGACTATGAAGAATACTGAAAGTGTCAAAACAAATATAAACATCCAAAATAAAGTAAATAGAACCAGTAAAACAATATGCATGACTACCACAATGTAGACAAAAAGGAAAAAAATTCCTGAACCCTGAAGTTATGACCAAGGTTGGCCCCCAGGAAGAATCAGAACTATACCTTCTTCCTCCTTTACTGTTGTAGGAAATTATGGGTTTAGAATACTATCAATACAATCAAACTAAAATGATGCAATGGTTAGTTCTGATGAAATACTTTTGCCCTTTCCTTTTCATATTCTTTGTTTTGGGGAATGGCACCCTAGGCAGTACAGAGGAGAGGGAGGGTTGTATATGGAAATAAAATAAAAGTAAAAATAAAATTGAAAACTTGAAAACAGAAAAAGAAATGAATGAAAATAGGAAAGAATTCAATAAATGTACCCAGATTTCACATTTCATCTTTTTTTTTTCCCAAAAAAGCAATTGGGGTTAAGTAATTTGCTCAAGGTTACATGGCTAGTCGTTTTTATGTGTGGTGCTAATTTTCTGAGGCCAGAACCGATCCCAGGTCCTCCTGACTCCAGAGCAGGCACTCTTACTCACTGCACCACCTAGCCCCCCCAACACATTTCATCTTTTTAAATAATACAATGAAATTGTAATTGAAATTACTAAATTGTCTTAACTAAAAATGAAATGCTGCATATATTCATTAAGCTCTTGTGTTCCATATTTTTAAATGATATAGGATAATCTATGTATTTAAATGA
Source organism: Gymnobelideus leadbeateri (assembly GCA_011680675.1). Classification (NCBI taxonomy): domain Eukaryota; kingdom Metazoa; phylum Chordata; class Mammalia; order Diprotodontia; family Petauridae; genus Gymnobelideus; species Gymnobelideus leadbeateri. Next base: position 1,127,366 of record WOXC01008665.1, on the reverse strand, counting down.
ATCACAATTAGATATGGAGCTATCTCCTAGAGCTATGCTTAATTTGAAAAAATATCATTAAATGTCTACTCTGGTCAATATACTATGATAGAAAAAACTGGAAACAAACTAGATGCTCATCAACAGGAGAATGACTAAATAAATTTTGTTCTATGAATACAATGATTCAGGCTTAGGAAGACCCAGTTGGGTCATTATTGTTTAATGAGTCAAAGGCCCTAATTTTAGAAATGAAGAAACTGAAGGGCACAAACATAAAGCCACTTGACAAAAGCTTATGTAAGAACCCAAATGGCAAAGCTAAGATTTGAAACTGAGCATGTTTTCAACTATACCCCCACTGTCTCATGAAAATAACCAAAAAGCTGGTCAGTATCAGAAAATGCCTAGTTCTTCTAATTTTCTGATAAGATAACTAATTAAATGAGGCAGAAACCACAGCAAGGACACCAAAATAAGGTGTTTTTAAAAAATAAAATATGAAAATGTAATAACACCAACAAAACTCAAGACTCAAGATGCAGGTTTGGGCTTCTATGTACTCTGGTGAGTTCTAATTCCAGCTCTAACATGTATTAGTCCTATGAATGAGGGCCACTCACATTCACTGCAATGCAATATTGAGTTTCCTCCTCATCTGTCACTTAAGGAGACTTGTAGTAGATAGATACTTAAGATTCTCTCACTCGCACACTCACACCCCACCAAACATGTGCATGCACCCACAGAGCACAAAATGAAGTTCTCTATCAAATGGCACACGCATTCCTTAAAAAGGCCTGGAACTACTCCATGTTTTTACAGTTCTTCTCGGCAGCTCTGAATCAGCTCAGTGCTCAGAGTGTGCCACTTGCAGGCAGGTTTTGCTGAAAGGTCATTGGCTGCCTGACAATTTGCATAAGTGGATTTGCTACTGCTGTTCATCTTAGGGTGGAACTGCTGCCACTAAATATCTAAGGAAGACAGGAGGGGAGTGAAAAACAAAACATGTACCAATGTCTTCATTTATTTCAAAAATTCATTCATAAATATCAGACATATTAGGCATTCAAAATTCTATAATATGCTTTTTTGCTCTAAATTTCTTGAAATTCCACTGTTTTTTTTAAAAAGGAGGTAATCACAGAACTCCTAAATTTAATGGGAATAGTTGTTAAGATATCATAAGATTATTATGAATTTGCAGAGGTGAAGGCAATTACAGGCATGGAACACTTTATATAATGACAGATTTCTTATGACGCACAGATATATGACCTTTTTTTTCTTCCTCTTTTTCCATTAAAAACAAAACAAAAAAAAACCCTTCGATAGCTATTTGGGAATAAGACATACACAGGGGTTGGAGGACAAAATATTATCAATAAAAATTTTTCTAAAAATTACCTGTAGTTCTACTAAAAGGGCATTAATTATCTATGATTTTCTAAGACATATTACTAGAAAACTACTAACAGAGGAAGGAGAGACTAAGAGATGCAAGACATGCAGCTCCTACATCTGGGATGCTATGAAGTACACAGGATGATCGAAATAAAGAGGCACTTTGGAGCTTTTGTAGCCCTTTCTTATTTTACAAGTGAGAAAACTGAGGCCAGAAAGGGGGAGTCACAGAGTCAGAGAGGGAGAGAGCCACCACAGAACAGAAACTGCTACTGACAGCACTGGCGTGAGTGGATGGTCTGAGATTCATCCACATACGATGCTGCAGAATTGCTTCCTTTTCTGTGAAGTGTCACAAGCATCAACATGGATGATGCACTTGAAATCTAGATGCAATTTGTTTAGTTATTTTAATAAAATACATGAATTAATCATGACTACTTCTATTGCTAAATCATACAAATAAAAGTGACTAAGAGATGGAGGACCTGGAAAGCGAAACAAATGACTTCTCATGGATTCCCATCTTGTATTTTTCTTCTCTGTAAAAAATATCAATTTGAATTTACACAATGACAAATAATCTGTCTTTAGATATTCAGGATCTTACTGATGTACAATAGAGACATCCAGATACCTGTTGCTGCCCTTGCTGAGTTTGCTGAGTGGTCTGCTGGTTAGCTGAATTATTTGCTGCTGCGGCAGCAGCAGCTTGCTGTTGGAAAAGACTGGCAGGATAGACTCCCCAGGGAGTGACTCCATAATACTGGTGAGGGACCACAGCAGGGCCTAAAATGGTAAAGAAAAGTAAATGAAGCTTGAATTAGGAAGAACACTAACAATTAGGAATCACAAGCAGTGATTTAACAACTCAGCAGAATCTATCATCTAAGAGAGAACTGAAAATAATCTCCATCTAACTGCAGAAAATGTTATAGGAAACTGTAATGTACAATATGAAATGATAAATAAAATATAACATAGTATTAGAAAATGTTATAAGAAGGGGATTCACTTCAGGTATGAGTTGTACAAGACTGACGTCTAAGTTCCCTATGAATTCTGGGTTTGTACAATTTCTTTTTTTCAAAAGCAGAAAAAGTGATATAACAATAACATTACATTTGTATCAACCTACAAGAATTTATCAAGCGTTTACTAACTGTCCAGCACTAATAACATTTTTCTATCTCTAGTACCAAGTGTTGAAGAGACAAGGAAAGACAAAATCATGGACTCTATTTTCGGGAAATTTCTATCTTAACGCAGGAGACAACATACACATAGGCCCGGGCAAGACAGAGAGAGTATAAAGAGTCGGTCATATCAAAGGGAAAATAAGAGCACTAAGAATCTTTTTAAAAGTTTGATTTTATATAGTCTTTCACAACATGACTACAAGGGAAGTGTTTTGCATAACTACACATGTATAACCTAGACTGAATTGTTTGCCTTCTCAATGAGGGTGGGTGGGGAGGGAATAAAGGAGAGAATTTGTAACTCCAAGTTTTAAAAACAAATGTTAAAAATCATTTTTACATGCAACTGGGAAATAAGATATACAGGCAATGGGGTAGAGAAATCTATCCTGTCCTATAAGAAAATAAGGGGGAAGGAGGTAAGAGGTGAGGTGTGATAGAAGGGAGGAATGACTAGGGGAAGGGGTAATCAGAATAGAATGCATGCCATCTTGGGGTGGAGGGAAGGGGAGAGACTTGAGAAAATTTGGAACTCAAAATCTTGTGGAAATGAATGTTGGAAACTAAAAATGGAAACCCAAAGAACTCTCGCATTTTTGTTGCCCTGAAGTATCCTCCCATAATCTCCTTTACAAATGGGCTCTGTATCCTAGCGCCCCCTTCCCTTGAGCCAGGTCACCGGTGATCATGCACCACAGCCCCCCTGCCTGACAGGGGCTGCTCGGGAGCCTCCACTAAGGTTTACATCATCATTAAGAAGAACAAGCAATATGGCAGCAATCCCAACCAGCAGTTCACTTGTAGCAACCCATTACCACTACTGAAGGGGTCCAGGTTCCACCTCTAGCAACAGCTCCTGGGGAAGTGCTGAGTACTCTGGGGAAGTGATACCCCACCATCCTGGTCTTCCCAAATCAGACCCAGGCCACTGGTAGGCAAGTTTCTTCTTCTGCACGTCGAGTCATCCGTTCATGACAAGTGTATTAGAATCCCCAGAGCACTCAGAAACTTTCCAGGTTGCTCATGGCACGATCACCTGTGACCTGGCTCAGGAGACCATGAAGCAGCATATCAGAGAGCCCAGCAAGACTAGCACTGGGCCTTCTGCATGAGCAGCAGCACCCTCCTTGCTGCTCCACTGGCTTCTGAAGTGTGCTAGGCATCAGAGCCCATTTCCCCCTCCCCTGCCCTTCCTTTCCTCTCTCACCTATTCCTTTAGAATAGATACACTGCATAAGTATAGAAGTAGTTGTGGGGTGTGTGTGGCTTTTTTTTTAAGGAAAACAAAAGCAAAACAGCAAAAACAAGTAAAAGAAACCACACTGCTATTGTTTGCTTTTTGACTATCTGAATCACCTATGTGCTTTTCAGCAGCCTCAGTGACCTGTTTACTTTGTACGCCACTGAAACTAATAAACTGTGAGCAGCCTTTAAAAAAAAAAAAAACTAAAAATGAATTAATTAAAAAGTTTGATTTTATTCCTACTTCAAATTAACAAGTAATCATTTTCTCTCCCTCCCCAAAACACCACCTTAATAAATGAGGGACAAGAAGAGGGGTAAGGATTTATTAGGCACCTACTATGTGATGAATACGGTAAGACAAAGCCTTTGAATAAGGATCTGACAATAAGAAAGTCAGTCAACACTGATATGTATCTACATTGTGCAAAAATCTTGGGCTAAGTACTAAGTGGTAAAAAGAAAGGTAAAATGTCAGTCCTCATTCCCAAAGAGCTCACACTCTAACTAGGGAAATCACATGCAACAACTATGTGTAACAAAATTATATACAGGATAAACTGGGGATAATCAACAAAGGGATGGTATCAAAACTAAGGGGAATAGGGAAAAACTTCCTCTAAAAGGCTGGATTTTAGCATGGGCTTGAAGGAAATCAAGGTAGCCAGGAACTGAATCATCCTCCATATGAGGAAATAGAGAATTCCAGGTATGGGAACATTGAGTTGGTTTATTTGCTTTTATATAATCTGATCCAATGACTGACCCCTCTTTTTTTTAAACAAAAAACAAATCATTTTGAAGATTATTATTTTGTTACTTGGTTTGGGATACAGTGATCCTAAATCTGTTTCTTTATTTCATTTGTTTTTTTCCCATCACTTCCCTTGAAACTCTTAATCATTGGCTCTTTCAGAAGAATTTCATTATTATTTCTTTTAGACCAATAAGATAGCCTTTCATAATCTGATTCTCATGGCACTTCTATTTTATAGTTGGATTCATGTGTTCACTGGGTATCTCTTGGTAGATTTGAAAATATTTTGGACCTTCTGTATTTCTTTTGAATGGAATTTCTCTTACTCATCAGGTGAAGTTTTGTTGGCACCATAAGAGAATACTGATGACATATTTCTATTCTACCACTTTACTAATTTTATTACTTCTACTCATTTTAGTTTATTATTCTCTCTTCAAATAATCACTGTCATCCGCAGAATAATAATTTTGTTCATTCTTTGCCTATGTTTAGCTCTAGGATTTCAATTTCTTGTCTTATTACTGAAGTTACCTTGTCTTCTGGCACATTAAATAGTAGTGGGGATAATAAGCATCTTTGAATTAATTACTCATGACCTTAAAAGGAGTGGTTTATAACTTTTATTCAATTACATATATGGTTTTTTTCTTACTGTCAGATACTATTTTCCTACATTAAAGAAAAAAATCCATGTATTCCTAATCATTCTAGTGATAAAAAAAGATGTTGGATTTTGAAAGGAAAAAAACATATTTTCAGCATCTACTGATATGTGTCTTCCCTTATCTTACACATATGGATTAATAATCATATACTCCTCCTTACACTGAACCAAAGCTGCATTCCTGGTATAAGCCCGAAGTGGTCATTGTATATAATCATTATACATTATCATACCTTTTGGTATCAATGTTAATGAACACTGGGATTCTGATCTATAATTTTCTTGCTCAGTATTATCTCTGATTAAGATATCAGAATATGGATTGTAGAAATAGAATGGAAGGCTCCCTTCTTTTACTATTTTTGCAAACCACTTATGTTAATATTAGGATAACTCTTTGAATATTGGATGAAATTTACCATGAAGGTGGTGGGTTGTTTTTTTTTTAACCTTTTATGACTTGGTCAATTACATTTTTAAAAATACTGGGTTATTTAAATATTCTGTTGCTTTTATTAATCTGAGTATTTTATAATTTAAAAGCATTCACTCATGTCATCTAATTCTGACAATTTCTTTTAATTCCCCTTTAACTGCTGGGAATTCACCATTTTCACTGATATAAAAATTTTACTTATCTTTTAAAATTATTTTTAAAATAAAAATAATTTTCATTTATTAAGTTTTTTCTTTAAAAGTATCTATTTTCATTTATCAATTAAATTTTTTTGGTCTCTTGATTTTTAGAATTTCTACTTTGTTTAGCTTAAGAATTTTGATTTGACACTGTCCTAGATTTTCTTAATTTCCTGCCAATTTGTTTATTCTTTCTTTTTTGTTCATGAAAGAGTATAGAAACAGACATTTTGTCCTAAAAACTGCCTTAGATGCACCCCAAGTTTTGGATTGTTTTATCAATATGTTTGTTAATGAAATAATCTATCATTTGTTCTTTGACTCATGAGTTCTTTAGGATTAAGTTACATAGTCTGTAATTAAATTTAAAATATTTGTTCAAAGGCCTTTTCCTAAATATATTTTTATGGCATTGTGATTAGTAAATAATGTATCTAGTATGTCTGTTTTTATACATTTTTTGTGAGATAAATGATCAATATCTGTAAAGATGCCATGCATAGCTATGAAGTAAGTAGTTCCTTTCTGTTCCTATTCAGTAAGAGATATCTATTTGTAATTTTTCCAAAGTCTGAAAAAGAGCCTTAAATGTGTTTTTATTTATCTTTTGGCTAGTCTGTGTGTGCACATCTGCACCCCCCCCATACACACAGCCCCCCCCCATACATACATATATAAATATATAAAATGGTACTGAGATTGAATCTTAATGGTGCCTATAAACACCTGCTTATATCATTTTAGCAGGTCTATATTACTTATCTGAAAACATACTTGTTGCCACTATTTTTTTGGTAATTTTTCTATCTGACTAAATTTTGATGATCTTTCTAGTTGACTCTAGTATTCTCTACATAAACCATCGTATCACTGGAAAAAAAATGATAATTTTGTTTCTTCTTTGCCTATACTTATCTCCCAGGAAATTTGTTTTCTTACCTTATTGCTAAAGCCAGTATACCTTGCACTGTCTTAAACAGCAGTCATGATAATGGGCATCCTTGAGTTCAGGTAAAGCATACACCTAAGTTTGCTTCTCTCCCTCATTTTAACTCCTGGTTATATTTCATTTCTGAATTTATATTCATTTATTATAAAATAAATTTATATTTATTTTAAGTCCTGGCTATGTTTCAGGCTCTCATTCTGTCTCTTGGGTATCTTTATATTTTTAATTTCTTGTAAACATTATATTGTTAGATAGTGCTTTCTATTCCACTAAGCTATTCTATTCTATTTTATAGGTGAATGTATCCCATTTATGTTCAAGGTTAGGATTTTTTGATCCCCTTCACCCTTTCCTCTTGTACTTTTTCATCTCTTTGGTCCCATTCTCCTAAAAAAAAAAAAAAAGTAAAAAAAAGAGGGAGTTAAATTTATATAATCATAAATAAAGAGGTCAGTCCCTATTCCATTCTTTGTCTTGTCTTCTTGACTCATCACTGAAGATGAGATTTTTCTTTTTATCTCCCCTTTCTACTCTTATGATTTAAAGTTTGGTTTGCTTATGAGCAGAGTTATCAGGAAAGCTTGGAGAGAGAAATGAGTAAGGATAGCATTCAGGACTCAAGCCATATGTAGTGAAAAGGCACATACTCAAAAGGAGTATCATTTGAAAGGAATAGCAATTAGGCCAGTGCAACTGGATCTCACTACACAGAAAACAATAAAGCATAAGGAGACTGGAGAGGTAGGGATGGCAAAGGATATGAAGGGATTTAAATGACAAATTTATATTACTGAGTAGGAACATGAAATAATCAGAACTGGGATTTAGAAGGTCATTTTGGCAGCAGAATGGAGGACAGGCTGAAGTGGGAAGTTAAGAAAGATGAGAAAAGTACATTGGATCTGGCCATTAAAAGATCACCAGTAACTCTGGAAAGAACACTTTCAGTTAAATGAAGAAGCTAGAAGCTAGACTGAGATCTTTTTAATATAACAAAGAACTAGAAACTAAGGAAGATTCATCAATAGAGGAATGGATGAACAAATTAAGGTATTTAATTATTATAATGTAATACTATCTGCCATAAGAAATAATGAAAGGAATGATTTCAGTTAAATCTGAAAGACTCGTATGAATTGATGCCGAGTGAAATGAGAAGAATCGGAACAGAGTTTACTATAACACCACCATAACACAACTACAATTCCAGAGGATCAATAAAGAAAGATGCCACCCACCTTTAGTCAGGATAAGTCCTCAGGATTCAGAACAAGACATAAAAGTTTGGGCATGGCCAACACAGGAATTTCTTTTCCATGACTATACCCAATTGGTTTAAAAGGCTTCTCCCCACCCCCACCTTTTTTCTTTTCCTAGTGAGAGGTGTGAGAGGGAAAAAAAATGGATTTTTCTTAATTGAAAAATATTACATTTAATTTTTTTAAAGTAAGACAGGAAGCCAAGGATCCTAGAGTAGACAGCTTTTTCAAGAAATCTAGCCCAAAAAGAAAAGAGAAATATAGTATAGTAATTAACAAGGATGGTCAGCATAAATGAAGTGGTGGTTAGTTTTTCTGTAATTTTTTCAAAAAGGTTGAAGGAAGCATGTAAGTACAGCATGAAAGGAGACAATAGAAAGGTAGAAATCACAGATTCCAAAGAATTTTCTTCATATCTTTTCCACAACCCTTTGAAATGCAAGGAGACCTTTACAGACCTCAGAAAAGTAAAGCAACTCGTTGGTGGAAGCAAATTTATCTATCAGCTTCTGAAAAGCAAAAAATAAAGACATGCCACTCTTGTTTACTCTAGCATTAGAATAGGCTGGCAATTCATTCTATACATGAATAGTGGTCATTTTTGTGAAGGCTGCTGCTCCTACATAATGCAGAAGCAGAGAGCTAAGAAGGGTTTTGACCTTTTTAATACAATAAAATTTTATTTTAAAATGTGAAAAAAAACATTCCTTCTTGGATGAGTCTCTCAGACCTGACCTAAAGTCATCCCCACTTTAAGTATCAGAAGCAGAGAGGATCAGAATTGATGGGCAGGTTCAAACCAAAACACTGCTGAAGTAGTTTTGGAGCTTCCAATGTGATGTTCCTTAATGGCAGAGGGACAAGATAAACCGCTGAATGCAAGATGCCCGAGGAAAAGCTTCAGAATTTCCAGACTGCATCTCTGTGACTAAGCACATGGATGCAAAATTCTGGATAGCCCCAGCAAGTTAGGGATGTGATTCTTGGGCACACAACCAAAGATGAGGCAGAATCCACGTTTTCCCCCTACTTTGAAAAACTGCATATATATTACTTTATATGAAACAAAGGATTGGGCAAAACACACAAGGCTCACCAATAATTCAGGGGACCCTACAATTCCTTAGTAAAATCCAAGAACCATCAAATATTTTAGCTAGGTTTTTACAATAGAGATTCTGAATCCATGTGTTATCACTGACTCTCCCACATGCACAAGATGTTTTCCCTCTTCAATGCTGCCTCTTAGCTTCTCTAGATTCCTTCAAGACTGTAACCAAATCCCACTTTCTGCAAGGGGGCTTTTCCCTACCCCTACCCTATACTTCATGCTCTACTAGTAACTTATACCACTAAGAATTTATAAGGTATACATGGTATTGTACAAGAAGTTTTAGTGCAGTTTTAAACAATGTATTTAAATATTTACATGTTGTCTTCTCCATCAGACTATGCACTCCTTAAGGGCAGGGACTGTATTTTGCCCTTCTTTGTATCCCCAACACTGGACACATTGCAAATACGTAATTATAGCCATGCTGACTGATTCACTAACATGCACTCTAACCTTGTATTTTATCAATGAAGAAAACAGAAGCCAAGAGATTTGAAATGAATTTAACTAAGTTACAAAAATACTGATGATACTCATAAAAATACAATGTGGAGAGTATACATTTTGTGATTGCATGAAGAAAAACTGCTTCAAGTATTCCATCTGGCTCAGCTTTTGAGTACATATAGCAAGGTTTTCATCACCAAACTATATTCTCAGTGAGGGCAAGTATGTCATCATCGCCAGTATTTTGAAATCTGGGAAACTGCTCTTCATCTAAAGTAACATTTCTTGGGATATCTGAAAAACAGACTTCTGCAATGAATATGAATAAGAAAACGAGTTCATGTTCCAACTAACGAGAGCATCCAGTCCATTCTCTCTGCATTTTCACCTTTCTAATATGGGTGACAACAGGAATGGCTTCAGAAGAAGCCAACTAAGAAATACTTAATCTTTACTGGCCCCTAGGCCAGATATAGAAGATAAAAACTTAGGAACCTTAAACATCTACGAATATACATTAACATTTCAAATGCTAGAACTACTCAAAACAGAATATATTCTTTCAAATCACTCAATTTGTAATAAGAAGGAAAACTCTTAATTCTAAGTATCTCTCACCAAAATGTACCTAGCTGTAATATTAATTCTTTCAAATCTAGTCATCCCAAGAAATTACTGGTTACCCAGAATATGTAATTCACTCAAACCCACTAGACCAAGCTTAAACCTGCACTAAGACTTCTGGGACCCTTTGTATATCACATAAATAGCCCTGAGCACGTCTTAAGACAGGGGACTATCAAAAGGAAGGCCCTCTAAATTAATAATGTGCCACTGATTGTTTTCAAAAGCCCTTTGGGCATTAAGACTGTGGGTATTCAGTGACTTTTAGAGCAGATACTAGGAACCTGGCTGTCAGCCTGACATGCTGAGGCACAAATAAGCAAACAGCAATAGTGTGTTCTGACAGAGGGAAGGGAAGGGAGGACTTATTCAGTGTCTGCTGTGTGCCAGACACAGTACTTACTCAGCTCTTTACAAATATCATCTCGTTTGATCCTCATAACAATCCTAGGGGAGAGGTACAATTATTTATTATCCCCATTGTAGATGGGGGAAAGTGAGGCAGAGGCTAATGACTTGCTCAGGCTCACATATCAAGTAAGGATCTCAGTCTGGATCTGAACTCAGGTCTTCAACATTGAATATGATTCTGTAATGCTCAAGATGAGCTTAGCCAAGGTCTGCCCCTGAAGACTACTGAGAGTGAACACATTTATTCTGCCATGATGTAGTCATTTCAAAGCAGACTGAAAGAGGGAAAAAAACCCACTCCAAGAAGATGGGTATATCTCACCTAGAGTAGCTGCTGCAGCCAGTCCTGCTGTATAAGGATCCGTCCCTGGAGGTGCGGCACTGATGATGTATGGATTGGGGACAAACGCAGCGGGAGCTAAACCTGCTGAAAACATACCTGTCAGTGAAAACAAACTTGACTAGAGCTGCAGCCCTACCTGGGAGCTCTGTAGGAGCTGGACATCAGCCCTGGGCTGGAGGAGAGGAGGACAAAGCATTCTGTTGGCTTTAATGGCCCATGGATGGGTAACATTTCCCCCTCAATAAGGAAGTCTCAATACAAAGCACTTTATGAGTGTTTCTAAAAATATGTATATTTGCTAGAAATACTTTATTTTTTGATCCACCAGAGCTGTGATTTTCTTAGTAGAGGAAACCTCCCCACCCCCACCAGTATCAATCTATATGTGTTTTGTGATGACAGACGTATGTAGGGCTCTGCAGAGGTATTCACTGGCTTGCCCAGGCCATACAACCAAGGCATGTGTCAAAGGCAGGATTGGAACCCGGTTTTGCCTGATGCTTTATTCAATATGCAATACTGCCAGTTATTAGAAGTGGGGGGGAGGGGGTGTTGGTGGAGAGCAAAGGGAAGGAACAAACAAAAAGATACCAATATTTTAAAGACAGTAATAAAGATTTCAGCAAAGTTTGGAGCAAAACTAATAAATAACTTATTTCAATCTGAAGGTATTTTAAATCAATTTCTTCCTTAAAAGAAAATGAGCTTTTAGTCAAGGTTAAAAGTTTAACACCTATCATTCCAAATTAGCCCTTTTAAGCTTTGTTGAATTGATATTAGTTTTGTGAAAAGCAACTCTCATTCTCAATTAGAGCACTCCATTCTGTAGAATCACTAGAATAAGGCAAATAAAAAGATAGACAGTTCTGTTCATTTGATAATTCCTTTATATATCATCTTGAAGAGGGCAACTTGACTTCAATTAAAAAGAAACTAAACTTTTAGTGCTTTTTTCCCCCAATATATTCTAGAGAAACTGAAATAACATGATGGAGAGGAGAGGGGGCTTAAGATTTAGTGAAAACATAAAAATGAAAAGATCCTATGATCAGAGTAGGTGGGATAAATAACAGGCTCATGTCCTTTAGAGAAGGCCAAGGAAGTGCCTGCCTCCTTAATGAGAATAAACTTTGGTCCTCCAGTCTATCTTATTCTGTGACAGGCAAACCAGGCTAGTTATAAATGACAGGCAGAGATCCAGCTCCTTCTATTCATTTTAATCAAAAAGAGCTGCAGTCAGCCAGTGATTTCTGCTCAGTCTAAATCTGGGTATCTAAAAAGTGGTCACAGCAGACAAGAGTTTAAAAATGGAGGAAACTTTCTAAGGTTTTTTTTTGGAGGGCAATTGGGGTTAAGTAACTTGCCCAAGGTCACATGGCTAGTAAGTGTTAACTGTCTGAGGCCAGATTTGAACTCAAGACCTCCTGACTCCAGCGCTGGTGCTCTATTCACTGCACCACCTAGCTGCCCTGAAACTTTCTATTTTTGCCAGATATGTGTTTTACAAAGTCAAGGCCAGAGGATAGCCCTATTAAGAATGGAGAGGATGCTATGGAAGAAGGTGGGTCAAATGGAGGCAGCTTCTAAGCTATGCTTTCCATAGCTCTGTTTTCACTTTCATGGTCAATTTATTTTTATTATTAATACAAAAGAATATAACCTGTAGGATATTCACAACCATGTCTCTAATATACTTTAGTGCTTCATAAATATGACAGAAAACTAAGTCCTACCCAAGAACACCCTGAAAGGAGTTCAGTAAGTAAGATATTGTCAAATGAGATCTAGTCAAAGCAAACATTAGATAGACTGAAGACACCAACTAGAGTTCAAATCCCTTACTAATCCTCCCTGACCTTCCCAAAAGATAAGAATGCCATTCAACATCATGTCCCATAATTCAGGGAAATCATCATTACTGCACTATGATTTCAGTGAGAACAAATTTTTCTTCAGAGGCAAATAAGAAGGATTTGAATATTTTAGCCCATGGGGCAATCAGAATTTGGCAAAAAATCATAATTAACTAAAAAGAAATCTTCTAAAGCAAAACAAAATCTTCCTGATGATGTTTATTGTATCAATAAATGTATCCATTTCTGCTCAGCCTCAGTGGCTGTTTGCTTAAGCAGATGCCCACTGTCATTAACCGTAAGTGCCTACAGAAAAGGTGTATGTTGCTGACAGACTTACCTATGTGAGGCTGATGGGCAGCGGCCGCCAGGGCATACTGTTGTTGCTGGGCGGCTGTGAGCTGTTGAACAGCAAGGGCATTCGGTCTTTGGAAGAGCTGAGACAGAAGAAACAGGACATGTTGAAGGAAATAAGTCTGCCCAATGAAAGAATTCTACAAATTCCCTATTAAAAGAAATGTTTACAAAACAGAATTCGTTAAGTCCTAAGTGGTAAGTTTGAAATGACAACCTACACAATTCATAGCCTGTAATTTGCTGCCCCTTAACCTGCAGGCAAAGGAAGATCTTCCAGATAGGAAATGTTTACCTGTTTCCCCCTTTCCTTTTCTCCCACCCCCAATGCTCTCATTTATTTAGCAAAACGACTTCCTCTGCAAAGGTTAATCATTGCACCATCTCATATACTAGGAAAACTCCCAACTTTCCCTCCATCAGCACAAGAACTTCTATAATGGGGACAAAACATAGGTCAATTTAAGAGTACAATCCCAATTAATTCACCCTAAATGGTGCACTATTCTATATCTCCACTGCTTTGATCTATACACTGTGGCAACTTGGGGGAAGGAGGTACACAATTTTTCTCTACCTACTCTAGTCATCCAAGACAAAAGGATTTTACACAAGCAAGTTTTTAAAAATACTAGTTTCAGGCAAAAAGTATATGAGGAACTAGAAACTTATGCTTGTATTCATTTAATGGTGACTAAATGAAATATACTCCTTGTATTTACTGGTCATCTAATCTATTCCTTTAACACTTAACAGGAAATTAATGAATTATTGTTACATGATGAAAACAAGCTAAATAACTCTAAAACAATCTTTAAAAACTAACCATGTAACACTTTAACAACAAATTACAAATTATGATCAAACTCCATTATGATAATGATACAAAGAATTAATCAGTAAACATTTATTAATGATTACTATGTACTGGGCGGGCACTGTGCTAAATGCTAGGGATACACAAAGACAAAAAATGAAACAATACCAATTTTCAAGGAATTAACATTCTATTGAAAGAAACAACATGGATATAAATATACAATACATACTTAAGTATACAAAGAATAAATCCATACACAAATTAATTGGGAAGAAAGGGCACTAGTAATAGGGGAGGGGGGAGATCAAGAAAGGCTTCCTATGAAAGGTGATGCATGAGCTATCATAAAGGAAGGGAAAGGCTCTCTGAGGCAGGGGAAAGGAAAATGTATTCTGGCAATGGGAGGTGATTGAGAGGAAAAAAATGGAGATTTGAGATGAGGAGCTGAAAGAAAGCTCATTGTAGTCTGGCTGGACCAGTTATGACAACAGTGTAGATATGTGGAGGATGGAATGAAGAAAGAAGAGAATGGAGGCAGGGATGACAAATTAGAAGGCTATTAATGAGCAATGGAAATCATTGGAACTAGGAGGCTGTGTGAGTGGAAAGAACAAAACAATTATGAAGGATATGGAAACTACTTGGTTAATGGGATAAAAGAGTGGAGAAGAACTGAGGCTAACTGAACTTTAACACCTGGGGGAATGGAAGAATGGTGGTACCCTCAATAGAAATAAGAATTTTTGTGGGTCTGTTGGGGGTTCTTTGGAGGGGGAGACGAGGTTAGCGGGGAACATAATAATTTCCACATCAGACATGTTGAGATGCCTATGGAATATACCAGTATAAAGTTCAGTAGATAGCTAGTGATGGGTGGCTGGAGCACAGTAAGGTCAGATGTGCAAATCTGGAAGTTACCTGCAATGGTATGACAACTGAATTGATGAGATCGCCAAGAGGGAAAATGTAGAGAGAGATACAAGACAGGAAGGGTATGGAAGACGGCCACAAGCAGGCTATGATCAGTTAACCAGGTAGAAAAAAAAGAGAAACCAAAGGATAAAGGAAAAGAAAGACGACAGAACACAGTCATAATCCAGAACGACAAGGAACTATACAAGAGATGGTGATAATCAGCAATGTAAAAAGCTGGAGAGTCAAGAAAAATGGGAAAGGATAAAAGGCCTTCAGATTGAGCAACTGAAAGACTGTAAGTAACCTTGCAGAGAGCATCTTGAGTGAAGAAATGGGAGTACAGCCATGTTACAAAAGCATGAGAAATAAACAAGAGCTGAAGAGCCAGAGTAAAAGAGGTACAGTAAGGTCAGTAAGCCGCCCTCCGCCCCAAGATTCTGGCTGAGGATATAAGGAGGATAGCATGTTTATGTGAAAGTTCTTTAAGGAAAATGGTGGCTTGGGGCAGTTTTGGCAGAAGAAGAGGAGCCACTGGACAAGGAGAGAGAAGGAAAAAAAAAGGAGGGGGGAGGAGTCAAAGAGACAAGCCCAGAGAAACAAAGGGAGCTAGACAAAGGAGGGAAGACAGAGTTAAAGGCTAGTCTTAGCAGGGAGAAGAGGTCTCACTCCTTGCAAAGGAGGAGAAACTGAGGGATGATCAAGAGAGGAATGCAAAATACAAAAAAGGGAGCTCGTGAGCTCATGAACTTGTGAGTCAGAAGGGACCCTGGAGATCATCTAGTCTGATATACTCACTTTACAACTGAAGGAACTAAAACTGAGTGAGATTAGGCTTTTCCAAGGTCCCCAAAGTTCTAAGTGGAAGAGATGTAAGTTTTAAACCCAAGGAGGATTTGAACTCCAAATCCAATGTTCTTTTCACCTAATCCTGACAGATGGTTTCTAGAAAGCAAGGGACCATGCTGAGAGGGAGAGAGAAAAGAGCGCCCAGGGCAAGAGGAGGTCTAGGAATCACCACATACGTAGCAACAGAGTCAATTGGGGAAGAATAGAACAACTGTCATGCGGCAATGAAAGCCAAGAGAAAAGTTAAGTAACAAATCTATCTTTTCCTTGGCCATAGTTGTGACATCTGTTAGTAGCATACAGAAGCAAGCAAGTAGAAGCAGAAAACACAGCGGTAAACCAGGTCTAGTCTTCAGCAGTCAAGACAGAACAAAAGTTTAAAGAGAAATCATTCTAGCTCAGCATCTGAAAGTAGAAAAATAATTGCCCTGAGTCCCAGTCCAATCCTTTTATAGGTTCTATTATGCCAGCACTAAGTACAGATATTTTTTAAGAATATATTATTTACTCACATTCTGAGAACAAAGTAGACAATTCTACTTAGTTCATTTTCTTCAAGTGAGCTCCTTAACAGTACCTAAGGTAATTAATCCCAAGTGGCTAGAAAACCACTTTCTAAAGCTGCGACCTTTTCAAAATGGTACCCAATGTCTCAGTCACAGAAGGCTAAGTGCTAAGGTACAAGGTGATTAGTGAGCCATCTGTTGTAAACATTTTCCCTTCAAAGGCAGGGGTCTTCAACAAAAGAGTGCCATCATTCTACAGAAGTGACTAACTTATGGTAGTCAGTAACACACTGTAAGATTACAGTGATCACACACACACACACACACACACACACACGATCATTTTCTATACTGTTTCTTTAAAAAGCAAAAACAAAAAAGGCATTAAGGTGGGTATAGACACAGCCCTATCTATAGGTAAGAACACAACTGTTCAGTGAAAAATAACTGGAAATAGTTTTTTGTTCTACAGTCAGGTCTATTGAAAAGAGCTGACTGGTGGGAAAAGAGTTAGCCTCCAGCAGGTTAAACTACCGATTTCCAGGGCCCTTCCTGCCATTTAAGTTTCTCTGGAAAGAAAGGATGAAAGAAATTAAACTACCAGGAAAAATCAAGGGCACCACAGAAATGACCAACATTACGAAGCTGCACTTTGAGAAGCTTCTGTGGATTTTTCTAAGAGCAAATCAAGTAAAGAATTGTTATTTTTGCTCACAAAGATCATTTGTACAAGCTTGAAATAGTTAACTATTCACTCAACATCCCATCAAGGAAAACTTCTAAGCAGTTTGCCATATTATCACCATTTCCTGTAGACTAAAGGAACATCCCAGTTGGGTCCACTGCCTGTCTACGTATGTCATGCTGCCACGCTTAAAATGCAAATTAGCAATCCTCTGACATTTATTTTATCCTGAGGTCTAGAAAGAAAGGGTGGCTGCATAAGAGAAACGTCTAAGAGTACAATAATTGATTTAAAAACTTAATTTCTAAATCTTTTATGTTCAGCATAATATTCCTCCTACTTAAACTCTTCTATTAGACTATTTTAAAGTTAAGCAAATTTTTAAATAAAGTATAAAAAAAATGCTCATTCGCAATGGTGTAAAATTTCAACTTGGGTTTTTGTTCTTACATAGAAAAAAGAAATATAGCCTATTGATAATAACCTAAAATAATAATGTATGGCAGATACAAGTACTTGTATGGTTCTAGAACTATCTCAATAAAATCAGTTCTACCAAAAAAAGCTTTAAAATATATATTTTAAAAGTCAATGCACAATAGTGATGAGAGATAATATTCACATCCACTGGTGTCACATGACCTTCCAGAAGATGAGTTCTATTAAACCATTACTAAAATGGTCATCAGAATGTCAAAATAGTCTGCTATTCCAAACTGGGAACAGAGTTAAGAAGCTTTTAGGACATACTTGGAATAACTAGAAAAAAGACTCCCACTAAAGATAAACTTGAACCTAACCTTAAATACCATGATTGACATTAAGTTTATATCAGAATAGAGAAAAATACCTTTTCTGCACCTTAGTCTTAGCACACATTGTATACCTACTGAGCAAACAGCCAAAATGAACAACCTGATAGAAAAACCAGTGATCATTACAAAGTCAAAATCTAAGGAAAGTCCAGTTCTGGGGTAATGACCTGGGCAGGTCACAGCATTTTAAATAAAGTTATCCTACTTGAATAATTCAGTAAAGCAAAATTCACAGCAGCCACTGACAGCAAATGTTAGAAACAAATGGCAATCTTAGTAAAGCATGCACAGACAGGCAACAGCCTACGTAGAAATCAACAAATGAGTAAGAGAAAGAGACTTTGCCACCTATCAGGTCCCTTGGCTTGAGAATTATTATCCCATGAGGGCTGGTTTCTACCACATACCACCCACATCTATTCAAGTCTAAACTGGTCTTCCTGGCAGGGCCTTCCAAAATGTAGTACTTTTCCTCCATCCAACCATTCAGCCACATGCCCTGCCCTTCCCCTCTCTTCAGTATAGGCTTTTGTCTTGGGCCCCACACCATTCTCAAGGACTAGGATTCTTCCTTTATTTTCTTAGCACCTTCTTCAAAGCCAATGGAGGCACATTCACAGTCTGTATTATACTGACTTGTGAATGTTTCATGTCTCAATGAAACTTTTGAGCCCCAATGGTGGGGAACATTGTCTTTGTGCTCCTATCAAAATGAGCACAGTATTTAAGTGTTGAAATGAAGGTTACCTCAACCCAAATTCTCTAGTAATGAAAACTGTGCCCACATGTTAGGGCCCATCACAAATACTAGCTCTTTCATTAAATCTTTCCTGTATACTCCAGCCTTCATTAATGTCTTCCTTATTTGAATTTAACATACAAACAAGTGGAATTAAGCAGACAATGTCCAACCTAAACAATGCAGAAGACATACAGAAACACTACTAACCCCACCAAACCCTATCCACTCCTTCCTTCTCCCCTCCATAAGATGCTACCCAGGATCAATCTCCTTCCCTGACCCAGCTTCTACTTCTCATACCACTGCCTAAAACAAAGAAAGGTGGCAGTACTGAAAGTAATTTTGAGAAAGAAAAATAAGAAAAGGCTGGTCAGCCCCATAACTACTTATCCCTGACTGCCCTCATCCCCAACCCAGTAGAGCCAGTAGCTGTTCCCATGCCATCTTCCTTACCACCATTCTAATTCTCCTCTTCAACCAAGCAGCTTGCTACCACCCTCAATATCAGTCAACGGTAAGGAATGAATTCCCTAATCCTACTTTTGTATTTAAATATATTCCCACCCAAACCTGCCAGTTTTGAATGCATTTTTTAAATTGTTAGACATGACCAATACACAAATATCTGATGATAAGGCTTTGGGGACCTGGCCTGGGACCCTATAACCACCATGTATAATATTGTCTCAATGAGAAAACACATTCTGAGTTCCAACTAGCTAACTTGATTCACAAATGAATCTCTGGAATCCAAGCCAACAGCCTCCGTCTGCCCATAAAATGTTTATGCTCTTCTCTGTTTCATGTATCAGCCTAATCCCAGTAATCGTGGTAATGATCTTGTGGATTATATCTTCTACTCTTTTTTGTGTTCTTTCTAGCTCCCAACATAGGAACTGGGTAACTGATAATGAGAGAATAAGTTTAAAATTCCTTTTCTATACCACATTAAACTTACTCTGAGCAAGTAAAAAACAAACTGTGACAAGTAAACCACCCCTTCTTATTAAATAATGCATGGTTCCTAATCATTTACTTAATGTTCAAACAGCTGAGTCTGGGATTCAAGACTCCATAATCTGGCCACATCCTATCTACCTAATTTTATTATCCACTATTTCCCATCTAATACTCAGTTCTAGTCAGGTTGGCCTATTCAGAGTACCCTCAGGGCCCCATGGTCAGTTTCACTTCTAAGTCATTATATTTAGGCTACTCAAAACTGGGAAGGTCCTTCCCCTTGCCCTCCACCTAGTCATTCTTCAAAGCCTAGTTAAAGGTCCACAAACTTGATAAACCTGATAATAGGTCTTGTTGTTCCAGACCTGTTCTATCTCTCTTCCTCCTTTAATGTAAACCACTCATTAAAGTTCTAGCCTCAACCCAATGCCTTTCCATGAAAAATGTGTTCCCTAATCCTAACCAAATCCACAATCTCCCCCTTGTCTGAACTCATATCATTTACTGTTGATTTCACTCTGGGGGCACTAAAAACATACTTCTATTCACCATTAAATAAATCTCACATGAGTATGTCCTGCCTCCTCAACTAAACTGTAAGCTTCTAGAAAGCAGTTATTTCTCCCTCAGGACCAAGCAAACAGTGAATACACAAAAAGTTAAAATAAAGTTTTTAATGGGACAGGAAATGGTTAAATCAGCTAAAACCCAAATATCTCAAAAGGAACCATGGAAATCTGTCTCTGAAGGGCTAAATACAATGATGAAAAGAAATAGTAGAGCATGGGAAGCCACAAAAGAAAATGGAGTATGTATAGCTTAATGAATCAAGACAATTAAAATTTCACCCAAGGTACATGTCAACTACCTTTAGGACAAATTCTGAGAGATCTAACTCCTCTTGTTGTCCTGGAATTTTGTTGCCCTAAATATTCTGTGGAATCTAAACATAGAATTTTAGAATTGGAAGGGACCAAAGTAGGTTAGCCTATATCTATTACCTTCACATCAGTACATCATCAGCTAGGACTTAGAAATCAAATTAGTCCCCAGCAATACTGTTACTAGGTCTATATCCCAAAGAAACAAAACCAAGAGGGAAAAAGACCCATTTGTACAAAAATACTCATAACATTTTTTATTATAGTGGCAAAGGACTGTAAATTAAGGGAGTGTCCATCAACTGGGGAATGGCCAAACAATGTATGGCATGTGAATGTGAGCGAATACAATTTTGCTATTTTTAAAAAATGATGGAGGAAATGCGTTCAGAAAAACCTAAGACTTTTACGAAATGATGCAGAGTGAAGTGAACAGACCAAGAAAACAATTTATACAAGAACAGCAATATTGTAGAGACAAACAAGAAAAGAAAGACTTGGGAACCTTGTTCAATACAATAACCAACCACAATTCCAGAGAATTCAAGATGAAATATTACTCACCTCCTTACAGAGGGGCAATAAACTCAAGATTGTGTTTTTTAGATGTGGTCAATGTGGGAATCTGTTTTACTTGACTATATATGCTCAAAACAAAAATTTTGTTTTTCTTGTTTTCTCAATGGGGGGTGGGGGGTAAGAAGGTAGAGGATGTGAAGAGACATGGAGGGAAAGGGACCTGAAAATAAAATAATTGATGACAGAATGTGGATCTAAAAATGAAATAAACTTTCATTTAAAAAGAAAGCCAAACTATGTATACAGGTAATCAAAAAATTGTAGTATCCCTTGATTAATACTGCTTATTAAAAATATCATGGCATTTGAGAATGAGATGAAAGTAGTGTTCAAAGTGGTATTTTGAGCATATATTTTATTAATGATGTATGAATGAAAGTGAAAAGAAGGACAAACAACAATATCAACAGAAAGGAAGTTAGGAAAGATTAATGTAAACACAACAGGAATAACATGCCCATTACTGAAAGGAAATCCAACTTTCTTGCTGGCTTATGGTTCTATAAAGGAAATTAGGCAATAGGAGGCTGAAGGGAATGTTACTTAGGGATCATGATATAATTGTTCTGGACATGACACTATCAAATTCAGCCCAATCTACTGAGAGCAACAAGGGAAATGAGACCCTTTAGAGAGGCATTATGTAGCTAAAGCTCATCTTCTATGACCCCCTCCCTTTATGCCTAAAATGCTCCTGTCTCAGGAACTGGAGGACTTCCAAGTAAAAGTGAGAAAAAACTAAGTATCACACATTATGTACCAAAATATATGACACCCTAGAAGCAAATGTGCATAA
The DNA here is from genome assembly GCA_011680675.1 of Gymnobelideus leadbeateri. NCBI lineage: Eukaryota > Metazoa > Chordata > Mammalia > Diprotodontia > Petauridae > Gymnobelideus > Gymnobelideus leadbeateri. The sequence goes on along the minus strand of WOXC01008665.1, from coordinate 1,105,583 downwards.
CTACGCGAGTTCATATGTGCACATCTATGTATATATGCACATATATACACGTGTGTACATATGTAGATATGGCACACATGCATAGGTACTCAAGAAATTACTTTTACATATTGATTTTTTGACTGGCAAAAGGACCCCTCCCCCATCAAAGGAAAATCCAGCAAGAAGGTAAGGAGGGTTAGAACAATTAAGAAAGAATAAAGGTTTCTAGTTGAGTGGATATTTTAAGACTGAAAGCACATTCTTCTAAGGTAGCTAAGAAAAGAGAACTCAGTTCTTGTGGCACTCAGGAAGGACCAAAGAAGAATTGGAAGAGTAAAATTTGAAAGAAAAAAATATTTTTTCCCCAGAAAGTTTGGAATAACTTGATCCCTTGGGTAGCTAGACAGATGAAACTAGAGCAAATAAATGATTTCAATAAAACCTGTTTTCCACACTGGAAAAAAAAAAAAACTGGAATAGACACAGGAACTATACTGCGCTCCTGTCCTTCCCCACTATCTAAAGCTTAAACCTTCAATATCATCACTCAAAATGACTAGTATGAAAGCATACTGCTATTGAAATAACTCAAGAGGAAAAGGAGAATGAATGAAAGGAAGGAATTCTATGTTCTTCAGTACATGTACCTAAAAGAAAAGTCCAAGATCCCCTGGTATGACAAGAAAGGAAGAAAGACAGAGAGCCACATACTAGATGGGGTCAATGTACATGAGGAGCCACAGATGAACAGAATATCAGTCTAAAATGCCACTATCCTCTAAGAAGAAATTCCCCATGACCTTTCTTTAACAACCAGAACCTAAGTGGGTACAGAGCGGAGACCCAGTTGTAATACCTGAATAAAGAGATGAGATGGACAAAGTCTTTGGATATATCTCTCTGGATAAAAAAAAGCTGTGAATTCAATCTACAGGTTGATTTACAAAGTTTTCTGGGGATTTTTTCCTCTAACAAATATATAGTAAACTCTCTGTTACCTGGCATTATATCAAATCAGGAATTTGATACCAGGATTCCTATTGAACTTGTCTTTTAAAAATAAAAACAGCACCCCGAGCCAAGCTAGGATTCCTAGCCATAAACCATACCTACATACCCATACCTACCTCCCCAACCCTGAAGTTTTTCTGGAAACTTTTCTTCCCCCAAATTTATAGCTATAAAAACTCAATATCACAAAAATTATATTATTATGAAATACGCCTTTGGAGTTTCGTAAATATGATTCTGACTAGTCCTTCATTTTAAATCAGGAAAGATATTGATTTGTTGTTGTTGCTTTAAAACCCTAAATAAATAAGGCAGAGCTGTAACTTAAGAGTACCCTACCCTATAGCCATTTTTAAGTACTTCTGTAAAAATTCTGGAAATAATTCTCCTTTTCTCCCCAAAAGCCAGCAAGCAAACTCTTGTCTGGCAAGGCTCTAATCCTAAATCATTACTATTATTATTTAATGTGTACATGTAAAAATCTTCTAACAAATTCATAAATGTTATTTTCAAAGAACCCACAATCTTACTGGCTTTTACTTCAAAGACCCAATGATCTCACCTTGAATAAGTTGTAACCCTTGAGCCTAAAGAGTTTATGTGACTAACATATTTAATTCCCTCACATCTAACCCTTTAGAGTTTAGAAAAATCACTTGACATACACTGTACTCTTGATAAAGCCTATAAAAACTCTTGAGTGGCTTTTAGTAAAAGTTTATACTCTAATTCTTAGAAAATCTAGTAATTCATAATTGTTTTTATAACAGCTTTTTATTAACCAGAAAATTCCACTCCTGACTATGTCTGATAACAGAGAGTTTGCTACTAAAACAATAAACAGTGGGAAAATGATGACAGGGACGGGTCATACATCTTATAAACACTTGATCCCAAGTTAAATAGAGGCCCATAAGTTGGCCCTAGAGTCAGCAGACTTGGGATTTCAAGCCCTGACTCTGACACCTCCTGGCTATGAGATGCTGCCCAAGGCCCTGAACTTCTCAGAGCCCCCAAGCGATTCTGTAAGACTCAACATTACATTATGGAGGAAGTGCTGAACTGCATTGTGGAGAAAGTTTCTGCATTGAGAAATACCCACACCAATGAAATCTGGTCCAGGCCAGACCCCATAACGTGCTTACTGAAGAGACTGGGAAGAGGGTGACAGACACACACAGTACCTGTTGTTGAGAATTGTAGTCAAAGAGTCCCACAGTTGCTGCTCCTGAGTCCACAGGTACCTGCGTGCCTGAATAATCAAACTGAAGAGGCTCCATGCCAACATGCTCCATGGGGTCCAAGGGGACACTCTGGGACTCCATGTTGGAGAAATCCTCCACAGGCTTGGCACCATTAGTGCTGGTCAGCTGGGCTAAGCCCTCAGAACCATTCTGGTTTGGACCCAGAAGATCCACTTCATTAGCAGAGTTCTGGCAATTACCAGGGGTACGGCTAAACAGAAAAAGTAAAGGGCATTAAACCTTATTTTGAGGGGGAATACCAAAACAACGAAAGCTAAGGACAACGTCCCTGACAACTTTAATCATCAATAGTAGTTAACATTAACAACCACCAGAATTTGCTGTGGAACATCTGTGCCACAATGGTTTAGAAAAACCAGAGATTATTTCTGGGCTTTATAACACATGCAAATCATCCTCTGAAATAACTTGTTCACCTAAAAAAACATAATTACTAACAAGCTCCGCTCACTTTACAAAATGGGAGAGTATTAGCTTATAACTTCCAAGAAAACATTTACATATGCAAAGCTGGTAACATTAAAAAAATGTTTAGAGCTAGGCTTATCTTTAAAAGGATGGTTTTAAGTAGAATTTTTTTGTTTCATGTAAAAACCCCAAATAAAGACCTTTGTAGATATTACCTGGCCATAACTCACAAATGCTCTTTGACAAGAAACAACAGGTAACTTCAGAAGTATACTGCTGGCTTAGGAGAAATCACCCTCCCTAAGTTATGATAATCTAGAACATTCATAGGGTCCTTTCAGTTTTACAGTATAGTACAAGGATGCAAAAGGAATGTGTAAGATGTGCCAAACACATAGAAACATAGAAGAATGTGATTTCAAAGCCAGCAGGTGGGAGGGGTTTGGGATCTGGATATCCCACATTACCGTCCCACCATCACCAACAGAAATCCTGCAACTAACGCAAAGAGTTCCATTTCTCAGGGGAATAGGCTATGACTTTCCCCTCAAAAAAACATTGCCAAGGTTGCATGTCACGTGGAATTATACTGGAAGGAAAGGGAACCCAGGATCTGATTTGTATGAGTTCCATGGTATTAATTTCTTCAAATGAAAGAACAATTTTTTATCATAAGTTATATAGATTAGATGTGGTATGCTGTATGGTTGAGATGGGTAGACCACTAGTATTCTTTAAACAACAGATCTCATCAGCGTAGGTCAACATTAAATGTTTTAAAACTTAAATTCCCACTGACAAAAGGGGAAGGTAGCCCAGAAGTGTGCTGGAGGTCAAGAAGAAGCCAACCTGTGATTTAAAAACTCACACATGAATAAATGAGTTGAATGTATTGGGGGAGGAGGGGGGAATGGGAGGGAACAGGGACTATTGCAAATACTATCATTATCCCTAGCAGGGTAAGACCTACAAATAGGATGGAAGGGAATCATTATTTGACCAGGGCCAATCACTTGGCCTGTCTCAGTTTCCTCATCTGTAAAATGGGAATACCTGCTCATCAGGATCCACTCAAATAATGAAGGTGAAGATTTCTTGAAAAGTACAAAGCACTCTATTACATGCCCCACCAACTCTTAGGAAACTAAGCTCTACCTAATGATTTACGAATATTCACTTTCTGATCTTATAAAGCATGGCCTATGCTAGACACAACTCTATGGAATACTACTTTCCAAAAATAAACAAGGAAAAACCCACAACCCCCATTCAAAATCAGAAGTGTAAAAAAAAAAATACGAACCTAAAATCTTTGACGTCTGCATCAATCCCATTCTGTACTGGTAAACCATTGGTCTTGTCAATCACATCACCCTCCTCCTTCAAATCTCCTAGCTTATCTCCATCAAATGTACCCTTGTTCTTCTTTTCACCTTTGTCGTTTTCATCACTGTCTGCATCCCTTGGGCCCTGTTTAAAAAATAGCTTCAGCTTCACTAATTATCATCAATTAATATTTATTGGGCACCCATTGTTCACCCTACTATACTAAGCATTAATATAAAAAATAAATAAAAATTTTAAAAATTAAAAAAGGGAAATGGTCCCAGTCTTTGTATATATTACAATCCAATTAATGGACAACACAGAGACAAGCACAGCACGCAAAATTGAGTTTGGGCCAAATGTGAAAGATGTATATGCATTTAGCGAGGAAAAAAATTTTTCTATCATTGACTCTAGTAGAGCCAAAAATGGTCTTACCATCCCAAGTGCCTCCCATCCTACTTCCTCTCCTTTTCTGTTCAATGGGTACTACACGATATTCAGCCCTGCACCTCTCTTCCCAAGCCATGCTATTTATAACATTAAAATTCTGGAGCCTTCTAACACAGGAATCCTTAAAGGACAAACAGGTTGCCCAACCTATAAAAATGACAATGTCCCAACCTCTAGTCCAGTCTTTCCCCATTGTTAATTTAACTGAAATAATACCATTATGCCCCATCCCAATCTGTTTAGCCCTGATTCCTAAGGTCTGATAGCCAACTCATTCATGCCTCATAGATGCTTTGCCCTTGGCGCCCCCAAACATGCCCAGTTCACTTCCACTATCATCTCAATTCCAAACCCCAAAGCAGAACTCCTACTATTACATACAGCTAAGAAATCATTCCTGGATTTTGATTAATTTTTAAAATATTTATTCAAATAATGGAAGAGGGCCCTTGAAGCCTGAAAAAAGCAGGAATATGTAAATTATGGTTTTTCTCTTTATTATCATGCAATAAATGGAACAAATGGGGTATATTAAATCTTAATATAAATGTGACCTCATTCACCTCTGAAAGAGCTCAATCTATAAAGCTTCAAAATGTAGGCCTAAAAGAGAATGTGTCAAGACTAATGCCATAGCTATAAGCCTTGACTCCTAGGGGGTCCTCTATATAAGCTAAACTTTTCTTTCCAGTTTCATAACACCAGTCAAAACAAAGTAATAGAAAAGTAGCCTTCTCCCATCTCCCCAGTCCCCAGAAAAAAGAAAAAGGAAAAAGCACAGACTAGAAAAGCAGATGCTGGAATGAAACAAATGAAATATACCACATTGAGAAATGGACATGTGAGATTATTAGGAAATTTTATATGCTCAGAGAATACTATTTAGGCAACCCCAGTTTTTATTAAGTGATAAGAGAACAAACTCTGTTGTTATTCTGAGTGATTTCAGCTGAATTTAGGTTCACAGGGCTAAAATAAGAGCCAGGGGTTTGAGATAGACCACATCAGATGGGCCTATGAAATGAAGGTCCACACTAGGCTCACATAATGGGGTTCAGATGATCACAATTAAATCCAAGATACAGCAGGCACCCTATACCTACTTTGATAGGACATAGGCTCAAATTCTAAGCAATGCTTATCTTGGTTTACCAGAAAGAATTTTGCTTCCTGTTCCCCACTAATCACTGAATGCCACCTAAAAGTTCTTTTCTCAATTAGAAGTGTCTGTGACCTTTCTGCAGAATATGACATTGTGTGTAAACATTCCTTCCTTTGGATCATTAAAGAGAGAGAGAGAGAGAGAGAGAGAGAGAGAGAGAGAGAGAGAGAGAATGTGTGTGTGTGTGTGTGTGTGTGTGAGTGTGTGTGTGTGTGTGAGTGTGTGTGTGTGTGTGTGTGTGTGTGTGTGTGTGTGTGTGTGTGTGTTTTGTAGAGCTTCAAATACTATAGAAATGCTAGCTGCTATTATTACCATTATGGTTGATAAAGTCTCTTCCTCCCTCAGGTAATAAGAAAACTGTCTCTTGATTTTCCTTGAATCTATCTGAACACTCCTTAATCTCCTTTTGCCCCCTAAGTGAAGGATTCCAGTGTGATTGTCTATTTAAATTTTTTTTGAAGGAGGAAGGCAAGGCAATTGAGGTTAAATGACTTGCCCAAGGTCACACAGCTAGTAAGTGTCTCAAGTGCCTAAGTTCAGATTTGACTCAAGTCCTCCTGATTCCATAGCCAATGCTCTAATCACTGTGCCACTTAGCTGCCCCCCATGTGATTATCTAAAGCCCTCTTCTCTAATGCACTTTACCTGGAAAATCACTAACTTTGGTATAGGTTTATTCTTCTGATGATATTATATGGCTGCCTACTATCTCCAAACAATCAAAACTGCAGGTGTGACACAAGGAGATGGAGAAACTCATGATGAGGACAGTACACAGGCTACATACATAGGTAGCAATGGCTACAGCGCAAGAAATGGCCTCAAACATATTGCCCAGGAAATGTGAACACATACATGTAGAAAGGGAAGCTAGTTATGGCGTCTGGGTGCATTTGTGAACGCACACTGACATCTGGGAAGTGGGGAAGGGACTGGAGAGAGAAGCAGAGGGCAGACCAAGTCAATGCTATTCTGATACTCATGAAATGTGGGGAAATAGCCACTAATGTGCACTAGAACAACCTGCAAGAGAATAGTCATGGAACGGCTGCTCAAGAATCATGCGGTATGAAAGAGTACGGATGGGTTTGACAGCACGCTCACTGATAAGATCACAGAACTGAAGCATTAGGAGACAAGGACTTGGCTCACAATCACCCACCTCAGAACCTCTTTAGCATCTTCACTACCTGATGGCTATTTCCATTTTGATGTCTTTTCAGCACCTCAAACTCACGTGTATAAAACAGCTCTTCATCTGCCTCCTCTCCACACCACTCCTCTCCCATTCCTGCTCTGGGTGTCAGAACTAGCATCCTCCCAGTCACCAAATCTCCAAACATCAGAGTGAATTTCTTCCTTGCCAAGTCTTGTTGGTTCTACGTCTGCATATTTCTCAAATCTAATGTTCCTTTCTACTCCCATTCCTCCAACCCCAGGTTCAAGCCTTTATAGTTTATCTCAAGGTTTAATGGAACATCCAGTTTCCTCATCTACACTTTATACCACTTCCCTGATCATCTTCCTAATTGAGTGATTTCTTCCTCAAATTTTTTTGTTTATTTTCTTACATTATTTTGTTGACCCTTACTTTTGCTTCTATCATATCCAAGTTTTTAATCAAACTAACAACAAACACTTATTAAACACTTACCATGTGTCAGGCACTGTGCTAAGTTCATACTTTTTAGTTGTATGCCATCATTGGAAAATAAATTCTGTAAGAGCAAGGACTGTTACATATTTCTCTCTTCATCCCCAGAGCCTTACACATAATATGTGTTTAATCAAGTCTGTTAACTCAAACTGCATAGTTATTGCTTCCCTGAGATGATCTAACCCAGAAAGGTTGGATTATGATGCACACAGCACTACTTGCTAGGCTCTCAGAAAAGAAAATTTCAGGACCTGTTATCTTTAGCTATTTACTCTCAATTCAAACAAGGAAATAAAGTAAGAAGACACTACTGCACTAATACAAGTGAAGAAAATATCAGAAAGTAATTTTTAAATAGTTATAAAAATTTATATGACAAAATATGGTAAAACAACTGTGTCTAAAGACAGCTGGTCAAATGAATATGATTCACCAAGATGGATCTGATCTATGAGGGGAAAGCTCAATTCTGAGATTCTTACTGACTCAAAGAATGGCTGCAAAAGTGACTTATGAACTACCTTAAGATTCCAAATGGAAACAAAACCCTAAGAAGGCAAGAATCCAGGAAGTGTTAACCTCATGCAGGTCAGTCCAAGAAAAACTGAAAGAGAAGACTCCTCTCTTCTGAGAGACAGCTAACATGAAAATCTACTAAATTTAAATTATTGAGACTCTGTCCTAAAAATTGGATGAGGTTACAAGAATAGTGAGATGGTCTCAATCAAACATGATTCTGATTCAGGAACTAGATCTTAGGTGGTCATAAAAATGGCTGCTGGGATGACCTGAACCCTGATACAAGAACCCACCCATTACTGTGGAAATCAAAGCATCAGAATGAGACAGCAGGTCAGGTGAACATCCAACTCCTACTCCACATGAAACAGTTGGAAGAATACCAATGAGAATATAAAGGAAACTAAAGTAGTTTAAAATAGCTATCTCTGTCAAGATTAGAAATATGAATTCGCTACTAGTCACTGCATTGAGAGAGCAGGTGTTGGGGTCACCAGAAGCCTGGTTGATTGATGTTTGCCTGCAAGACAACTGACTTGCTAATTAATAAACCTAATCCCAACTTCCTCAGGTTCTGGATTCTCAAAGGACCCCAGTAAAAGAACTAAAATCTAGTGTCATGGCACTGCTTCCATAGAACACTACCAACTGACTGATCATTTTAAACACTAACATGTTTACTCCCTAAAGCACAGACTAGAAGGAGTTTTAACACAAAGGATGGCCCTGAACTCTAAAACACAAGAGATGAAATTCGCTTTATGAAGGCAACTAATTGCCCTGAATCTGAAAGGAATCCAGGCAGCCCCAACTTCATAAGAATATCATCAGCACTAAGACAGAAATGGGGTACATAAAAGGATATTCCTGGAGTAATGATGTGTAATTAAAGCCTGACAGACTTACAGGGAGCACAAAGTATATTCAGTGAGTTGAGAGGAAGAGTGTCCTCTCATTCTAATCCTAAACTCCTTTTCTGAAAACAATTGTATTCTGCTTTCTAGCTGACATCATGAAGGCCACTAAAGCCAGAAAATATAAACTTTCCAAGGCCTCTTCCATAGAGTTTTCATAAGCTTATCATTAACTGGCAAATACCTGAGAAACACAGATTACCCTTGAAAAGCCAGCAGCTTGCAGTTCCATTTAAAACAAAAATTAAAAAGTTTTTAAAAGTTAACAATTTTAGTTACTGTATGAATAAAGCTGTTTTAAATTTAATGCACAAAATATAATTTTACAAACAGGAATAGGGAATGAATTTCAATAAGTCTAAAGAATGGTTATAGATCAAATTCACAACAACAACAAAAAAGTAGTTTACTCCACTATTTGTTAAGCTCTTATAATTAAGTATTGGACAAATAATTAAAATACAAAATAAACATGCTAAAGAAGAAGGGTACAAAGATGGCTATGGTAATATTAGAAGTGAGTCTTGAAGGATAAAGGACAAAGAAGACAAAGAAACTGAAGATATTCCAAGTGTTAAAAATGGTATGGGCAAAAATGGGGTGACTGGACACAATTGGAATAATGGATAGTATAATTTGACTGAAGCATAGAGTGCATAAAGGGAGTTGATATTGCACTGTAGAGGGGATTTTCAATTCAAAGGTAAGAGGTGAAACCTTGCCACACACAGTTTTAACTTGCATTTCTCTTACTTCTTAGGATCTGGAGTAGATTTCCAAATTGTTCATGGTTTGCATTTATTCTTGTTTATTGTTTATTCCTCTCTTTGAATCATTTATTTACTGGGAAATGGCTCTTGGCCTTAAATGTTTCAATTAATATTACAAATCTGTGCATGTATATACATGTATGCTTATGTAAATAGACACATATACAACTCTGTGTTTCTAAGATATTTAATTGAAAAATTTTCCACCAACCAACAAGGAAGTCAAAGAGAGAAAAGACACCTATACATCAGAACTCATATGGACTGATACAAACCAAAGTAAGCAGAATCAGTAAAGTGATAAAAGAAATATGTAATTATAAAGACCAAGTCTATTAATGGATAAAAGATAAGGAAATGTACCTCCCTCCTGGGGGTTGGGGGGTTTGGGGGGAAGATAAGAGAAGAAATTAGGTGGGACCAGGAATATTGTATATGCTATTAGACATGGTCAATGTACCAAGCCCTGTCACATAACATTTTTTTTCTGCTATAAAGGAAGGATTATTGGAAGGAAAGGAGGTATGCTGAGAAATAACTGTGATAAGAACAATTTGTTAATCTAACTATTAAAAATATATCTTGAGGGGGTAGCTAGGTGGCACAGTGAATAGAGTACTGGCCCCGGAGTCAGGAGGACCTGAGTTCAGATCCAGCCTCAGACACTTAACACACACACACACACACACACACACACACACACACACACACACAACCTAGCGGTGTGACTTTGGGCAAGTTGCTTAACCCCAATTGCCCTCCAAAAAGCAAAAAAAAAAAAAAAAAAATATATATATAGGCTATTCCAATGTAGAAAAACAGTGGCTGAGGTATGAAGTCTGCTAGTTAAAGTACTCAATTCAATAATAATGCATGTAAGAGGTAACAGGGATTGGATTAGGGTAGTAATAATGAAATAAAATTGAAATCAAAGGAAAAATCCTTAATTAGTAGATATTGAACACTGTGCTAGGTGCTAAAGGAGATACAAAGATGTATAAAAAACAGACCTTGCATAGCACCCAACTAGAGACAGTATGAAGATGCAGTCATTAACATCTGGTGACTGATTAGGAGGTGGAATAGAAGAGAACAAAGGATAAATCTGTGGTCTCAAGAATAGGTAATTAATTAGGCACTGATGGCATCATGATGAATACCTGAATTTTCCTATTTTTTCTACATTTCCTTCTCTTATCATTCTGTCATGTACCCAAAATCTCCCACCAAAAAAAAATTTAAAAATTGGGGCAGCTAGGTGGCGCAGTGAATGGAGCGCAGGCTCATGTTTCAGGAGGACCTGAATTCAAATCCAGCCTCAGACACTTGACATACTTACTGGCTGTGTGACCTCGGGCAAGTCACTTAACCCCAATTGCCCTGCCTTTACCCCTCCAAAAGGCAAAAAAAGATTTTTTAAAGGAAAAACAGTTTTTAAAAATATACACAGGAAAACTCTTTTTCTCATAATTTCAATATTGCTACTGATTAAAATTAAAATTTTTGTTACCATTAGACCTTTTATAGGATACTGAATCTATAGCTAGTGAGTCAAATCATGCTTCACCACCAGTGAGCAAGCCCATAATAGATAATCCTATTGCTTCCATAGCCAGTCCAGTCACCATCCAACCCAAGAAGAAGATTTTGTGATAAAGAGTAGGAAGGGGCCAGGGAGGGAGGAGAAGGGGAGAAGAAGAAAACAGGTTTTTCCATCGACTGTACAGAGAGTGTAATTGAAAACCCCACAATGAGAATTAAGTGATTCAAACTTCTTGATGTTGATCAACTTTTTTCAAAGCTCTGGCTGGGCAAGAAGAGATTGTTTACTGGCTTAATCCACATCAGAATTCTTTATTAACCAATCATGTAGGTAATATGAAGACCACAACAATGGAACTAGGCAAAAGCCACCTACTTTTTCAACAATACTAGCAATGGTCACATTTCCCAAAGAGACCAAGGAGAGAAAAGAATGACCCACATGTACAAAAGCAGTCATAGCAGCACTTCTGTGGGGTCAATGCCTAGAAAAAAAGGTTTGTCAATCAGGGAATGGATGATTTAACAGTTATATGAATGAAACAGAATATTACTGTGTGAGAAATTAATATGAAAAAATCAGAGAAAATATAGAAGACATGAAATAAAGCCAGGAGAGAAAATTTATAGGATGGTCATATTGATATAAAGGAAAATAACTCCAAAAGAATAAAAGACCAGTCCACACAGTGACCAACTGTGACTTTAAAAGGCTGCTGATGAAGTGTTATCTCCTGCCTCAGAACAGAAATGGTAGATTAGATACGCAGAAGAGACAATTTCAAATATGACCAATGCACTGATTTGCTTTGCTTTAATTTCTTATAGAAGACTTATTCCCCTTCCACCTGACCAATGGAAGTTAGTAGAAAGCAACGAATAAGTAAAAAAAAAAAAGGAAAAGGAAAAAAAGAAAACAAAGAAAAGAACAATTAAACAGGGAAAGGCCTGTAAAGGAAAAACTTCAGAAATGTACGCATAAAAAAAGGGAAATTATTTTTCTGTCTCTTTAGGATTTGATATGTACTTGATTATTAAACAAATTCTATATGTAAAAGGAATTTGTTTCATATATTCTTTTTTAGTTCTTTGAAGATCACAAGAAAAAATAAAATGAAACGATTTTTTAAAAATGAAGAGAGGAGACCTGAATGATTAAAAGCATTTGATAGCACCCCAGGAAAGTGAGACAAACCTACAGCAAAGAATTAAACAGGAACTGAAGCCAAGTGCAAAAAAGAGAAATGTTTCTATAATATGAATATATAGCTAAGTGAAGGTAAAAGATGGAAAAGATATCCTTTTTAAATATTTTAACAATAAATTGGACATTCTTTAGATCTAAGATTAATTTCTTGGGCAACGTGGACATATCTACATAAAGAAATGTGACTTTATTTCCTCTGGAGGGGTAAGGTTGAAAAGAAGTCGGCTTGGAAAGAGATTCAGAATGCTATTAGATTAGCAACAGTGTTTCAGGATTTCATCCCTGTGTTCTCAGATACAGCATAAAATTGTTAAGAGTATTCACTTTTATCCTAAACTATGTATCAAATGACCTTGTGGAATGCCCTTTCTACAAACATAATCTACAAAGTCATGATCTCTCTATAACTCAGGAGCCAAATCTCAAGGGTTGCTGTGGCTAAAAAATTCATGATCCTGCCACCAACCAAGAATCAATTCTATCACTCAGTCCATACATAAAGACCAACCAAGAGCTGGTCCTTCACTCTGCTAATAGTTAAAAAAATATGTATAACCAAAGGACCCACCCAGGGTCAACTGTGATGATATGAGAGGAAATGTGGTACCATAAGAATCCATGAAGATGAGGAATTCAGAGAAACAGAAAACAAAGTGATGAAAGTAGTAGAACCACCATAGTAACTATAAAAAAAATTTTTACAACACACTAAATGGCAGCTGACCTAGGTGAAATATGATGGCCTTCAAGTAAGAGGAAAGATTAATAATAAAACACATTTTCTTTCTCTCAAGAGAGAGGTGTGAAAGCACAGTAACAAAACACTGCATAAACTGTGATGTGAGTATGTTTGACTTAATTCTCTTTTCTCCAAGGATGGGCTTCAGAGAAGAGAATGGCACATTGGGGAAAAAAATATGGAGCAAAAAACCAAAACACACTAATGAAAACTAAATCAGGATTCCACAAGCCAGAGTGATCCACCAAAGAAAAGGGAGTGCCAATGGTGCTCAGAAAGTTTTGTGAACATCCCTGAGATCCAAAGATCCGGAGTGTTGTGTGTGGTATCTACTTGCAGTGAGAGAGGCCAGCTTTTGTCATACTGGAGGAATCCTTGCCAAACCAAATATGGATCCACAAGAATACCTGGCAATTTCCTGGGAGAGCTGGTACCTCTCATCTCACCAAAGATGATGCTATTCACATCCTCAAGGCTAGGACTACTGAAAGGTAAATGAAGAGTTCAAACAGCCCAAACTGATTTTCACTGTCAGTAAATGGAGAGTATAACCTTGCTTCTGAGTCCCGTCAAGCCTAGGAAGGCCTTTAGCAGGCAAAAGTCAAACTATAAAGCATAAAAGATAATTTTTTCAGGTTCTGAGGACCAAAAGTCCTGCAAAATGACTCCTCTGTGGCTCATCAGAGATGACAGTGGCACTGGAGGGGGAAAATGGAGGTGATACAGCTAGATGCCTCAAGTCACAAGAGCAACCAGGATACTTATGACATATGACTAAGTTGAAAAAAATATTTCTAATACAAAATGAAAGAGCTGTCAGTCTTTCAAAAACCCAGCTGCCATCCTAAACAACAGATGGCAAAGGAAACTTGGAAGACATTTTGGGGAAGTCTTCCACCAAACTCTGGCAGTTTGGGTTTCTCTGGGTGATCCTTTAATATTTTGAAAAAAGATGCTCCTCCATGCATAAGCCCATGATCCCAAGCTTAGACAACATAAGGATTCAAAGGACAATTTCTGAATAAACACACAAGACTTTACTTCCATTAGGAAGGTACACAGGTGAAACAATACAAGAAAATTCAAATACATCTTGATTTAAACCTGGTTTAAGGGTTCTACAAGCCACTTCCCGGTGACATTTTCAGGTTCCCTATTCTTTCAGTTGTCTCCTAGCCTTCTTTAGTCATAGACAGTAAAACAGTCACAAGGCACATAAGGCAACTGAGAATTTTAAAAGTGCTGTTTTAAAAATACAAGAGCCTAACCAACATGTGACAGAAACTGGTTTTTCCTTGGGTATTTGTAACAAGGTAATGAAACAATAAAATCAGTTTTGAACATAAAAAGAAAATTCCCAGTTAGTTCACACGATGGTTTATTGTAATGTTCTGAAAGATCAACTTATGTAATCTTAGTCATTCATTTGATTCCTTCTTCCTCTTCATTCTTCTGCCTCTTACAATTTCATAGCAACCTAGTCACATGTCTCCTTGGATGAATGGCTCATATCCAGGACATGGAAATCCACCTCACATAAAACTTTATGACAAGAACTTTTTTTTAAAGCAATTGGGTTAAGTAACTTGCTCAAGGTTACACGGCTAGTTATTATTTATGTGTGGGTGCTCATTTTCTGAGGCCGGATTCAATCTCGGGTCATCCCAACTCCAAGGCCGGTGCTCTTACTCACTGTGCCACCTAGCCGCCCCATGACAAGAACATTTGTTAAGGTTAAGCCCAAATGACTCAGTTCCAATCTGAACTTACTCCTTACTAACTCAGATTTTTATGCTTTAAAAGAAAAAGAAAAAAGGTGACCTGGGCCTAAACCGTTTTAGGGTGATAGCTGGCAGTAGTGGCTTCTTTAGGGATGGATGTGAGGAAAGTAAACTTTAGCTACATTATAGGAAAGATAAACTGGGTACTGAAAACTAGAACGAAATAGTGATGTTCAAGGTTGAGCTCCTGACAAAAAATGAAGCTTGGGGGACAGAAAGAACGTAATGGGGTAGAGCTGAGAGGCTGAGCCAAGGAGGAACTACATCAATAAGCACAGGGAAAAACAAAGGATGGGGAGAATAAGGAAAAAATTAAAAAGAAAAAAAATGGAGGCAGTGGGAGGTACTAGAGAGGACAAGCCCAGAGGTCAGGAAGATTGGAGCTCAAGTCCCACCTCTGACACAGCCTAGCTGTTGGAACCTGGACAGCAGTGAAGTCCCTTCACTTCTTAATGGCCTCAGGTAACTGTCTAGCATGTGGCATAAGAGCTGATTTGTACTGATGGAAAACATCTCCTCACCTAGAAGTAGAGATGAAGGGGAGAGGTGTGGGGGGGGGGGAGAAAGGGAGGGAGAAAAAGAGAAAGAAAGAAAATGGAGGGAGGGAGGGAAGGAGGAAGGAAGGAAACAGAACTTCACTATTCTTATGGAAGAAATAAGAAAGAATTTGAATTAAGAAAAGGCAAATCAGGTTGGTTCAAGTACAGCCATAAAAGCCAGTACAGGTCTCAACAGTGCACTGCTCTGGTACATTGAAGAATGAACATGGCCCAAGTCATTCGAAGGCCAAAGGAGACAGAAAATATGTTCCCAGAAAGACCTGGGGTGCAAGAATCTCCCATGTTCAACTTACACCTGGATTCCAGCTCTGGGACAGGGTGGAAAACAAACCAGACTCTTGAATTGATGAAATACATTTCATTTAATTCTTAGCATCAGCCTTTAAAGCCAGCCAGTCAAAATTTTATCTGTGTGATAATTTTATCTGTACCACCAATTATGACATGTCTTTCACAAAGAGTAAAGATGTTCTAAACAAGATCCCAGTTAACCTTAAACCAGACTTGTTTCTCTTGTGCTAATGTTTTAATTTAGTAAGTCTCTGTTATAAATATGTTTGAACTACAGGAAGTTTCTATGGAAGCAAAACATAATCTCCACCCTAGACAATTAATATATACCATACAGACATTAGACAGACAAGCACAACAACAAACAGAAGTACCAGGTAGGCAATAAAGATGAAAAGTTAGAAGAGGAAGATGCCCTGGAGTGACTAGTACCAGATCTTCTACAATGATGTCACAGGACAAAGGAAGCCCTGCCGCAGATGAGGAAAAAGGATAAGAATGCTGACTAGGTCAGAAACAGGTGCAACAAATATTCTATGAAAGGAAACTCATTCTCCATGACCCTGAAGCAGCCACTGATGGAGGCAAGGATGGCAAGAACAAATCAATCTGGCCTCAACCCAGCACAATGGAGAGCAAGAGATCATGATCTAAAAGTGAAATGGAACAAATATAAAAGGCAAGGGGTTGGAAAGAGAATACCAAAGAGTACAAGTTTTGGTTTGTTTGTTTGTTTTCAATTTAAGATTATTTGCATGTTTGATAGCTAGCTCAGAGAAAAGCATCTGAAAGTGTTAAAGGAAGATGATCTTAAATAGACTAGAGAAAGAACTGATGAAAGAAATGAGGCTGGAAAGAAGGGGTTTCAGCTATTGAGGTAGGTTCAGAGAGGTCAGGATCTAAAAGAGAATTATGAGAATAAAGAAAAACCTTTACTGAACCTGAAAAAGACCAGGGTTCTTAACCTTTTTTGTATCACGAACCCCTTTGGCAGTCTGGTAACGTCTATGGACCCTCTATTCTCAGAATCATGTTTTAAATGATTGAAGGAAATGTTCCATTTTAGTTAGAGATTAGTAAAAATAAAGATGCCATTGTTTCCCACCAAGTCCACAGAACCCCTGAATCCTATCCTGAGACCCTCGACTAAGAAACCTTGTCAAAAGAGAAAAACTAAGACTGACCACGGCTTTCTAACAGAATAGAAGTGGCATAGGTAAGGGAAAGAGTCAAAAGCAACCAAGTGCACGCACACAATCAAGAATCATAAGAATGTGCCTAATGGGATGTCAATATTTTAGTTTCTTGGGTTTGAAAAATAAAAAAATCTTGAAAGGTTCTTGGACTGACAGTTCTCTACTGATGGCCCACTTCTAATTTTTTAATGGAATACAATGTGATCTGGGATTACAGAAAGGAATTGAAAATGGGTTCTGGTTCTGACTGAATTGTTGGCTATTATGACCCAAAGAAATAATTTTGACTTTTATAAAAGGGTATGTCTCCTAGTATTCTGCAGAGGTTTAAGAACAATATGTGTTCTTTAAGTATCACACTATCATCATTACGTACAGTACAGGTAACTAAAACAAGCACATTTTGCTTTAAAGAGAGAGAGAGAGAGAGACAGAGAGAGAGAGACAGAGACAGAGACAGAGAGAGAGAGACAGAGAGAGAGAGACAGAGAGAGAGAGACAGAGAGAGAGAGGCATAAGAGCAAGGTTCTAAAAAACCAACTTACAAATCCTCCTTTTCTTAAACAGGAATCACCAGGGGATGAACTCAATACATATTCCACCATGCTAACTCCTAGTCCTCCACTCTCCGACCGTGGGGACAATACAGAATTGACCTCACTGTTCACATGGAAACTCTGACCAGGTCTTCTCTGCACCATGATGGGCTGGGAAACTGAATGATCTACAAAAAAGGATACACAAACATAATAGAGTACAACTTGGAAGTTCCAAAAAATTAAGAGCGATGTCTAGTGCCCAAGCCGATGACTGACTTGGAATCCAGATGGTCAATTTAGCCAAATGCCACCTCCCTCCCTCTCTGTGGGTCCCTTGAGAAGGTTTTCTACATAAAGTGAGGATATCATAACACCTTACTCATTCACCATCAATAATGAACTTTCCCAGATCAATTTATCTTATAAAGTGGGAAAATGTGCTTAATCTAAAGGGAAAAGCTAAGTTTTCAAAATAAAATGGAAAGTTAAAAGATAATCATTCCAGCAGCTTCCAAACCAAGCACAATTTAAACTTTCTAATGCCTAAACTTGGTCAGTGAGCATTTGTCGTCAGAACAGGCTATAACAAGTTCAGTTCTGCATGCACTATGGGGATTTTCTGTATATCCTCTCTATCAGGCTAGGATCTTTTTGCTGTTTTCACTACATCTGCTTTAAAAATCCCCAGCCTACATGTGTCTGTCACTCAGCTACTTTTGCCCACTGTCAAAGTGCTCAGAGGTCCATTATGGTACACAATGAGGCATTGAAGTAAAAAAATGAGACCCTGCCTTTGTACACAGGTCTTTTCCCACTTATTTACAAATTTGAACCTGTATTTAAAAAACAGATGTTAGAAATCTGGTTACAGAAAAGTGGAATGTTCCTAAACTTAAACTGTCTCTTACAATGTGTTAGGCTATAATAAGTCATCAAATATGGTAATGGTGGACCTGTCAAAGGACTGAAGATGACATCCTCTAGAACAGGAACCAAGTCATCCTGATGACCTAATGTTGATAATTTAGCAAAAACCTTGTCTATATTTGGAAAGCACATCCTAACAACTCAGAGGCAAAAAAGGGCGGGGGGGAGAAAGTAAAGACTTTTCACTATTGGGGCATGTGGTTATTCTAAATTGATGTAATACAACCAAAACTGTTGCCCAATAAGGCTTTATTTCATAGGCTAAAAAGAATAATAAAAAAATTTAAGTGACTTTGTGTTGCGTGTTTTTAGTAACTTGCATTCTACTAGGACCTTAATGGTAATAAAATCAAAGGAAGAGAGGTAAGTTTGACATGCTCATGACACATGTAAAATCCATGACTTGCCAAATGCTGAGAAAGGGAGCCCTAAAACAGGCATAAATCACAGTGCAGGTGCTTGGTCTAGATTACCTGATGTTCCCCAGGCACTGTCCCGCCATTGATCACCCAGGAATATTCCTTTTGGTCCATCTTTGCTGGAATCATCTGTTTCCCAAAACTTTTTACCTGGCAAGAGCTGCTGCAAATTAAAAATAATAAAGGCTTTGAACGAATTCAGAAAGGTTAAAAAAATATACAGTAGTCAACACTTTCATTAGACAAAAGTACTGAAGATGCCCTGAAGAGTACAACCTACATTCAGAGCACAATTGTGGATATGTAAGGGGGGAAAACATAGAATGACTAAGACCAAAGGGACGGGAAAACACATACACACATACCATCAGAACGAGGGACTTCATTCCATTCCACTAATGTCCATATGAGTAATAAAGGACTGATTGGCTAATAAAACAACTGTACAAGTAGAAATAATTAATGAAAGACTCTTAAAACCCTGACAACTGAGCACCATAGGAAGTTAATCAAACTATGACATTAATGCAGTCACCAGAGGATAATTTCCCTCTTTTGCTCATGAGAATGGGAGATCTAAAATAAATTTTAGCACAGCAAACTAAGGCCAGAGCATTCATAATTGCAAGATTTTTAGATATACTACTAAACCAAATATTTCCATTATTCAAATGTAAAGGTGAGAGTAATCAATGTGGGTAGCCCCTCCAAGGATGCAAATCACAATCCATCAAAGTCTGCCTCCCCAGCCCCTCATATTCTTCACCTTTCATAAATTAGCCACAAGGTTTCTACCCAAAATAATGGAAGCTTTCTTTCTTCCCAAAATATCAATGGAACTGCTAAGGTCCATTCACTCTTGCTTTACAAAAAGAGTCTATAAATCTATTAAGGCATCCCATACCTAGAAGAGGAAAGGAAGCTATTTAAGAGAGTAGCAGGGGAGAACTGAAAACAGTTGCTGTATCTGTCCTAGGGACCCCAGATGGTTCAGCCAAAAAATAGTCCTGAGGACATTTGTGTTTAGTATTTAAATTTTTAAGACTTTTTTTATGATACATATGATACATACATACTTTATATGATACATATCTTTGATGACATTTTTACCATGGGATGAATACTACCTCTCTAATTTGGGAAAAAATAAAATCTATTTATCTTAAATATAATTACTTTCATATAAAGCTGTTCCCATTAGAGAATTAGGGCATCCGTTTATTTTATGTTCATAGAAAAAAATTTACACCTCAGCCAAATAATGCAATATGCAAATTTACACCATTTCAAACCAAAAATACAAACACCTTTAAAGCCACAAGACAACACTGATATGTTGATGATTTAACAGGAAAATAAAATTATACTGACTAATCCTCTAAGTTTCCATCCTTGGTCTACTAAAATCCCACACCTTCAAAGTTAATACTTTTCCTCCAACTGTTACTCAAAAATAGAGACAAAGCTCAACCACTGCTTTTTGATCATGAAAAAGTTAACACCTGGAATGTGATTTTTCATTTAGAGTATATGCTAGATTCTAAAATATCAAAAAGTGAAAGGGGTCCCATCCCACAACCAACAGCAAAACTTAATTTCCTATGCTGCAACTCATTACAAAAGGATGGAAGTAGAGTCACTCACTAATTTTAAATTCACTATTGCTGTCCATACCTCTGAAACCCAAGTGAGATACAAATACACTGTAGATGATTTTCTAGATTCTTCATGTAATTTTCAAGATGAGAAAGATAAACAGACTAAACACTGACAGAGACATACATTGTACATCTGCATGCATGCAGACACAAGGTCACTCAGGTACAGACTTATACTGGAGCCAAAAGTTTCTTATACTTTTTACATGTGATGATTTTTATCAACTTTGATCTGATTCTAATCAATAAGTTTGAAGGCAGACCCTGACTCCACTTAACAAAATGATGAGGGGCGGCTAGGTGGCATAGTGAGTAAGAGCACCAGCCCCAGAGTCAGGATGACCCAGGATCGGTCCCAGCCTCAGAAAATGAGCCACCACACACAAAGAATGACTGGCCGTGTGACCCTGAGCAAGTTACTTAACCCCAATTGCTTTCAAAAAAAAAAAAATGATGAGATTTCTCTGACGCATGACTCATCAAGAGAAAGAGCTTTTTTCACGGAGGAAGATGGGGTTAAAAGAGAAGTGCCAGTTGGAGGAAAGGGGCCTGGGATAGAGATTCAGTAACCAACGTGAGCAGCCGGGTATTTCAGATGCAAAGACAAACTGAACTAGGGAAAAGTCAAGCTGAAAGGGTCTTCCAGACAGGACCAGATCAATATGATTTATAGCAAGATAGAATCTTAGGAAGCAAATCTAGTTCCCTTGTGTTAAAGATGAACAAAGTAAAGCCTGGGTGGGGATGAGTGACTCTAACCAAGGTCACACAGACCTTGTCAGTAGCAAAACCCCGGACTACTTTAGGTCCTCTTGTGTGTGCCTGTGATTCCTCTCAGAAATTTATAAACAATTTTCTTTTCATTCGATCTTACCCTTTCATACTAATATGTAGACATTTTCCCCACATAAACTCCCATAAGAACTGTTTCAACTCTTTATTTAAACATAAGAATGAGGATCCTCCCTTCTTAGTTAAATGATGCTGTTCATGGTGAACAGGGAAGGGCAGCTCCAAGAAAATTCTTTTCATTGATTCCTTCACTTGGTTGATGTCACAGAAATTGGTAGACTTTGTTCTATCAACAGCTCACAACTTTAAAAAAGAAACAAAAACCTAACACGCAGGTCCAATTTACCCATCATTGGTCAAACTGCTGAATCAAGTTAGGCTCTATTGGTTAGATTCAGTGGCCTTTCATCTTCAAGCATGCCAACCGTGTTGCTGATTGAGTAAAGCAAAACCCCATATGATCAACAACCAAGTCTGTTTCCAATAAAAACACTTAACTAGAAAACATTTCACTTTAATCCACTGAAAGTTTATACAAGTCCAAAATTCTAGTTTCTTTCTTACTTTTTCTCCTGCTGTAAGCAATCAATCAAAAAGCAACTCAGGCAGATACTAAAAATACAACAGCAAAAATGGCAATCCTTGCCCTGTAACACATACAAATCGCATACACAAAATAAACACATGGTCACCACAGTAGGTGGAAAAGTAGCTGGGAGAGCCCTAAGGCCTGAAGCGGGAGTGATACCTGAGCTGAGTTTTGAAGAGAACAAGTAACTCTGAGGCCCAAGTGAGATATAAATACATTCCAGATATAGAGAGGAAGGACTGGACAAAAGGAAACAGAAGAGGAACAGCAAGGCCAATTTGGCTGTCCCATAGGGAATACTGTGATAAAGCAGGAAAGATTGTGTGCAGCCAGTATATGGATGAACTGGGTTCTCCAAACACAAGATCATCACAGAACAACCAAATGACAAGAGATCTCACAAATCTAAATGTTAGAAATGAATTTCCCAAAGGCAACTTTCTGGCCGACTTTACTAGGGATGCCCTTGGGATAATCGTCAAACACGCCAAGTTTGTTTTCAATTCTCTCCTATCACTCTGTCCAGGAGAACTCCTTGTTCCCCTGAGGGGCCTAGGGCCCTAAGAGAGCCTTTGGAAGAAAGGCCTATAGCCCCGATCAGACAACACCCATGCTACAGATATTTACTTCACCAAAAACATTGTTCTTCCTCTCTAGAGGACAGGATAAACCAGGGGTGGCAAACTAACGCTTGTTACTGCAACAATAGCAATTATAAACACTGTACGGTCTAACACAGTGCCTGATACAAAGTAGGTAGCTAATGCCTGTTGACTGATTATCACTGTCACATCAAGTATCTGCACTTTAACTTTTTAATCTTTTGGAAAAAATGGAATAATGAAAACAATGAGCATTTGAGTGCAAGAGACAAGCTCAGATACAGGAACTACATGGATGTGGAAAGGCCTTGTCTGTGGCACTCAAAGCCCTGACAACAGCAGCAGCATTCAAGGATCACTTGAAGGTTTTCACAGCAGCTTTACAACTATTTGATTGATTCTCACAACAGCCTTGGGAGGAAGGCGTTCTCATCCCCACTCCATAAAATGAGGAGGAAACTGAGAGCCAGGCTAAGGATCTTGCCCAGCATCACAGAGTTAAGAAGTGTCTGAGGTGGGCTTTGACCACTGGTTTTTCTGACTCCAAGAGCAGAATCTCTCCACTGTGCCACCTATCTTCCTCCATAAATAAATTACTAATGAAAGGACAAGGCTAACCCTGGTCACAAACAACAGATTTTCAATCTAATTATGAAGGTCATCACATCATTTAATAGGAAAAAATACTGAATTAGGAGTCAGTGGACTTGAGAGAGTATTAGATAAATTCCTGTTCAGTCATTTCCATCACTCTTCGTGACCCCATTTGGGGTTTTCTTGGCAGAGAAACTGGAGTGGTTTGCCAAATCCTTCTCCAGTTCATTCACCAGATGAGGAATGGAAGCAAACAGGGTCAAGTGACTTGCCCAGGGTCACCAGTTAGTAAATGTCTGAGGCTGGATTTGAACTCAGGAAGCTAAGTCTTCCTGACTTCAGGTCTGGCACCCTATCCACTGAGCTACCTAACTGCCCTTAGATAAGTTACTTCACTCTATTTGCCTCAGTTTCTTCATCTGTAAAATGAAAGGGGTGAATTAAATGATCCCTAAGGCTCCAAAGTGTTCCCTTGGGATACTAGGAATCCTCGCCCATACAGGAATCATGGGAACAATGATATGCTAATAAGGATCATATAAACAGCAGCTTCGAAGAAGAAAAAGGTTCACGAGGGAGATTTGTAGAAAAAAAATGAATATAGATAATAGAAGTAAAAGAGGCTAGGAGAAAATCTTAAAAGACATAACAATCACTATATTTCACTGTACAAAGACTAGCACAGAAAGGTGGCCACGGACACAGAATATATTCAGGCTGAGTGATGTGGAAAGGGAATAAAGGAGAAAAACAAATCAAGGAAAACAGCAGAAAGCTCCTACGTGCTGGAATTCTTTCTAGTACAGCCACTTCCAACACCAGAGTACTATTTTTTTTCTTTCCCCAAAGTATGTCTCAATATTTCTCATTTACATTAATTTCCTAAAACCTGGGATTCCCAACTCAACAGATAAATGTAGTATTTTATTATAATCCAAACAGTCCTTCAGGAATCTGCTTTCTAGGAATACTTCTCCTGCCATTTCTAAGATGTGGCTGCCAAGTGTTATTAGAGATGTTCCTGAACTTGGAAAAAGGAGTTATATGGCGCCCCGCTTCACGCTCTTTAATTTTCTTTATGTTGGACAGCCTTTCTACACTAAAATATGGTCAATTGAAAATGAAAGCAGGGCTTATTTTTCTTCAAAATAAAAGGGGCTCCTAAGCACCCGCACAGGGACATTTTCTACTGTCAGCTAGCTACTATAGCATGAGATGACATCAAAGTGCTTGGGGCAGACTCTGTGTCAGCTATTATGGAGATTTATGAAATGCTTCAGATCCATCATCACATGGCAGCCTTGTAGCATTGCCACAGCCAAGTCATCCTGATTCAGGTCTATTACACAAACGAAAAATGACAGAATAGAAAGAAAACTACATTTAAAAGTCATGGGGGGGCTCACAAAGACAGCAAAGAAAGAAGGAACAATACATACCAAAATATTTAGAGCAGTTCTTTTTGTGATAGCAAAAAGGGGAGTGCTCAACATTTGATAAATGGCTGAACAAGTTGCGGTATATTCATGGGATGGTAGACTAAGTGCATAAAATAATGCAGAAAGATACAACGAAGATGTTCACTGAAAAAACGAAATTAAATTTTCTAAAATAATAAAGTCAAAGAGTGTGGGTTCAAGGGCTGACTCTTCAAGCTTTCTCATTTGCAAAACAAAATCGCTGGACCAGATGACCCCCTAATTTCCCTTAGCAATCTAAATCTATGATCCAGTGATCATTTTATGGATAAGAAAATCAATTCTCAGGTAGATTAAATGACTTATAGTCATTTCCCAAGAAATAATGAATATAAACAGGCAAGTTTCAAAGGAGGAAATACAAGCTACCATCAAGCATATATAAGAACCTTGAAAATCATTAATAAGAGAAATGAGAATAAAACAACTTCAAAGCTTCATCTCAACAGATATAGGCAAAGATGACAAAAAGACACAAATTGTAAATATTGGAGATGCTACCAAAAGACAGACATGCAGATGTGTTCTGGCACTGCTGCTGATTGGTACAACTACTCTGAAAAGCAACTGGATGTTATGCTTTTAAAAATCTGACTAAACCAAACAGATCCTTTAATCCAAAGATGTCACTATCAATGGGCATTTAACCAAAATAGGTCAGACACAGAAGGAAAGGTCCCATGTATGTAAGTAAAAGGATGTAGAGCAGTACTAATATACAGAATAGCAAAAAAACTGGAAAGAAAGCAAGCACCCAACAAATAGGAAATGGCTGAACAAATTGTGGCATGTGACTAGATTGTTGAAAGGAAAAGGGAATATAATAAATTAACACAATTCTTTCCCTAAGTTTTTCTAAGCTGAAGCAAAGTGAATAGAACCAAGAGGACAATTTACATAGTAACAACATTAACCTAAAGGAAAACCACACTAAAGGATCCACACTGATCAATACAGAGACTTTTTCTTCTTAAGACTGAAAATCAAGCATGGCTTCTTCCTCTTGTCAAAGAGGTGACGTACCAGAGATATGGGAAAAGGAACACACATTCAGTCTGGTCAATGTGCTGATTTGTTTTATTTGACACAAGGAAGAATTCTTATTTGGGGGAGAGGGAATAGTCATTGGAAAGCGACATTGGGATTTATAAAAGGAAAGTAGCATTGATAAGAGATTTTTATAAAGGTGAAAAAAAGAGATGCAAAGACTTCCTTGTGGTGATACAGCTGCATTCACTTTTAGGTGTCTTGTCACTCCAAGTCCATCTTTCTCTCTCTACTATACCCACCCTGTGTGAGCACAAAAATGATTTGGAGACTCATTTGTTACAGATATGGTAATTCATCAATTAGCTAAAGGAGTTGTTTATGATCACCCTTAGTTATACAGACTCTCACTTTCAGCACTGTCCAGTCTCTCAGTTGGTCTTCAGAAAAAGTTGAAGACCTACTGGTTACTCAGCTCCAATTATCCCAATTCCTCAAACCTTTATTTATACCAAAGACTTGGAGCTTAGTTCAAGATTATGTCAAGGACCGAGCTTCCTTATATAACTACACAAATTTCATAATCAAAGTTTGCTTAAAAGTAAAGGCATAATACACAATACAACAATGGTGGTGACCGAAATAATCTGCCAATTAAAAAGCAGCCCATAAAACAGCTCATACTATACTTTCTTAACTGACTGACATGGTAGGAAACCATGGTTTTTCACCAGGTATGAGATACAATGTGTGCAAGTGCACAGAACAAGGAAATGATAGGACAAAATAAAGGCCTAAAGAGCAGTCTTGGGAGCAGAGAGTGAAGGGAAAGCCATGAAAAGCAAACTGTAAAAGAAGCTGAAAGCCAGATGGGGGAGGACCTCAGCCCAAGAGCTTGGACTTCTCTCCACAGACAAATGGCAGCAGATGAATACTCTGGAAGAAATAACAGAACCAACATAAAAATCCTGAGCTGCAGCTACAGCACTGTACAGGATTCCTAACCACCTTCAATTCACAACACTGTGAATTCAAGAAGTTTTAGGCCATCCTTTCAAAGATTTCCCCATTAAATTACAAGTAAACTATTTTGAAAACAAGGTTTTCAGTGAGTTACAGAATCTTCCAAGCATAAATCATAAACTTTTCCTCATTTCTTCAGCATTTTTCAGAGCTGCAGACATCATTTTTAAATTACAGAATTATTCAAAGAGACGAAAATGTCCATATGCACTGACCCTGAGATTTCATCAATAGGCTTATACTCTAAGGAGGCCGTTGGTAAGAAGCCCCCATACATCACAAAATACTTCTAGAAGTATTTTTTTTTTGTTAGCAAAGAATTGGAAACAAAGTAGATGTCCAATGATTGAAGAATAATTAAAGAAAATGTGTTACTTGAAGGCATAATAGTATTACTGTGGTATAAGAAATGAATGTGATGAATACAAAGAAACCTGCACAGATCTACACAAACTAATCCACAGTAAAGTAAGGCAATGAAAACAACATACACAGTGGCTACAATTTAAATAAAAAGAACCATCAACAAATATCACAAATAAATGTTGCAAAATCACTACAAATAAGCATGGCTCAAAGGAGAAGATACGAGCAAATACTACTACTTCACCTCTTTGCAGAAATGGGAGGTAAACAAGTGTTGGGGATGCACATTTTCAAACACTTCCAATGGACTGATAGGTTAGGCTGATTTTTTCCTACTTTTTTCTTGCCTTTAAAAAATATTACATGTTATATAGAATGGCCCTCTGGACAGGAAAGGGGGAAAGCTGCCAGAGGAGATTACTGTATCCTTTAAAAAAAACTTTATGTAAAAAAATAATTATGTATATGTAGATCTGCCTCCCCAGTTATATTTTATTTGTGCTAACATTATAATCAACATATAGAATGCCTATAAATAAACTTGAAGAGTCAGGAAATCAGGCATATTAAGGGAAGCTATTAGAGATTAGGCATTTGCTATAAATAATCCAAAAAGGAGATAAGCTATATAAGCACAATCAAGAGTTGGTTATACAAGGGGGAAGGGGAAAGAGTTGAGAATTTAATCAAACTAGGCTACAAAGAGGATCTAAGAGTACTAACTGGACTTCTAAATTGCAAAAAATTAAAAAGCACAAATACATATCACATCACCAATAGCTTGCCAATTACAAAGTTGTTTGTTTTCTGGTTGTTTTCTTTTTTAACACCTAAAACAAGTAGTACTTAGGGGCAGTACTGGGGAACCCACGAACACATGAGAATGGCCAAACTCAACCACAACAGCGCCTAGTATAGAGGCCTATGATTTTGCAAGTCTATTGATGATTATCTCCAATTTATCCTGTATATAGACTTGTTTATACATAGTTGATTGCATGCTCTCTCCCCAGCAGACTTGAGCTCCTTGAGAGCAGCAACCGTCTTTTATTTTTCAACATGACTCCAGTACCTGACACACTTTAATAAATGCTTACTGACTGATTGCCCTTCTTCTGGTCTCCCACAACCACAACTTTGGAATTATCCTGGCCTCTTCACTCTCTCATTTACCCAATGAGTTGCCATATCTGACCATTTCTATCTCCACACCCAATCTCACATCCAACCTCTTATCTATACTCACACAACTATTACTTTGGTTCAAGCCTTCATCACCTCTAGTCTAGATTATTCCAAAAGCCTCCAGTCCAGCCTACGCATTGCTGCCAAAGTACTTTGCCTTAAGCACAGAGCTGACTACATCATTCCTCTATTAAACCAACTCTAATGGCTTCCAATTGCATCTAGGATCAAATAACACCTCTTCCATTTGAGTTTTAAAACCCCTGCACCCCCCAGGCCCAACTCTCTGCATAGCCTCACTGGTCATTCCTCCTCCTCCTCTCCCCTCACCCCGCTCGAGGCCTATGTACTGACAATCCCATATACCTGGAACTCCCATTCTCCTCACGCCTCCTCTTCCCCTAAGTCACAGCTGAAGCATGATCTACATGATCCTGTCCTTCCCAAGAGCCTTGTTTGTTAGTGCCTTCTCTCCCAAATGACCTTCTATGTAACCATTTCCTATTTATCCTCTATATTCAGTATATAGTTCTACAGGTACTTGTCTCTCCCAACAGAATGTAGTTTACATAGGGATTTTCCCCTTCTGTGTTTGTATACCCAGTCCCTAACACAGCTGCTACACTAGGTACTTAATAAAGTAATTGCTTGCAGACTATATCTGTCAACTCCCTTTCAATGATGCTCCTAACTCTCCCCTCTGGAGCCAACTAGGCCAAATCTAATCTCCATCTTCCATATCATAGCCCTGCATAGACTTGAAGACAGCTACCAATCTATAAGCCCTGCCTCAATCTTCCCTCCTAAATCCCTTTAACTAAGTCTCATATGACATAATCTCCAAGCCCATAAGCATCCTTGCTGCTCTTCTTAGCTGCTCTCCAGCTTATCAATGTCCATACTAAAATAAGGCCCCTAAAACTGACCACAATGTTCCAGGCATGCTCTGACTAGGGCCCCTCACTACACACCATGCCTGCCTTTCAATGCAGTTTAACAATGCATTAACTTTTATGTCCGCATTATCACATGGTAGAGGCAGATTGACTTTATGAGTCACTCAAACCTCCAGATATTTTTCAGGTGAAAGGGCAAGCTAATGCCTTGTACTTGTAAAGCTGATTCCTGAAGCCAAGTATAAGACTTTCCATTAATTCTCATTACATTTCACCTTATTTGAGTCAGTCCAAGACTCTAGTCTGTCAATTTCTTTTTTTTTTTAATTCAGACATTGTCTTCTAGCAAGCTGGTTATCCCTCCCAATTATGCACCATCTGAAAAGTTGATTCCAATAATTCAAATCCAGTATTTCAAACACAATATGGGTAGTGGGTCCAATTACATAAACAGTTCATGCAAAGGGCTATTATTTAATACTGCTGTACTTGAAATGGCTTGGGCATTTGAGAAAGAAATTTTCAAGGAATTTCATGATTTTTCCCCCTGTGACTAAATAGTGCTCACTAACTGAGAGAAATGAAGAAACTTCTGAATAGTATGGATGAATTCTTAATACCATTGAAAACGGCTGGCCACCAAGATCAAAAATGTCCTCATGGGGAGGGGAACCAAGATGGCAGCATAGAAGCAGGAAAACTCCATGAGCTCCCCCCATAATGACCCTCAAATACTTATAAAATATGAAACTAAACAAATTTTAGAGCTACAGAACACATAAAGAGATAGAGAGAAACAAATCTCCCAATAAAGGCAGCCCAGCAGGCCTACAGGAAGGGTTCATCACACAGGCTGGGCAGTAGTCCAGCCCTGCCATTTTAGCCCCAGAGCAGCCCCAACGAGGGGCTGCAGCACACTTGGGGAGAGGAGATCCCCAGCAGCAGTGGCAGTTTCCAAAATTATCAACCCAAAAATGCCAAAGACAAGTGAGAGATCAGTATAGAACTCTGTTGGAACTAGGGGGAAAGATGGAGGAGCGGGTCCAGACCCTGGCCCTGGAGCTAGAGTTTCTGGCCTGCAGATCATAGGGGGCCAAACAAACATTCAGAGGGTAATCGCTCTTGCTTTAACCTGCTTGGATCTGGATCCCGGTCTTGGGTTGTGGTCCTGAGGTGTGTGACCAGTGAGCTAGAGTTTATAGGGGCTGCAGAGATGGCACCCTCCTAATAGCTGCGGCAGCTGCAAAAACACCAGCGATTTGGGACAAAGCCCTCCCCTCTGGAAGCAGAGTTCTACTGTGGCAAAGAGCTCAGAAGTCAAGAAATTGAGTGGCAACACGAGCAAGCAAAGAAAGCAAAGCAAGCACAGCAATCCAACTTTAGATTCCTTTTTTGGGGACAAAAAGGATCAAAGCATGGAATTGGAGGAAGACAATGAAGTCAGAATACCTGTACCAAAAGGTTCCAAGGAAAATATGAACTGATTACAGGCCATGGAGGAGCTCAAGAACGATTCTGTAAATCAAATAAGAGAAGTGGAGGAAAAACTGGGAAGAGAAATGAGAATGATACAAGAAAATCATGAAAAGAGAGTCAACAACTTGACTGAAGAAAATAACACCTTAAAAATAGATTCAAATGGCAAAAGAGGCCCAAAAAGCCAATGAGGAGAAGAATGCCTTAAAAAGCCAAATTTGCCAGACAGAGAAGGAATTTCAAAGGCTCACTGAAGAGAATAATTCCTTCAGAATTTGATGGGAGCAAATGGAAGCTAATGACTTTATGAGAAATCAAGATACTATTAAACAGATCCAAACAAATGAAAAAATAGAAAAACCACTGACCTGGAAAATAGATCCAGGAGAGAGAATTTAAAAATTATTGAACTACCTGAAATCCATGATCAAAAAAAAAAAACTTAGAAATCATCCTTCAAGAAATTATTAAGGAAAATTGTCCTGATACTTTAGAACCAGAAGGCAAAATAGAAATCGAAAGAATTCACCAATCACCTCTTGAAAAAGATCCCAAAAAGAAAACTCCTAGGAATATTGTAGCCAGGTTCCAGAGTTCCCAGATCAAGGAGAAAATATTACAAGCAGCCAAGAAAAAACAATTTGAATACTGTAGAAACACAATCAGGATAACACAAGATCTAGCAGCTTCTTCATTAAGGGATCGAAAGACTTGGAATACGATATTCTAGAGGTCCAAAGAGCTAGGATTAAAACCAAGAATCACCTGCCCAGCAAAACTGAGTAAAATGTTTCAGGGGAAAATATGATCATTCAGTGAAATAGAGGACTTTCAAGCATTCTTGATGAAAAAAAACAGAGTTGAATAGAAAATCTGACATTCAGATACAAGAAGCAAGAGAAGCATGAGAAGGCAAACAGGGAAAAGAAATCATAAGGAACTTATCAAAGTTGAACTATTTACATTCCTACATGGAAAAAACGATAAATGTAACTTATGAAACTTTTCTCAGTATAAGAATAGCTGAAG
Organism: Gymnobelideus leadbeateri; assembly: GCA_011680675.1. NCBI lineage: Eukaryota > Metazoa > Chordata > Mammalia > Diprotodontia > Petauridae > Gymnobelideus > Gymnobelideus leadbeateri. The sequence continues at coordinate 1,074,240 of WOXC01008665.1, read as the reverse complement.
GGAACAGAAATGTATATATGTATACATACATATATGTCTATATAGGAGGGCATATGTGCATATGAATACATATGTGAGTGTGTGTATATATGTGTACAGGTATACATAGAGGGCACAGGATCAATTGAATAGGAAGGGATGATACTTAAAAGGTGAAATTGAGAGGTGAGAGAGGAATATAATGAAAGGAGATGGGGAGAGACAGGTTGGGGTAAATTATCTCATACAGAAGAGGCAAGGGATAACTTACAATAGAGGGGAAGAAAAAGAAGGCAAAAGGGAATGGGTCAACATTACTCTCACTGAATTTGGCTTAGGGAGGGAATGACATATACACTAAATTGGGTATCTTGCCCTACAGGAGAGTAGGGGGGAAGGGGATGAGGAGGGATGAAAGAAGGGAGGGCAGATTAGGGGGGAGGGTAGTTAGAAGCACATACTTTGAAAAGGACAGGGTCAAAGTAGAGAACAGAACAAGTGGGGGGTGGGATAGGATGGAGGGAAATATAATCAGTCTTTCACAATATATCCACTATGGAAATGTTTTGTGTAACTACACATGCACAACCTATATTGAATTGCTTATCTTCCCAGTAAGGGTGGGTGACGAGGGAGAAAGGGAAAGAATCTGGAATTCAAAGTTGTAAAGTCAAATGGTTTTTTTTAATATTAATGTTAATATTATTATTATTTACATGCAACTGGGAAATAAGATATACAGGCACTGGGGTATGTAGATCCATCCTGCCCTACTGGAAAGTCAGATGGGGGGTGGAGAAGGATATAGGAGAGAGCAGATTGGGGGAGGGGATATGCAGTGGGATTGCTGTTTTTTGGGTGGTGGGTATGGGAAAGATGGGGAGAAAATTTATAACTCAAAATCTTGTGGAAATGAATGAACTAAAAATAAACATAAAATTTAATTTTTTTTTAAAAAGTGTCCTCATGGGTATCACATCTCACTGGTCAGATTGGCTGATGAAACAGGAAAAGGATAAGTGCAGGAGAAGATGTGGAAAAATTGGAACAGTGATGCATTGTTGGTGGAGTTGTGAACCAATCCAACCATTCTGGAGAGCAATTTGGGATTATTCCCAAAGGGTTATAAAAAAAAGTGCATACCTGGGGAGGCTAGGTGGTGTAGGGAATAGAGAACCTGCCCTGGAGTCAGAAAGACCTGAGTTCAAATCTGGCCTCAGCCACTTAAAACACACACACACACACACACACACACACACACACACCACACAAACCTAGCCATGTGACCTTGGGCAAGCCACTTAACCCCAATTGCCCTACCTTTCCCTCTCCAAAAAGCCAAAAAAAAAAAAAAAGTGCATACCCTTTGACCCAGAAATACCACTTCTAGGTTTGTATCCCAAAGAGATCATACAAGTGGGAAGAGGATCCATATGTAAAAAATATTTATAGCAGCTCTTTTTCGGGTAGCAAGAATTTGAAATCAAGAGGATGCCCATCAATTGGGGAATAGTTAAAGAAGTTGTGATATATGAATGGAATGGAATACTATTGTGCTATAAGAAATGAGGAGCAGATGGACTTCATAACAACCTGGAAAGACTTATATGAACTGATGCTGAGTGAGGAGAGCAGAGCCAGGTGAACTTTGTACACAATTAGACACACTGTGTGTGTGTGACAACTAACTTTGGTAGACCGGACTCCTCTCAGCAATGCAAGGTTACGAAACGACTCCAAAAGGCTCAAGATGGAAAGGGATTTCTCATCCAGAGAAAGAACTATAGAGTCTGAATGCAGACTGAAGCAAACTACTTGAACTCTCTTGTGTTTTGTTTTGCTTCATTTTTTCTTTCTCACTGTTCACTCCATTGGTTATAATTCTTCTTTATAGCTTGACTAATGTTTAATTTGTAGAATTAAATTGCATTCTGAGTGGGGTGGGGGTGGGGGTGGGGAAGGAAAGAGAAGGGGAGAAAATTTGGAATTTAAGGGATTGTGGAACTGAATATTGTAAACTAAAAAAAAATGTTTTAAGTGCCCTCAAGGGGGCCTATAGACATCCAAAATAATACTTTAGAAGGAAAAGGATCTCTAGTAGAATACTCCAGGAATATTGGGTTGGATAACATTAACCAATAGGTGAATGATACAACCAAGAGGATGAGTTGAAGGAATTGGGGATACTGTTTATCCTCTCAAAGAAAAGGAAAATTCATGCTAGCTGGCCTCATTTACCTGAAGGGTTGCCACACATGGAAGGCAGAATTAAATCTGTGCCACTTGGCACCTGAAGCACAATTCAAGAGAAATGGTTAGAAGGAGTAGGCAGGTATGGTTTGCCTTGATGAAAGAAACCCTTCCCAACAACTAAAGTAATCCAAAAGTGAAATGGAGGCAGCAGTTCCCAGGTTCCCCCTCATTCAAGCAAAGACAAGATAACTGTTTATCAGGGATTTTGCAGAGGGATCACAGGGCTTTTTAAACTTTTTCCACTCCTGACCCCTTCAGCACTTCTTAAACTGGTGGACACAGGATTGCAACCCATAGCTTAAAAAGTGTTAGAAGACCACTAAATTCTACATGCAAGAAATGACTACCACTTACCTAAGCAGTTTCTACTACTCCTGAAAGATTCCTTCACTTATATTGGTACCCAAGGCACAAGGTCAAAGGGCCATTTTCCAGTATATTTAAAAGACTCAATGGAAATCTTTAGAATTTCCAAATTTTAAAACTTCTCATTATAGAAGGAATGTGGCATGCATTCAATAATATTAGGTTTGTCACTAAATTCTTTCCAGATTTCAACTGTAAACCTCAGTTTTTTTATAAAGTACTTACAGTATTTTCTCTTTATTTTCATCTTCTCTTTCAATGGCAATGTCATCTAAAAATCTTCAGTTACATCCTGTGCCACCTAACTGGTTTAGTTTCAGAATTGCCCAAAGCTGAAATAAGAGATATTTCACAAGTGCCTAGACTATTTTGGTACCAGAATTTTCATTCAAACTTCAAAACAAGTGACTTTCTTTATTTCTTCATAATCTCTCCATTTAGCATTATCAAAATTTCATCTTTTTATCTGCAGTTCATTAATGTCTTTAAACCTTAATAAATTATGAGGCATCTACAAAGATTATTAGTGAGTAATCTCTCTAGAGAGCAATGTCTATTAAAAATAAAAGCATTTCTTAATCAACCTTTTTTTCCAACTGAGGGTATAGTGTTGCAATTATTATAAGATCTGTGAAAACACAGTAAATTACCTAGCCTACATCCTCACCTGCTGAAAAAATAATCCCCACAGTTGTACAACTATGTACAACACAAAGAATGAGACAACGCCAGAATGTGTTCTAGAGTATCTCTTTCTGTTTGTAGCTTCCTGACCATATGTATGCAGTCGACATTATAGGACATAATGAAACACTAGGACCTTTCTGGCCAGGAGCTTAAGTGAGAAATTCTCATGAAAATCAATTAAAAGAAGAGAAAAGAAACAAATGCCTGAAAGCCCAGTAGCTAACCCTAAACAAGGAAAAGCTCAAGTGGATGTGTGTGTGTGTGACATTAGTAAATGAGAAATTCAAGGAGAGCAAGGACAAAAGAAACGAGCAGGATTTGAACCAAGGGAACAGAACAAGATGGGCCTGCCCACATCAGTTACCCCCCCCCAATTTAGTACACTGGCACCATGGCATCAACTCTGACTCTGGCACTTCCCTTACATGTTACATCAAATCAGTAGCCTGTAGATTCTCATTCTATAATCTCTTTAGCAAAGACCTGAAGGAAGTCAAGGTGGAGAAGAGTAGAGAGAACATTCCAGACGTGGGGGTCAACCAAGGTGAAAAGCCACAAGAGGGAGCTGAAGGGGCTAGTGTCTTGATGAGAAGAATTCTAATCTGTGTCCTCCCTTCCATTCCTCCTGTTGCCTCACCTGGCAAAGACCCTCATAATTAAATGCCTAAATTTTTTCAATAAATTCCTAAGTTCCACTCCTTTCCTCCTACAAGCCATCCATTGCTGGATTAATCTTCCTTACACAAGCACTAGCCAAAACTATAATAGGTAATTCCCATTATCAAATGAATGTGACTGGCATTAAAGTTGGCAAAAATCTAGTCCTATCCTACCTTTACCATCTTTTCCCATGTTATTTTCCTCAATACACTTTATATTACAGCCAAACTAGAATCTCTGTTTTTCAAAATCCACTACAGTCTCTTCCTTTTTTGCCTGCTCCTGAAGTGCCCTTCCCTCCTCTCCTGCACTTAATTTCTATCCATTTGCTGATCACCAAACCCTTCCCCATCTCCACCCACCATTTCACAAGCAGCATTTCCCAGTAAGGTACCAGACATGCCAGCCCCTCACTGAGGGCATTTTCACTAGCTTCCCCCAGCCCCTGGAATGTTCTCCCTGGTTATCTCCATCCTACTTGCTACAAGAAGACTTCATACATCCTCCTTAATTAATGCCAGTATCTTCCCTAGGTTGACTGTCTACAATTGGTCCTACAGTTTGTTTGCATATAGTTGTTTGCATGGGGTCTCCACCACTGGACAATGAGTTCTTTGAGGGCAAGCTTTTCTACTTCTTTTTGTATCCCCAGAGCTTAGCACAGAGCCTGGCATATAGCAGGTGTTTACTAAATGCCTGTTTACTCAAGACTTCTTGGGTCACTTTATTCCACACCACACTTTATCACAAAATATCAGTTATTCTCCTTATCTTGGTGTATCTTGTCTCTCTGAAAGACTATAAATGCCACAATGGCAGGAACATAGATGAGCCTTAAAGTCTGTTATAAATATAACTTCATCAGACAAAGAAGCAGGAATAACCACAAATGTTGAAACTACTAAGGATATGGCTTGCCTGGAATGGAGGGACAGCGTAAGGGTAAAAGTGACTGAAAAGGATGGAAAAGAACAAAACTAGACCCACTGATGAAAATGCCTTGAAGGATAGATTCAAGAGGCTGGGTTTAATCAGCAGAATCTCAGATTTGAGGGCTGGGAGGAACCTTAGAGCACAGTATCTAATCTATCCTGCTACAGACTACCCAGCACTATATCTATGTGTCAAGAGGAGCTTTGGGAGGCCGCACTTCCCTGAATCCTCTTGATAATTGTTCTAATTCTCCCTTCCTCCCCCAGCCCAGGCAGATCCCTTGCAGGAAGAAAGCCAGGGTCTCCACTCCACTCCACTCCACTCCACTCCACTCCACTCCACTCCACTCCACTCCACTCCAGCACTTGAGGCTCAATTTAGCCCTAAGCTGTCACTGTGCAGATGAGTAGGGGATTATCAACTAAAATCATTCCAGTAAGATATTAGGCCATCCAGGCTTACCATCTATTTCTGCCAACTATGCCTTCCAGGCCCCCAGGCATTCCAATACAGCCTAATGTATCTTCTAGTCCATATTGCAGCTGTACCCTCTGTGTTAGAATGTAAACTCCCTGAGAATATGGAGACTGAGCTTTTTATTAGCATCTGCAGCATAGTGCAATGTTTGGCAGGAAGTAAGCACTTACTACTTTTTCTTCCACGTATTCATTCATAACCGAGAAAGAGTCTCAACTACAATGTACCAACATGTGGTCATTTGGGCTCTACTTAAATATGTCCAACACACAGAAGCACATTGCACTTTTTCCTGACGCCAAGCAAAAGGTAGCTCCTAGCTTCACCCTTGGGGACATCTCTTCAAATATTTGAACAGAAGTTGAGTTCTCATGCTCCCAGCAGTTGCTAGCAAATAAAATACTTCTTTGCCAAGTAACTTATAGTCAAGATTATCAACCACCAAGTTAAATTGATTCTGATTCCTCCCTGGCAATTACCAACCAAAAGGCAGTATTCTTGAGCACAAACGGGGAATATTCACACTCTCAGGGAGAACTAAGTTTAGACTTTAGACCACCATTTTACACCATAAAAATAAAAAAGCAGAAAATGGATATAAAACCTAAGTTTTCATACTCAACATATCATAAAAAAAGAAAAGTCAGATGAGAACCATGTCAGAAACTTTCACAATTAAGACTAAATGGAGAATTCTTATCCAAACAAGTGATAGAGGTATCACAAGAAACACTCGTTTTATTTACATGAAACTAAAAGACTTTTTCGCACAAAAAAAATTATGCAACTACAATAAGGAAAGTTGACAACTGGAAAAAAAAACATTCAATACAAATATGTAAGACCAATAGCCATTCCAAAAGATAAGTAGTCAAAGAATATGAACAAACAGTTCTGGAAAGGGCTGTAAATACTAGAACAAAGCTGGAGATTGCTAAGAGACAGCAACCGCAGATTGACCCTCCTAAGATTTCTAAGAAAATGGGAAGCACAGCTCTTTTTAAGCAAATGTTTCAGGACTAACACAATCTAGAAGGTAGCAACAAAAAAACAAAAGGCTCTTGAAAATGTGACCAATAGGGGCGGCTAGGTGGTGCAGTGAGTAAGAATGCCCACTCTAGAGTCGAGAGGGCCCGGGATCGTTTCCGGCCTAAGAAAATTAGCACCCACACATAAATAAATAACTAGTTCTATAACCTTGAGCAAATTACTTAACCCCAATTGCTTTTTTAAAAAAATGTAACCAATTACCAACCAAAAGGCACTATTCTTGAGCACAAACAGGGGGAATACTCACACCAAAAGAATAATCATTTGAAAGCAGAATTGTCAAAATAACTGTCCCTACATTCATAGGTCCTTTGGCTTATATGGCAACTCAGGCAATAACCTCAACATTCTGTATGTATTTTTGTTAAGAATAAGGTAGACTGTTCCATCCCGGGAAACATGCTACACAAGTGATTTCTTTTCTAGAGAGGCCTTGATGGAATAGCCAACTTGCCTTTTTTTTCCCCTAATTAGCAGTGTAAAAAATGGGAAACATTCCCAAGAGCATGAAACTCCCTATACTGTGGCAGCAGAGACCTATTTTTTTTAAATGGTGGAGTGAGAAGAGTGGGTGACACCTGAACCTCACTGTCATCTGAAATAGTAAAAGGAGTCTGCACTAAAACATGCAGACAAATTCCAACTCTCTCTCTCTCTCTCTCTCTCTCTCTCTCTCTCTCTCTCTCTCTCTCTCTCTCTCTGTCTTACACAAACACAAAGACACAAAAACACATTCCACTCAATAGAGAAAGAGAAGAGACAGGTGGACAGGGAGAAGAACAAGAGGGAAAGTAAAGTAAGGAATAATTAGTCCCAAAAATTTTTTTTCTAGAGAGGTAGGGAAATGTGTTTAGATGATGAAATACTTGATATGGCCACAGGAGAGAATTAAGCACAGACAACAGAAACTGAATTTATGCAAATTAAATAGGGTCTTTTCTCATTTAAAAGAGTACAGATATAAGATTAACAATCATGTCACAGAGCATCTGTGTCTTATCAGGCTTTTTAGCTATATATAGCCTTTAGGGGAGAGGGGGAGGGCACGCCTTTAGGAAGTATTATCTGTCCCCAAAACAGTTCAGAAACATAAATACAAGTGCTAACATGTAATACTGATGTACATCAGAAGTTCCTAGTCTGAGGCCCACACAGATCAAAGCCAGAAAGACCATGAAGATATCTGGTAGGTGTCCAAGAAACATTCCATGAATGTCATACTCTGTCCTTTTGTCAATATGTATTCTTATGACATGGGGGGAAAATACCCTTAACTTGCAATGGGGACTGAGGGCCTAGTCTTAGACTGGCCCCAGGTGACCAGGTAAGATAATTCACCTCCCTGGACTATTTCATCATCTGTAAAATGAAGAAGCTGGACAAACTGGACAAAACCAAAAGATCCCCTGAGGTCTGTAAAGGAAATTCAATTATGGAAGTAACAAAGCAGTCAACTCAAAATCACATTAACTGCCCTTCTACATAGGCTACATATGCCAAAGGGCTCCTTTTCATCTTTCTTAAAGAGCTCATCCTGGAGGCCTAAGTGATCAGAGCATTAGTCCTGTATAACCCCAGGTAAACAAGTCAGTCACTCTTCAGAGGTGAGTTTTCTTTCCTGGGATAATATGCAATGCAACTACTAGCTGAACTGTGAGGCCAGCACTTCATAAAACCTAAAGCAATGCCTTTATTATTATATAGTCCTTTGAGTTATTTTGAGTTATTATCTCAAAGGACTATAGTTAGAAATGTACTTTGAAAAGTAAACTTCATTACCACTGCAAAACCTAGAATCACTGACTCAGATTAGTGAGAACAGACCAGCACGAAATTTTGTTTACAAATAATCCCAGGCCATCACCAGCCATTTTGACTCTTGTCTACTGCCACTGAACTTTGATGATTCTGGAAGAGAAAGTGAGGCTGACAACTTTACACAGCTTCTCTCACTTAAAATCAATTCACTAGAAAATAAAGACATCACCCTGGTGACTTCAATGGTCCTCTTCCAGAAGGAAGGACAAACAATAACAATACTTCTTCTACATGATCTCCTTTTGTTCAAAGCCATACCTCACTTTATTTGAAATCAAGACAACAATTTTAGCCATGGTTTTCTAATTTCTTACTAATTCTTACTAAAGAATCACAAGAAGTAATCTCACACAAACCACTGCTCAATACAAGCTTAGACATGCTACATAAGAAAAGGAATTCCATGCCAGCAGGTGGCCAACAAAGCAAGCATGAATCACTAATCTGTTTATAGCAAATTCTATTAAATCAAAAATCCTATATACAAAAACTTGTCAGGTTATATATATCGGGGTTTCTTAAATCTTTTTTGTTATGGACCACTTCAGCAGCCGGTGAAGCCTACAGACCAAACCCGAGAATGAGGGTGGGGAGAGAGGGGAAGAGAAGATATATGTACATATACACACACACACACACACACACACACACATTCATAATTTTTTAAAATGCTAAAATTTCAGCAGGTGAAGATTAAAATGTAACTTTTTTCCCCATCTAAGTTCAAAGAGCTCCTGAAATCTATCTATCCATGCATATACACATACCCTCTTGGGGTCCCTAGATCCCAGGTTAAGAATACTTAATTAATTTAAATCAGTTTCCATAATGAAGTCAACATTGTTTTGGTATTGATCATTTCTGCCATAATGATTCAATAAAAGGAAAATCCTAAAATAAACTAGTTTGGGTACAACAGGCAAGTTATTTAATCTCAATTTCTTTATTAGTGAATTGAGGGTTATAATTTGACTATATGCCTGGCTTTCTCAAACCCTAAAAGCAGCACTACAGAAATAAGCACTGTTTCCATCAAGATAAAACCTGCAGGTGAAAGCCAGGGTCATGAGCCAAATAAAGGAGAAGTAAGAAGGAACAGCAGCAGGGGTGATGATGGAGAGTCCTAACTTGGAACATGACACTGCTCAGCTGCCTCTTTTTCATTGGCTGTTTTTTACAGGTGCTGCTGCCCCACTAGGTTTCTATTTAACTACATTTAAAGATAAGAGAGAAACAATCAATGTTTTACTGCCCTCACTGGAATAAGTTTCTAAGTGCAATAACCTCAAATATATTAAAAATGGAGTTCACCTATATCAGATTGTTTATTGTCTGCCTTCTCAAAGGGTGGGTGAGAGAAAGAAAGAATTTGGAACTCAAATTTTAAAAAAAAAGAAATGTTAAACATTGCTTTTACATGTAATTGGAAAAAAAAATAAAATATTTAAAGACAAAAAACAAAACCCAGAAGTTCCTCTGTATCTTTATATATACAGCAGGTTGGCCAGCCCTTGACCTCAGGTCCTCCCTCCACCTCTCCAGGGGCTCAAGCACAGTCCTCAGCATGAGCCCTTTCTGATTCTCCAAAAGCAGCCCTCCCAAACCTAGCATTTAGGGGACTGAACAAATTTTGGAGCTACAGAACCCACAAAATGACACAGAGAAACTAACCTCCCACTGAGAACAGCACCGCAGGGAATGACCCCCACAGCGCTCTGGGAGCCAAGCCAAGCCCCACGGGAGCTAGAGGTTTTAGTGGAACAGACCAGCCTCCCACTGGAAGGTCTCCAGATCACCAGCAGCTGTGGCATTTCCAGAATTATCAACACATAGATGCTAAGGATAAAGTGAGAGGTCAATGCAGTGTGAACTTTGGGATCCAGTAGTTGGGAGTGCGTCAGCTTTTGCCCCGGGTCAAGAAGTGGTGCAACAGCCCTACAGCCAAAGTTATACATGGCTACTTCAGCTCCTGGCCTGCAGACTGTAGGGGGACTAAGTGACCAGTCTGAGGGGTCGCTCTTCCTTTAACCTTGGATCTGGATTGTGGTCCTAAGGTGGAGGTCTTGGGGTGTGCGACCAGCTTGCCATAGTGTGTGGAGGCTTTAGAGAGAGCACCCAACTAATACCTCTGGCAGCTGAGAAAACCCTAGCGTTTGGGATGGAAGCTCCCCTCTCTGGTGGGGGAGTCCTACTGTGGCAAAAAGCCCAAAAGTCAAATAATTGAGTGGCAACATGACCAGGCAAAGGAAGCAAAGCAAATAGAAAAACCCAACATTAGACTCCTATTTTGGGGACAAAAAGAATCAAAGCGTAGAAGAGGAGGAAGTCAGTGAAGTCAGAACTCCTGCACCAAAAGCTTCAAAGGAAAATCTGAGCTGGCTACAGGCCATAGAGGACCTTAAGAAGCAAATAAAGAGAAGTGGATAAAAAATTGGGAAGAGAAATGAGAAGGATGCAAGAAAATTATGAAATGGGAGTCAACAGCCTGACTGACGAAAATAACACCTTAAAAATAGACTAACTCAAATGGCAAAAGATGTTCAAAAGGCCAATGAGGAGAAGAATGCCTTAAAAATGAATTTGCCAGATGGAAAAAGAATTTCAAAATCTCACTGTGGAGAATCATTCCTTCAGAATTAGATTGGAGCAAATGGAAGCTAGTGACTTTATGAGAAATCAAGATGCTGTTAAACAGATCCAAACAAATGAAAGAATAGAAGGCAATGTGAAATATCTCATGGGAAAAACCACTGCCCTGGAAAATAGATCCAGGAGAGATAATTTAAAAATTATTGGACTACCTGAAAGCCATGATCAAAGAAAGAACCTAGAAATCATCCTTCAAGAAATTCTCAAGGAAAACTGCCCTGATGTTTTAGAACCAGAGGGCAAAAGAGAGGTTGAAAGAATCCACCCATCACCTCCTGAAAAAGATCCCAAAAAGAAAACTCCTAGGAATATTATAGCCAGGTTCCAGAGTTCCCAGATCAAGGAGAAAATATTACAAGCAGGAAAAAACAATTTGAATATTGTGGAATATTGTGTGAATATTGAATATTGTGGAAACACAATCAGGATAACACAGGATCTGGCAACTTCTACACTGAGGGATAGAAGGGCCTGGAATATGATATTCCGGAGGTCAGAGGAGTTGGAATTAAAACCAAACCTAGCATTAAACTGTTTTGCAGACACTGCGTTCCCTGATTTTATATTTTGGCTGTCTCAGATGCTCCCCTATATCTGGCTCCCCCATCTGAAAGGAAAGCTCCTAGTGAAAAGGGATTGCTTCCTTCTTTGTACCTGTATAGTAAACCAGATGTAGCTGAACAAATACTTGACTGATGGAGTGACAGATACATCAGAGCAATCTAAGGGGGGGATTTGGAGGGAGGGGGCATTCCTCCTTTATAGAACATCTGCCACCTGCCTCTCTCCCTGCAGGCTTCCCTCTTCTACCCCCCAAAAATACCTTGACCAAAAGCCACAAATTATTCGGCTGTAATTTGCCTGGTAAGCTACAATAAAAAAGGAAGGTGTGTTGTTTCTAAATGTCACATTTATATCTTGCTTTAAAGTTTACATAATACATTCATCATAAGAGTCCTATGCAACTACTACTCATGATAAAAGAAGAATGTCTACAGTCAAATATTCCCACATTCCCCAAGCAGGGAATCATCCCAAATAAGGGATAATTGGTGCTTAAGCATAAGTCAGAGGGACTTGAGCAGCATGCTTCCCAACCTAGGAAAACTCCTCTTCATCTAAAACGTACAAAATGACAAGCAAAAATGGAAAATCAGGCATTCAAGACAAAGGGCACTCTCTTCAAAATTTACCAATTGGCAAACAATCAATTGTTACACACATTTTTACCCAATCCCAACACTTACATTAACTATAATTCTACTCTACTAAAAACTTAAGTCTGCTTTTATATATATATAACTTGACCATAAGTTAGGAGACTCTGAACAAACTTTGGAGTTACAGAACCCACAAAATGACACAGAGAAGCTAACCTCCTGCTGAGGACAGCCCGGCAGCCTGGCAGGGAGCGGGCAGTGCAGTGCTCTGGGATGCGAGCCCAGCCCCACATTAGCTAACCTAACCATCTCCATGGTCATCTGCTATGTATGCATAGGTAGGAAGAAACCCAAGAAAAAGCAGTATCCAGAAAACTCAGAGAGAGTTAAGAGGGTGTTTAAGTAGAAAAATGCTGTCCAGGTATCAAAAAAGGTTGAAATTTAGGAAAAGTCAACAGATTTGCCAATTAAGAGGTCATTAAGAACTTTGGAGAAAAGAGACTAAAAAACAAAAATGTGTATGACAATACTTATAGTAGCTCTTTTAGTGGTGAAAAAGAATTGGAAGTTGAAGGGGGGTCCATCAATTGGGGAATGGCTGTGGTATATGATTGTGATGAAATACTATTATGCTATAAGAAATGACAAGCAGGAAGATTTCATGAAAGATTTACAGGAACTGATGCAAAGTGAAATGAACAGAACCAGGGGAACATTTGTATATTCTAACAGCAATACTGTATAATGATCTACTGTGATTGATTTGGCTACTGTCAGCAATGCAATGGCCCAACAATTCTGAAGGACTTAGGACTAAAAACACTATCCATCTCTGGAGAAAGAATTGAAGGATTCTGAATATGAGTTGAATCATATTTTTTCTTAACTTCATTTTTCTCAAGATTTTTTGTCTGTGTTCTTTCACAACATGACTAACATGGAAATATATTTTGCATGACTGCACATGTATAACCTCTATCAAATCTTGCCTTCCGGCAGGAGGGGCAAAAAGGAAGGGAGAGAATCTGGAACTCAAAGAAAAAATTTAATAAATGTCAAAAATTGTTTTTACATGTAATTGGGGGAGAAAAATAAAATCTTAAATTTTAAAAAGAATAAAAAAGAACTTTGAAGAGAGGTGATCAACTGAATAATAAAATCAGAAGCCTGACTGCAAAGGACTGAAGAGAGAAGACAAAGTAGAAACAGAGAGTGTAGTCTGGTTGTTGGTTTTTTTCCCTAGGAGTTTGACTGTGAAAGAGAAGAGAGATGACCAGACCTGGAGGAATCAGAACCAGAGCTAGTAGATAGGGTCAGATTTAGTCCTGGGCACTGTGCCTCATGTAATGGTGCTTAGGATCACATTAGCTTTCTAGAGAGACAAAAACCACCACTGAGTTTTAAGCTTTCAGTTCTCTAAAAGCTCCAACAGACAGATACTCACACCATACCTCTGCCATCTTAGATTTGATGGTGATTTCTTTTCAACGCATGTATAGACTTTGCATTCATCCACTATTAATATTCTCTAGACGTCTTCAAAATTCTTGACATCATCTCACCTGAAGTCCATGTTGCACATCTAATTGAGCCCTAACTTGAATTTTTTTTAAGTGCTACAAGTCTAAATCATTTGTAGCCCACTACCAATAGTAATACTTAGTTCTACATTCGTTTCTAAAACTAAAGACAAACAGCTGTAAATCTGGAGACCAATGGGATGTTTAATTCTTACCTTTCCATCTCACTTAACTACAAGACTTCCAGGATTGTTTATGACTCTATGCCAAACTACAAGTTGCCCTCTGAAGAAACAGTTAGTGAGCTGGTACCTAGTCTATGACAAGTGAAATACTAAAAATGAGCAGATAAAAATGATTTCTGGTTTCTGTTTCTTTAAAATGTATATTCAAGTCTTATTTACAAAAATTACTGAGTAAACACGGAATCTTATGCTCTATTCTTGAAAGCTTTATTGGTATTTATCCTATTTCCCTGACCTTACCTCCATTAAAAAAATGAATAAAGCTACCTTTCTGAATATAAAGAGAACTGATGGGAAACTGTTCTCACCAGAAGTAAACAGAAAGACACTGAATTGCAACACTTTTTATGGACTGAATTTCAACACTTTTTCCAAACTATCTATGGATGAATGTATACTCATCTGACAAAAATAAAATTAGCATGGTACTGAAGAAACTTGAGTTCTAAATTCTACAAATAATCTCTTGTCCAAGACAAATGTCTAAACCTACAGTTTATTCTGTAATTGATTTCATAATTACTATCTATCAAAATCTTTAACAATTAACGTCTACAAAATCCTTAGGAAGTCTTCCCCCTCCCCAAAAACACATAAAATAGCATAATATTATAATATTATACTATTAGTATATTTGAATTTCTACTAAAACTCCAGGGACAACTGCTGGGCATAATACCCCAAGGATGTCAAAGAGAAATAATGTCCAATATATACCAATATTATATTTATAGAAACACTTTGTAGTAGTAAAGACCTGAAAATAAAGTGGACATTTGCCTATCAAGTGGGGAACAGCTAAACAAATTGTGGTACATGAATGTAAGACAACAACAAAAAATGGAAAATGAAAATATCAACAACAAAACAATCAAAACTAAATGCTGCAAATTTGTATTAACTAAGCTTGGCTAGAAAGAAAAGATTTAAGACAAGAGCTCCCCCCACCCACCCACCCTTTCTTTGTAAATGTAGGATAGCCATGAGTGTAGAATATTGCAAAGTAAGACTTTTGTGGTCAGCTAGTTATTTTCATAAAACGTTATTTTTTTCTTTATTCCTATTTTTAAAATTCAGTATTATAAAAGATCTACATCAGAGAAATATAGAAAGAATATAATGAGGGGGAAAGAACACAATGATAAATACGGGTAATTTCAAAACCAGCTAACAATAAAAATGTATTTTAAAAAATAGAAACTGAATTCTGTAGAATCATAATAACCAAGCTTAGCCCCAAAGAAAAGCTATGAGAATATACCTCCCATCTCTGCAGAAGTAGGGGTGAGGGAAATGGGAGGGGGGATGGGATATGAATGAACATAGAGAGCTATGTATACTTTCCAACTTGGTTGTTTGCTGAACTACTCTCCCCCCCGCCAACCTTTTAAAATGTTTATTTTAAGGGATACCTGTGAAATGGGGAGAGGGAAAGGAAGAGATATACTGGGAAATGAAGTGATGATGTAAAAACAAAAGATATCATTGGGGAACAGAAGAAAAAACTCCAAGCAGGAAATCTGAGTACTGAAGCCCAAAGAAACCAAGAAAACCCAGCATTGTGCAACCAGATCATAAGTGGTAAGTTAGAAGCAAAAACTAGATAACTGAGAGTTCTGGAAACCAAATACAAAAGCAAGCAAGAAATTTAGGATCAACATATAGATCATAAAACTGGAAGAAACCTTACATCTAGTTCAAACTTCTTTTACAGATGAGCAAACTGAGGCCCAGAAGTCAAGTATCTCATCCACTGTACACAGCTACATCAGGGCAGTAATTCTGTAGCGCTGGTACAAAAAACACATATGAAAGATAACATTTGTCCCTGTTTCTATTAAAATTTTAGTGAAGACTAGGAAAAGGAAAGATTTGGAGTACAGTAGGTGGTATTACGTATTGATAGTGGGCAGCCCAAGCAAAGTATTTGCACATAAATGATAAAGCAAAAAGTATGCTGAGAGAGCCACCAGGGAGAAATTAGCAACCCGACATTCACAAGTGGAGTTAGAGCATCCCAAGCAAGGACATTCCACCTAGTCTTTTACAACTAATTGTTCTTGAAAACAATTATCAGCAAGCAACTAGAAAAGGAAAAAAAATCATCTGAAGTACAGTTAAGGCAATACACATTTCAACTACATTTATTGACTACATTTTCCCTTGTACTGAAATACACTGAGCTGGAAATTTTTGTTTCTTAGTAGTTATTACCAGCCATATCCTGACCCCTCTTATTCATGGCCTGAGTTCAGATACACTTTCAACAGAAACTCAGCTTGAAGTTAAGAATCTAGCATTCAACTTCTCACTATATATTTCAGTTCTGGGTCTCAAAAGAGGAAACAATAACCTTCAGAAACAGGTTAACATAATACTCTGATTAGAAAATCAATGTTATTATTATAAAAATTTCCATCAGCTAGAAAATGAGGCAGATTTAAAGGTCTGATGTTTATAAGAAATTGCCAAAAAATTCTTTACAATGAATCTGTTTCGTATAATTGACTATATTAATGCATTTGTCCCTATTTTTAAAAAGACATTAGGCAATGTGGTGCTACACCAGCAAATATCTACATTGATCCCACTGCTATTATAAGAATGGTCACAAAGAGAAGAAAAAACATCCTTCTGAAGCTATACAACTGAGACATTTTAGGAAGGACACTTTCTTCCTTCCTTAAGAACTGGCTCACTGTTCCTTCATACCAGTTCCACTTACCTCTCCCATAGCTCTTCCCTCTAGAGCAAGTGCTTGAAAATCATGGTTCAATTCATCCATAGATCGTACCTGTTGTTTTAAAAAGGGAAAACATGCATGTCAGCATCTTCACATCCTCGTTACACATAGTAAAAGACTGTCTATGGCTGTCAGGTCTACACCCACAAAGTCATCATCAAAAAAATACTAAATCACGAAGTTCAAATTTTCACTCACCTTTTCATTATGGATACAAATATCCACTTGAAATAGTTTATAAATCCTTGTCATGAAAAAAAATATAAACCAAGCTTCCCTCCATCTGATCATATACACTGGCAGTGTAATTAACACTAAAGTCTTTTAAATTTACAACCTGATATCATGATTCCCAAAATTACAAGAATAAAAATACCAGATGTTATGTGAACCATCAGCACTCCCTTTGCTTCCAAACATCCTCTAGAAGGCATGATTTTCTAAGTTGTGTTTGCAGGTAAATATTTTGTAGGTTAGCACACTGCTAGAGCTAGGAAGAGAGAAGGGGTCCCCATCAGCTAGTCTCTGTTTAAGACATCAGCACCATGGTAAATGCCAACTCATCCATATTCCACCCATGCCCTCCTGGATGAACTCCCTTCCCAAGCCTCTCCCCACTGCAGTGCAGCCTCTACCTGGTACCAAAGCCCCCAGTGCCTCCCTAGTGCCAGCAGCAATGGCATTCTGCCCCTCACATCCATAGTCTTACTATAATCCCATAGAACTGTCTCTGGTCCTCACACCCAGCATTCAATCTTCTGTCTCCCTACTCCTGCACTAGCCACCTCACATGCCCAGAAGACCTCTGCTTCAACCAATCCCTCACTTCCTCAGAGGCAGCTCCCACACTGTCTTCTCCACAAAGTCATCAATGATTCCCAGCTGCTAAGTGCCCTCCCCAACTACCTTGCATTTCTTTGTATTTCTCTGGTGTATATTTCTGAGTCACCTTTCATCTCCCCCATTAAAATACATGCTCCTGCAGTGCTGAGGGTTTTTTCCTTCCTTATATTTCTATCCCCAAAATCTAACACAGTGCTTGACATTAATAAATGCTTGGAGACTGAGGGACTAATTGACTAAAAGGTTAATACCAATTGAGGAATAGAAAAGTAGCATTTAATGACTCCACATAAAAATGACCAAAAAGATGATAAGGAATCAGAAGCCTGAGAATCAGCTGAAGGAAGTAGTAATGTTTAGCCTAGAGAAGAGGTAACTTGGGGAAAAAAGACAGCTGTGTTTAAGAAGTTGAATAGGAGTCTTGTGGAGTGGGGTTAGGTTTTGCCCAGTTTGCTGGGAGGAGGGAGGGCCTCGCAGATCCTCAGAGCTGGAAAAGAATTGCAAAGGCATCCAGCAGAGCTCAAGGGTCAGTGAAGCCCACACCTATGACCATGGCTGTGAAAGGCCTGTCATCTGTTTCACTTCTCATTTTTTTCAGAATATGCTTTTTAATATTCAAGTCATGCATTCATTTGAATTTATTGGGAATGCAATATAAGACATTGGTCTAATTTCTGTCAAACTGCTTACCAATTTTCCCAGCAGTTATTAAGGAATAGGGAGTTCCTTTGTAAGGAATTTGTCTTTAGGCTCATCAAACACTAGGTTACCATGTTCCATTCACTACTTCCAAGGTGAGGTGTTGAAGAATGCTGATATTTTCAGATCTTTTTTTTGATGGCCTGACCAATTAGACTGATTTTTCCTTCTTATTTCTTTTTTTGTAATTAAAAAAATTATTTGTTATGTGTGATAACTATCTGGGAAGAGGATGATAGGATATAGGGAGAAATTCAAGTGATGTAAAAACAAAAGATATCAACTTTTAAAAACTATTTTAAAAAGAGTAAATGCCCTCTTTAATAAAGAGTCAGCCTCTGTTTAATCAGCCCCAGTGATGAGAACTCATAAGCAGATCCCATTCCAATTTTGGACAGTTAGAAATAGAAAGTTCTTTCTCATCCTGAATTGAAATCAGCCTTCCTATAATTGCTATCCACTGCTGCTAACCAAGGCGCCTACAAAGCTCTGTGGTCCAATACTCCTTACACATCAGGGATCTTTAGTCAGCTCCCAAAAGAATGCTTGGGAGGTGAAGGGTAAACAAAGGAACACTTACAACCATAAGAGCAGGACCTTTCCATGTAGAAATGAAGGATTTTGGTCCCTTCTTAAAAAGGAGGCCACAGATTTGTAATAGTCTTATCAATGACCTCAACCTTGGGCAGACAAACAGGGCAGATTAGGATCACAGACTTAGAGCTGTTCCAGTTTGGTCCAGGAGTCTCACTTTACAAATGCTTGTTGACTTACAATTGAAGAAAATGAAGTCCCCAAGCAGTAAGTGACTTATCCAAGATTATACACATAGCAAATGGTAAGCAAACCCCCCTAATCCAAATCTAATGCTCCTTCTACCATACTCTTTTATTCTAGAATCTACATCAGTGGAGAACAGTAAAACAAATTACCTGGATCCTTGATCTGTTCACCCTCAACTGGTGTGCCCCTGCCCTCAGATTCAATTTGGTTAACAGGTTCTTGTTCATAATAAAAGCTCTCTATGATTATCCCACTTTCCATCCTGAGGATCTACTGACCCCAAAGCTATCTCTATCAATTCCCTCTACCAAAGGTTTTGGCTACTCGCTGGTACATCAAGAATGAAGGAAGTCACAGGGATTAGGGAGAAAAAGAAACTAGGCCATGAATCAAGTAATCTACTACTAACTTAGAGTGTAACATTAAACAAAATCACTTGATTTCTACTGGACTGTTTCTTTATCTGTAAAATTATACCATCCCTTCCAGCTACAAAACTCTAAAACTTAATGAGACAAGGGAAAGGGTATGTGAGGATAGAAAACCATCTGAGAGCGAAATAGTCTCATTCATTCACAAAACATTAATACAGCACTTATTACCTGCAATCTACTGTGTGTGCCAGGTGCTATGGGAGATGTATTTGGAATTGAATAAGCAAATTGTTTTAATGTATACAGGATTAATACCATGCAAATTATTAAGAGAAAAAATAAAAACACTTCATTAGGAAGAATCATATTTGCAAAATACAGTACTGACACCAAGTCAAAAATTAAAGCTCTGAAATATTAGGATCCATATGCTGCATATGCCTTTGGTATTGAGACCAAAGGACTAAATGCTATAAAATGATAACACTAAGACTGAAACTTTCAAACCTGCTATCTGAGGATAAGGAGACAAAGCTCGTTACTGTAGAGAAATCAGAATTAAATGGTTTTAAAACAGGAACTTTGATCCCATTACAAGGTGTTTGCTGCATCATTTAAATAAGCACAGTGACTATTGGCTAAAATGATGCCAAACAGAGTGGGACAGGACAGGAAAGCTCTCTGCAAACCCACAAGAGGTCACATGAAACAACTGTGGAATCTTTGGGTCACAAATAGGTTTTAGGGGGGTTTTCCGGATATCTTTGTATTCAGATAGTCCTTCAAGTCAAGCTGAAACATTTTCAACTGAGGCTCAAAAGTGCCCTAAAAATCAAAATCTATGTGACAGCTGGATGAAGAAAGCCAGCACTCTATCCAGGTTCTCTCTTTTTCCTTAAGATAAGCAAGAAGTCAAACAGGGCGTATGAAGAGAAAGAGAAAAACAAGCTAATGAGTACTGAGACTGAGCACTGCAGCTCTACCTTTCTAGAACACAAAAGAACAGGCAGTCATGAGAAAAGCAAGAGATGCTTGATTGAATACGGGCCCCTCTTACTAAGAACGTGAGCTCCTTGTGGGGAGGGACTGTTCTCCTGATTTCTATCCCAAAGACGGCTGGCACACAAAAAACCCTTTCAAAATTCTGAGTGCCGTGGAATCCTACCTGGGGGCTAAGATATTCAGTCCAAGCTCAGTTTACAGATGGGGAAACTGACACACATAAAATGAATTCTCTTATTATCATTGCTCTCTACTACAATTAAAAAGCAAGGCATAAAGAAATCATATAAATTTCAAAAATAAGGATCACCCAATTGAGCACAGAGCAAAAGAAAACAGCTCCCAATAATCACCTCCCCGCTCCCAATCCACAGTCAGTTCCATTCATGAATCACAGCAGGAGAGCTCAATAAGCTTCATAACTCAGTTAATAAGCAGTCATGGACACAAAACAATCATGATTATCAGCTACTATAGCAGGATTATCAAACATACTTGTTGACCTACTTATAGTGAATATGGATCAGGAGACAGGAAAAGCTATTACCTTTAAGAATCTTCACAAGGATTCCCAACTGATAAATGGTCAAAAGGATTTGAAAAGGGAGTTTTCAAAGGAAGAAATCCAAGCTATCAAAAGACACATTAAAAAGTGCTACCAACCACTAATAATGAGAGAAATACAAATTAAGACAATGTAGAGGTGCCGCGCCACATTCATCAGATCGTCAAAGAAAAAAAATTCAAGCACCAAATATGGAAGGTGGTCAGACAAACAGGCCCAGTGGGGTACTGCTGGCCACACTGTCAACTGGCCCAACTCTGCACACGTGGCTATGCTAAAAAGTCATTTAGGACTATGCACTCAAAGCTAGGAAACTGGGTGTACCTTAGGAACCAAAACTATCACTACCAGGCCTATATCTGAAAGCAAAGAGGGCAAGGACTCACAGGCACAAAACGACGTAAGCAGTTCTTTCTGTGATGACAAATAACCAGAAAGCAAAGGGATCCCCATAATTGAAGACTACTATTGTACCATAAGAAACTACCTGGGAAGACTCATGAACTGAGAGAGTGATGGGAGATGGACTAGAAAAATGTATACAACAGTAAAAAAGCACAACTCTTCAAGAACTCTGAGCTGCAAAGACCAAGCCCAATTCTAGAAGACTACCCAAGGACAAACATATGGCCAGGTGACAGACTCAAAATGCAAAACAAAGCACACATCTCTGGGTTCGGTCAATGGGGGTTAGCGGGGGAAATGAGAGAGGAGGGGGTTTGCTTGACTTATGTATCCTTATTACTAGAGTTTTTTTGTTCTTTCTCAAAGGTCAAGGTGAGCAGAAAAAATAAATTCTTGTTAAACAAAAAAAGAACCTTCTCCAGTGGTCTCTTGTTTTCCTCATTAGCTTTCACTGTTTATCCCACCCCACTCACCCTCCTCCAGAAAAGTAGCTCCTCCATACAGCGCCCCTCCAGAGACACTTTCTCCAGGAATGGGGAACCCTCCACCTCAAAGCCACATGTGGCCCTCTGGATCCTCGAGTGTGGCCCTTAGACTGAATCCAAATTTGATAGAACAAATCCCCTTAATAAAAGGATTTGTTCTATAAAACTTGGGATTCAGTCAAACGGTCAGACCCAAAGACCTAGAAGGCCACATATGGCCTTGAGGCCGAAGGCTCCCTACCCCTGCCAGCCTCACCACAAACTGACAGCACTGCTAGGGTGCTCTAAGCATCAGCCCAAAGACCCCAAAGGCCCCAGCACCACTCCCAGGCTCCCTTCCTGTCATGTCTCTTAATGAGCTCAGCAGCAGCAGCAACTCCTCCTGGCTTATATTTGTTGGCTCCTACTTTCAACATTTTACCAAGAATACAGGCAAACCCATAACTGCTTCATTGTCTGTGCTGTGTGTGTGTGTGTGTGTGTGTGTGTGTGTGTTTCTACAAGGATGATCTCTGTCCCATTTCCTGTCTTTCTTTGCCCCTCAAAACTTCTGCCACAACTACCCATCTTGTTTACTTTCCAGGTCATATAGCACTTGCCCTCCTACTCCCTTATGATCTGTGGTTTCTCGTTTATCTACCTTTCTTTATAATTTTTCCAAACACACATGGGTTTTTATCACTCTTTCCTTCACTCCTGTTTCCTATACACAGAACCCTCATTACAAACCCCCACCACAAGCCTATTTGCTGTGTCAATGGAGTTTTGAGAAGGAAGCCTCAATATTGTTATAGTTACCTCCACTCTAGTGTCCAGTTCTGATCTAAAAAAAAAATCAAGAAATTTGATTTTGCCAGTCCACCCAAGGTTAATAAATAAACTGAGCCATACCAAATAATCAAAAGGGACTAAGGTCTAAATCAAAATCCATTTATAATGATGGCAATATCTGCTGTGATAATCAATACTAGTCACACTCAAAACACCACTTCCTAAGAAACCAAATTAAACAGAAGTGCGCCCAATGAACTTATAATAATAGAAAATTATAATAGATATTTCTGTCAGGTCATATTGAATCTTAAGAAATCACTCTTTTCAGAAAAAAAAAAAGAAATTATTCCTTGCTGTGAGAAACAAATACATGGATATACATGTGTGCATGTGTGTATTTAGGGATGTGTGTATGCATGGCAAGAAGTACTCCAAATCAGAGTGCCTTCCTTGCTAGTAAATGGGAAGAGATTCCTGAAGTGTCCTAATCCCTAATTCTTTTTCTTCTACATTTCAAAGCATGTGGAGTGACGATTGTCATCCTTCGTTCTCAAAGAGGACCAAAATGGCATCACTGTGCTCGAGTCAAGTTTCAATGTATTTACCCATGGTTGATCAGACCAATATGAAGGCTTTACCACAGGTCTGACACAAACAGTCCATGCAGACATTTGGGGTGGATTCTCTAAAACTGCACATCTTACATTTCTCTTAAGCTATTTCAATTTTGCTTTGCTCATAGAGCACAGCACCTTCTCTGATGTGGGCATGCCATGCTGAGAGGTACTGTGCCAGTGTCTCATGTCATACAATCAATTCCAAAGTTCTTAAGAGAAACTCTCAAAGTGTCCTTATATTGCTTCTTCTGACCACCATGTGAACACTTGCCCTGTGTGAATTCTCTATAAAATAGTCTTTTTTGGCAAGCATACGTTTGGCATTTGAACAACCATGGCCAGTCCTGGAGTCATGCTCTCTCTGAAGTAGAGTTTGAATGCTTGGAAGCTTAGGTTAAGAAAGGATCTCAATGTCTGGTACCTTAACCTGCCAGGTGATCTTCAGAATCTTCCTAAGACGATTCAAGTGGAAGTGATTCAGTTTCCTGGCCTGGCACTGGTAAGATTGTCCAGGTTTCACAGGAATACAGCCTCATTATCAATGTGTACATCCCTGGAAAGCATACTACCAAGGTAAGGGAACTTATCCACAACATTCAGAACTTCTCCATTTGCTGTAACTGATGATTCCACATATGGAGGGGATGGTGGAGACTAATGGAGCACCTGTATTTTCTTGGGTAACTGAGTGGCACAGCAGATAGAGGGCCAGGCCTGGAGTCAGGAGGATCTATCTTCCCTGAGTTCAAATTTGGCCTCAGATACTTATTAACCATGTGACCTGGACAAGTCACCATGTGGAGTCATAACACCCATAGCCAAGTGGTTCCTGGCTAAAAGAAGAACTTAAGCTAGTTGTTACTAAGTCTTCCTTTTCAGACTGACCTGACCTTTGACCTGAGTCCTGTTGTCCTAAAGAACAGTACCTCTAGGACCACAGCTCTCCAACCACTTGCTTCCTCTATAAACTCTAATGCCTATCCCCTTATCTCCCATCTATTCTTCCCAAAATCCAAGCCCACTCCCAGTATCCCTCTTTGTCAGATTCAACCTAACAGCTGAAAGCACAAGCCCAATGAGAGAAAAACTACTTAAAAATATGTAAACATATGTTTACATATATAAATAAGTATATAAATATATACATTAAAATGTGTATATCTCTTGATATCCATGTTCTCTAAAAAGTGGGAAGTATCTGGCAATAATGTTACCTTGTGTGTAATCTTTAAGCCTCCAATTCATACAGATATTATGAATTTTGTTCCTACCAATTCGAGAAAAAAAAAAGAACTGGCAACCTTATGCCGTCAGTGAATTAGCAAGTCATCAGAGCAATGCTGAATTTGGGGAGCCGGCAGAGCTGTTGATCAAATTCTTCATATTCAGGTCCTGTGTTTGCTCCTAGCAAGACCTGGTGCCACTTGCAACATAGGGTAAACACAACACAAAAACTCATGCCATCTGCTCTGCATTGGCAGCCTTTGCCCTGCTAGCACTGGGTCATGACAAAAGGTCACAGAATTGAAGAACCAGAACTTCCTCTAGTAGTATAAGAAGCCCAAGGAAGCTGAAGGCATGTAAAAAAACATATGCTTCAGGAACCATCAGATCCAGTGTAGAGAACCTTGGATTGTCCATAATGAAGACAATAGCATTATCAAGGCCTTAAGAAACATTCCTGGTATTATCTTAATGTGAGCAAAGTGAACTTTTTTGAATTGGTCCTGTGAGGCCAATAGAGTGTGTTTCTGTATTTGGACTGAAAGTGTCTTTCACAAGCTGGATGACCTGTGTGGTAACACAGCACAGGCCTGCTACCCTGAAGAGTCACTACAATCCTTCCATGCAAAAGATGATCAACAAAGACCTTATTAGGATTCTGAAAAGCCTAGAGATCCAGAGGGCCCTCCATGAACCACAAAAAAAGAATCATCAACAAGTACTCAAGAAATACTTGCTCAAGTATGGTGAAACTGAACCCATATACCAAGACAATGTGCTGAAATAGAATCTACACCAGGCAAAGAGTCAGAGAATCAGAGAAAACAAAAAGGCTTCCATGCTAAAGAAGCTTGTGGAGGCAAAGAAAGGGGCAGATAAAAAGCTTGGAGGCTACAGGGCAGAAGAAACTAGCAAAAAAGAAGCTTGAAGAAGCTTCCAGCAGCATAAGAAGCCTGTGGAAAAGAAACCCTCTGGAGACACTTACTAGCTATCTGACCTTGGCCAAGTCACTTAACCCCAATTGCCCTGCCTTCCCCCTTCCAAAAAAGCAAAAAAAAAAAAGGAAACCCTCTGGGGAGGGAAAAATCTACCACTCAGTAGAAACTCAGCATATCAATTTAACCAAGGGGCCACAATCCATTATGTCAATATTGTTAATTAATTTAACTTTTTTGGGGGGAGGGAGGGAGGTGGAGAAGAATGTACCTAGGCTAGAATACTGGGCCAAATCTACAGAAATGAAATTTGATATGGATAAAGACCTACACTTAGGTCCAAAAAAAGAAAAACTAAATTAATAAAGCTAGGATAGAGGATAGAATAAGTTGAACAGTTTGTGTGAAAAATGCTAATATTACACTAATAATAATATTAATACTAATATTACACTCAAAGCACAGTGTTCAGACGTGCTGCTTCTTTCTAATCTATAACAAAATCTCTCTCTCATCTTGTTGAAAATGTGAGAAGTCAGCTGGAAGGCTTTTTTCATGATTTTCTTCAAAACAAGTGACTAAAAAGTTTTGAAATAAACTAGTTTCCACTATGTTTGTTATTTATTGGTACCTCCAAAAAACACTTGATTTAATAGAATGCTATATTTAAAGGTTGCTCCCATTATTCTGGAACAGGTTCCTGATCTTGGTGAGTAGAGTTCCCACAATAATGAAATTATAAAATCTTGACTTATTTAAAAATGAATGATGAATATTAAAGAATTCAGAGAAAAGACTAATAGGAAATGATACAGAGTAAAGAAAGGCAAAATCAAAAGAACAATACACTTTGACCACAACAACGTACATAAAGTTAACATTGCAAGGAGACCTATGGCCAATGTTAGCTTATTTCTAGTTAGTTCTAGAAATGTAAAATTACTAAGAAAAAAATTATTTCGGTCAGTAAGTTCAAGTTCAAGAATACACCCTTTCTTTCTGATAACAATCCATAAACAGTCAGACAACATGAGGGAGAAGGGAAAGGAAGTAAAGGGGGAAGTATTGTTTTATTTGTTTATTGATAAATGTTAAAACAAAACGCATCCACTTTTTTTAAATTATTACTCCATACATGTTAAAGGGTACCCAGTGCAGTGCTGGACCTGAAGTCAGAAAGACTCATTATCCTGAGTTCAAATCTGGCCTCACACATTTACTAGCTATGTGATCCTGGGCAAGATGCTTAACTCTGTTTGTCTCAGTTTCCTCATTTGTAAAAATGAACTGCTGAAGGAAATGGCAAACCACTCCAGTATCTTTACAAAGAAAACCCTAAATGGGGTCACACAACTGAAAAATGACAACAATTGAATACATATTAAGATAACAGATTCCCTGATAGATACAACTAATACGAGTTTCAGTTACTACCTCTGATTATCAATATCGAGGTAGGTATGTATACAAAAGGGAAAAGGCATTTGCCTCTATCAAGACGGAAGTCTTGGCCAAAGTTCAAATGAAAAGGATTACCCTATAGGTGCAATTGTTCACAAATGATACTTCTATGATTACATCAAGGTTCACAATACTAAATATCCTTCTCAATGAGATCCATAGTCACTCAAGAAATCAGAATAACAATTCACATTGATATATCAAATGAATGAAAAATGGCCCAGTGGCCAAAAACCAAATAAAGGATGAATTAATATATATGTATGTATATAAGCATTATTCATGTATGTAAGCACATTCATGTGTGTGTAGATGAATGAATCAACATATATTACTCTTATGTGGATATACTGATGGACAATGAACTAACTGAACAGAAGGAACAAATTTATAAAATTTGTGAACAAATTTACAAAAGAGTAAAATGTATTTCAAGAATTGTATGGCACTTTTCAACAATTCTAAACCTCTCAGCATACACAAAAACATATTGTTAACCCTGCCAATAACTTAAATAATCTGAAAGAGGATACTCAAACACTGCAAACTGTCAAACATACTCCACTCCTGTAGTGTTGGTAGACCTGTGAAGACCTGTGAACCTATTCACAAAAAGGGACTAAACTGTCCATACTGATTGATGCAATGCTGCCAATACTGGACATGTATCCCAAAGAGTTTGTAAAAAATAGACACTTAAGAACAATTTTTAAAGTAGCAAAAAAAAAAAAACTGTAACAAAGTATGTGTCAACTGCCTAAGAAGGGAACTAAAAAAAGTCATATGAATATAATGGAATATTACTGAGGTGTTATAACCCAATGAATAACAGAGGTAATCAACAATAGAAATGAAAAATTACTAAGAAAAGAGAAAAAATTTATTTCAGTCAGGAAAAGGAAGAAAGAAATGGGGTAGCAGGAAGAGAACATAGGCAAGGTAATAGGGACAATCATAACTGCAGAATCTCTTAATTTGAAGATGCTTCAGGGCAGGAAGATATCTGTAATACCTACTTTCCAATGTAAGATTCCCATTTGTGGGGAAAACCACTATTTCCCAAAACAATCCATTTCATTTCAGACAGCTCTAATGTTAAAATTTTTTGCTTATTGAAGCCTAAATTTGTCTCCCTAAATTCTATTCACTGCCACTACCTTTTTAAATACTGAAAAGAGGTAAAGGGTTAAAAATGCCCTCCCCACCCCACAGATATTTCCTCCATTACAACATTTCTCATGAAAGAGAAAAGCAGAGGCTCTTACTTACAGATAAAAGAGTACACTACAAGAAAAATCTCTTTCGGGGCAGCTAGGTGGCGCAGTGAGTAGAGCATCAGCCCTGGAGTCAGAAGGACCTGAGTTCGGATCCGACCTCAGACACTTAACGCACACACAAACAAAAACCTAGCTGTGTGACCTTGGGCAAGCTACCACTAATTGCCCTCCAAAGGAAAAAGAAAAGAAAAAGAAAGAAAGAAGAAAAGAAAGAAGAAAAGAAAGGAAAGGAAAGGAAGGAAAGGAAAGGAAAGGAAAGGAAAGGAAAGGAAAGGAAAGGAAAGGAAAGGAAAGGAAAGGAAAGGAAAGGAAAAGAAAAGAAAAGAAAAGAAAAGAAAAGAAAAGAAAAGAAAAGAAAAGAAAAGAAAAGAAAAGAAAAGAAAAATCTCTTTCAGGAATGTCAAACAGAA
This sequence comes from Gymnobelideus leadbeateri, assembly GCA_011680675.1. NCBI lineage: Eukaryota > Metazoa > Chordata > Mammalia > Diprotodontia > Petauridae > Gymnobelideus > Gymnobelideus leadbeateri. The sequence goes on along the minus strand of WOXC01008665.1, from coordinate 1,045,846 downwards.
AGGAAACTACATAACAAAACAGTTATAGCAGCAATTTTTGCCATAGCAAGAAACTGTAAACAGAGTAAATGCCAGTCATTTAGAGAAAGCTGAAACAAATTAAGGTATGTGAATGTGATAGAATATTACTAGACAGTAAGAAATAATGAATAGTAAGAATACTATGAAGTATTGTGAAGTAAGTAAAACCAGGAAAACAAAATATACAACTACTGCAATAATATTCATGGAAAAATAATAAGGAAAAAATTCAAACTGAATGTAGTGTAGTTAGAATAACCAATTTTATTTCAATTAGAAGAAATAAGACTGGGGGTGGCTAGATGGCACACTGGCCCTGGAGTCAGGAGGACCTGAGTTCAAATTCAACGTCAGACACTTAACAGTTACTAGTCATGTGACCTTAGGAAAGTCAACCCCAATTGCCCTGCCTTCCCCCCCTCCAAGAAAATAAAAAAGAAGAAATAAGACTATACCACCCTCCCTTCTTTTCAGAAATAGGGAACTATGGCTATAAAACACTGCATCCAACTTGATCCATGGCCTTAATTAGTTTTGCTGAACTTATTGTTCACTTCTCTGCTATAAAAGAAGACAATTTAAAAACAAGATACAATAAGATTTTTAAAAATCCAAAGAACAATCTCATCCCTCCAAAGACTATAGAGAGGGACAAAAAAGTGAAGTAAAAGTAAAGATAATTCATTATCTTTATCTTATTATTTATAATTATTATTATTTAACTTATCTATTATCTTATTAAAGAGAAACTTATCACAATTAAGTTATCACAAAAGAAGGAAGAATGAAAAAAGGGGAAGGTACTGAGGTCAAAAAAGATTACAAGAAATAGAGATAAAAAGAAAAACTATCTTACAGTTGCTCAGGCATAGCTGAAAATGGAGAATACGAACTTTCAGTCAGTCAATTAAAGCTGATTTGCTTTATGGACTTTCTCCCAACTTCTTCTGACAGTTGGAGTACCAGCCAAGCTATTCCGAGGAAATGGCAAGGGCTCTGAGAAAAAAGTCCCCCAGGAGCTGCAGGTACAGACAGTCTTAACCTGCTGTTGACCAGTTTAGTGGAACTATCCTGCCTCTGAATCCTGTGTCTCCTGGTCCTATCCCCAGCATCTCTTGCCAACCACCAACCATAGATATATGTGTCCTAATCTCTCTCCAGGATGCTGAACACCACTGGAGGAAGTTCCACAATCATGGGTCCTTAACAAAAGCATGTTAAGTCACCTCACCAGAGCTTTCAACCCCAGACAGACCCAAATGACAATTCTCAGAAGATGAAACTGTTATTTCTTTCCTCAAACCCACACATAACCCTCTCTTCTCAGCAGAGTAATCAGCCTGTACCAAAAAAAAAATAGAAACCATCTAACATGACCTTCCTCTACACCTCAAAATCCACTATATGATCCAAATTTTATGCTCTTTGGTTCCGTTCTGAGAAAGAGTTGTTCAGTCTCCTTAAAACTGACACAACCCTTCTACATTTTTTTAATCAGCAATAATCAGACTTCTTTCACTCCACTCTACACCAACTGAGAAAAAAAAATTAAAAGCCCATTAGAAACATGGATAATGAAGCAAAACAAATTGCTACATCATCCATGTCAGATATAATATAGATAGTCTCAGTCTGCATTCTGAGTCTTTCACCTCTCTATCAGGAAGTGGGTAGCATGCTTTATCATTAGTCCTCTGGAATCATGCTGGTCATTTCTATGATCACAGCTCCTAAGTCTTTCAAAGTTGTCTGTCTTTACAGTACTGTAAAAACAATATTGTATTGGGTTGGAAAAGATGTGCCACCTGGCACTTTGACTCAGAATTTCCCTAGGTATGGTAGCTCTGTGTACAATGGTTGGGGTAGATCCAAGCAACACTAGAGACTGGCAACTGGAGATGGAAGGATGGCACTATGAAGCAGTAACTAGTAACTGCCAGTAACTAGAAAAGCTCCAGCATAAGCATTCAAAGGTATTGTTCCATTAGCTAATGATGACACTGCTATTAGTTTATTTCTAATATTCCAGAGTACACCAAAGTCAACGTGACTCTTTCTGTAAAGGGCTATTAATCATTAAGTCCTATTGTCACCTTTATCATTTAAAGCAAATTATCAGTTACAAACAGGTTAATACACTTCAAATGACATTTGACCAAGATGTTCAATGAAATCAGGCCATGATATCAACTGAAGCCTGGTTGTCTCAAAATTATCTCATATTTATAGCTAGCTATTATATGACCAGACTTCACAGACTTAGAGCTAGACCTTCTATTTTAGGAATTTTGAGGGGGGGGGAAGCGCACGGGGAGATGTTATAGACAGACATTCCCCTTTAGGAGTCTGGTGAGACTCATGAACCCCCTCTCAGAATAAGCTTTTTAAATGCATAAAATAAAACCCATAGGATTACAGAGGAAACCAATTATATTTTTTTTAAGTTTTTTAAACAAGTCCACAGACTTGCAAAGAGTAATTTAATTTCCAATACTAACTTCAAGTATGGCCAAAAGAAATTATTTGGAAAAAAGAAAAAATGTCATTCTAATATCACCTGCTAACATGGTGAGTATAAGAGAGGAAATCCATCCAAACTATGACGCCAGCTGACAGACACACAGGAGCAAAATATGTAATGGGGTGAGGGCATGAAGAAACAAGAGCAGCTTAAGAAGTCTAGATAAGAAAAGACATTCACTCAATATGCCTAAGAAACCTATATTTAACCAGTTCAAAAAATAGGGCCCAAAGACCACAGAGTGCAGTAACTTCAAGCATGAGTAACCACTTTTTTCAGCAGCATTCAACCTCTATACTCAGACAAAAGAAAGAGGAACAGGATCTAGATGCACAAAAACATTCATAGCAGTCCTTTTTGTAGTGGCAAAGAATTGGAAACTATGAAGATGGTCATAAACTGAGGAACAGTACATAAATATAATATAATACTACTGTACTCAGAGACAATTCTCAAAGAAACCTGGAAAACTTATGTGAACTGATGCAGAGTGAAGTGAACAGAATCTGGGTAACAAGTTAAACTGTAAAAACATAATAAAAACAATTTTGAAAGATTTAAGAACTCTAACCAACATTAAGTACCAACTATGACTCCAAAGAACTGATAATGAAGAATGACATTACATACCCTGATAAAGAAGTGACAGATTCAAAAGTAAGAGACACATCTAGGAACATGATCTTTGTGGGAATTTGAAATGTTTTGTTTGGCTGCATATCTGTTAAAGTTTTTGTTTTTATTTCACTCTGTATTCCCATGGGGAATGACAAGAAGAAGAAAAAAAAAATACATCACTTCATTCCTCCTGGATGACCCCTGTCCCTGAATTCCTACAGCACTTATGGTTTATACTACAGTATTTCAGAATTAGACTATATATTGTCTTGTATCATAACCTATTCTTTTTATGTTAAGATCTTATCTCCCCAAGAAGACTGCAAGCTATCTGGGAGCAAAGAATACATCTGGAATTTTAGCAACCTCTTTGTCCCCAATAGCACTGAGCCCTCAAAACATGCTGCTCTATTCACTGACTGACTGAACTTCAGAAATATCCCCCAATGTGGCACTAGAAGAAAGGCAGGAAGGACTATTAAGATCTCATACTACTACAATCAGTTTTTAAAAACACATGCAAAAAAAGTTATTGTCGGACTTTAAAAGGCACTTTTTAAAGCACTCTTCTGCTGGGGGAGGTGGGAGAGGGGAGGGAATATTGCACTGCTTCCTAGCTTCATAGAATACACTGAACTATATAAGAAATTTGGTATCTTTTTGGTTATTAAAAAAAAAAGTTAACTGTCCTCAAAAATAAAGTTAAATTTAGGTTTACTGTTTCCTTAGCAACTTAGTTAAATTACAGGTTCCTAGGATATAGTGCTAAAATAATCTAATCTAACACTATAATTTTACAAATGCAGAAACTGAGGTTCAAAGTAGTTGTTAAAGAGACTTGGTCATCATGGTCACACTGATTTTTAGTTAGAAAGCAGAACTCAACTGAACTCAATTGTTATGACTCCAAAGCCAGGCTGCTCTGGATTAAAACACTTAAAACAACCACACAAACACACAACAGAGCCCAAAAAAACTAATAAAAATCCACCATGTTCCTTTCCTTTCTGTTCCCTTGAGAAGTGTTCATTAAGGATCAAAGTTTATGGAAACATCACGAATACTATGAAACTGAAGTTCACTTAGGCTCCTACCAGTATTTCACCTACAGCCAGGGAAAAATTTCTCAAGGTGGAGAAAACAAGTCTACCTATTCCTCTTAAAACTCTCTCTAAATTCGTTTGATATGTTTGGGGATGGGGGCAACCTGGCCAGGACGTCCACAAGTGTCACACATTACACAGGTTTGTAGACTTTGTCAAAGTTTGATTAGTAGTGCTGATTTCTTTTCCTCATTAAAAATACTATATTGTAGGGGCGGCTAGGTGGCGCAGTGAATAGAGCGCCGGCCCTGAAATCAGAAGGACCTGAGTTTGGAGCCGGCCTCTGACACTTAATCCATACAAACAAAAAAACCTAGCCGTGTAACCTTAGGCAAGTTACTTAACCCCAATTGCCCTAAAGGGGCGGCTAGGTGGCGCAGTGAGTAAGAGCGCCGGCCTCGGAGTTGGGATGACCCGAGATCAGATCCGGCCTCAGAAAATGAGCACCCACGCATAAATAATGACTAGCCGTGTAACCTTGAGCAAGTTACTTAGCCCCAATTGCTTTAAAAAAAAAAAAATACTATATTGTCACAAGGGAAAGGGTTAGGGGAGGGATACTTGGGATTCCTATGAAGATATAAGAAACAGAAGATACCAATAAAAACTTAATTTTTAAAAAACCAACTGGCTTTACCAATCTCTCTAGTATTCTTCAATGAGTGTTTCTGTTCCAAACTTCATCAATGTTAAAGCTAAAATAGTAAGTAACTAAAATTAGTATTTAAAAAGCTATTAAAAATGGAATTGTATACACAAAGAGGTTCAAAGACAAATCATGACAGTGTACACAAAGGGAGGCAGTGCAAGTTGGTCATAGATTTGTTTCTCTTGAAGGACACTTCGCATAAGTAATTGTAAATGTAAATTTAATTTGTATTGTGATTATCTAAAATTCCTATACTATATTGAAATGAAATGACATGAGAACTGGCTCTATCCAATGGGCCTAGCAGCAAGAAAGAAAGGGCCCAGAATATCTTCCTCCTTTGAGCACATTAGACCTTTGTCCTAATAGTCTACTGTTCAAAGTTTATGTGGCAATGAAGAAATGGATTCTGAAAGGATCTCTCACCTAATAATTTTTAAGAACCTGCTATTGTGAGCATCAATAACTCACTTCAAGCTTCAATAGCCATAGAGCTTTGTGACACTGAGAGGGAACATACTATATAGGCCCCAAAATAAATAAATCTATAGGAGAAATAAACAAAGAAATGTTTCTGAATAAGTTTTGATTTTTACTTCTCTTGAAAATAAAAATTAAGATGTACTTAAATGAAATTTAATCATAGTACAGGGGCAGCTAGGTGGCACAGTGAATAAATAGAACACCGGCCCTGGAATCAGGAGGACCTGAGTTCAAATCAGGCCTCAGACACTTAAGAATTACTAGCTCTGTGACCTTGGACAAGTCACTTAACCCCAACCGCCCCCAAGTTAGACCTCTCTCATCCTCTGCCCTGACAATCAGTCTGTCCTCTCTTTCAATCACACAATCTCCCATGACATCTCTGAGTCTGGGTCTTCAAAGATCCTCATTAGCTGTAAGTTACATCACGCTCACATCTCTCAGCTGTCTCTCTACTGCCCTCTGTACAACATTCATTCTCAATTCTTCAGAAACTGTGGTGACAAAGAGGTGGTCAGCTAAAATTTGCAAAATGAGACGCCAATAGGAGAATGTGTTTTGCCTGACTCTGTTTGTTTATTATACAGGTTTTGGTCTTATTTTAGAAAAAGGAGAAGGGAAAGGAAGGGAGGGGGAAAAAATATATGATTAACAATTTTAAATAAAATTTAATTAAAAATTTAAAGGTTTTTGGCATAATTGGTAAGACTAATGAAAGAAGGTCCCAGAAAAAAGATAATGGAAATGTGAGAGAAAGAGAAATGTGGAAAACCAGAACAGAATAGTGTAGCAATTCCCTAAACTGACAGAAATGTTTGTGCTAAACTGTTTCTCTGGGTTACAAAAAAGAGTCCAAATGGAGTAGGAGAGAGTGACTCCAGCATAAAGACAAAAGGTATCAATTCACCAATATATTACATGTAAAGTAGGTAATAACTGGATTCCTGCCTCCAAAGAGGCACTCTCTCAGTGTTTCAGGGAGGAAAGAGATCATTTTATTTAGATTTACAACCCCCCTAAAAAGGCAGCCTTTCATACTGAAAAGGTAACTTTGAATTACTAATTCTTTTCTTGATCACAAGAAAATTTTCCTCAGTTTCCTCTTAAAATGGATCTTTTAGTTCCTCAAGTCATATCATAAATAATGTATTTATTAATCACCAATGTTTAAGAATAATAAAAATGAAGCCTAGTACAATCCATGCAATACTTATGTTTTCTTCCTTTAATCTACTTCCTGGTTTTTGCTATATTTTACATGTTCTTCTATTTTTCTCCCAGTCTTCTAATTTGTTTTAACATTTCTTCTTGTCAGGGAGGCTAGGTGACGCAGTAAATAGAGTACCGGTCCCGGAGTCAGGAGGGACTGAGTTCAAATCCAGCCTCAGACACTTAACACAAAATTAGCAAAAAAAAAAAAAAAAAACATTTCTTGTTGTCTCATGAAGTCATAAGCTTCTATTTGGGGGTAGGGGTGGAGAAGCTACATGGCTCAGTGGATATAGTAACTGGTCTCAAGTCAGAAAGACCCATCCTGAATTCAAATCTGGCCTCAATTACTTAGCAGCTGTGTGACCCTGAACAAGTCACTTAACCTTATTTGCCTCAGTTTCCTCATCTGTAAAATGAGCTGGAAAAAGAAATGGTAAATCAGGAAAACCCCAAATGTGTCGCAAAGAGTCAGACACAAGCAAAAAATGGCTCAACGACAACAAAATTTTCAGGAATTTTGTTACTTGGGCAAGGGTTTTTCCTGCTTATGCCAAGCTATTAATTATCTCTCCGATTCTTTCTTCCACAGGCCTCATTTATTTTTCAGTTTTTCCCTACAGTACTAATGTTTCATTGACAAAAACATTTTAAAATTCTTCCTCCATCCCTTCCAGGAACGCCAGCTGAATCTGTGCCCAAGCTGGGTTTTATGTGAGGTTTTGCTTGCTGGTATTTTTGGAGTCATGTTCTTCTTCTGTGTCCATGTATTCTTTCACTTAAAAGTTCTCTAGAGTGGGAGTCTTCGGTTTGCTTGCTCAATCTCCCAGCCCACTTCTTGACTTTGGACTAGATGTTAGGGCAGGTCTCTACCACACTTCTGGAAGGAAGGGCTGGGGTGGCCTTGTTGCTGCTTTTTTTAGGGTATTAAGTGTTGTGCTATTCCAGGATCTGTCAGTCAGTCAACAACCATTTATTATTAAACACTTAATATATGCCAGGCACTGTGCTAAATATGCTGGAGATATGAAAAGAGCAAAAGAAAGCCAGTTCCTTCCATCAAGGAGCTCACAACCTACATGATCTCAGGGACAACTCAGGAGCAAGACCTGAATGCTCAGTACTGCCAAAGTGGTCTGATCCAGTGCCCCCTGATCTGAGCTCTGCAAGCTGTCGATTTGAGTATGAATCTGCATGACATACCTGAGGGCTTGACTCCTTAGGAACTTCAAAAGATTGTTGTTGGTCTCACCCACTATCAGGAAGCTAGAAAGTATGCTGGGTCAGAGGGATAGAACGGCAGGTTTCCCATTGGTCTGGGACTCCTGCCCTGGTTATTCTTCTACAGGCTTCAGAATTAGTTAGAAGACAGAATCAAAACTCCACTGCATTCCTGGTGTCAGAACCACACAGCTGTCTGCTTCTGAATTTGTTCCTCCCTCAGATCCAAGAATCTTCTTTATCTCAGAAAGCCACCCTGGAATAGCTGCCTGCCTCAGTCTACCCTGGATCTGTGACCTGGAATTGGATGATAAGGAATGAAGCTGCCACTTGTTCCCTTTCCCTAACCCAGCACCAGGTCCAGGTGCTCTAGACCAACCTCCAATCTCATAAAGGAATACCCTTGACATTATCCATGATCTATCAGATCTCTATTTGAACAATTCCATTAATGAGGAGGATTGCACTATCTCAAAAGGCAATTTCATTTACTTCCCTGCAAACTGTCATCCATCTTGTCCCGGGTCTGTAGTATAGCTGCACAGAGAATAAATAGTTAATTCCTCTTCCATATCACAGGCCTCCAGATATCGTACAATGACGATGTTTCCTCTAGCACCACCCCTAAACCACTTCTGCAGGATAAAAAGCTTGAGTTCTACGGGCAGCTAGGTGGCACAGTGAGTAGAGCGCCGACCCTGGAGTCAGAAGGACCTTCGTTCGGATCCAGCCTCAGACACTTAACCCACACAAACAAAAACCTAGCCATGTGACCTTGGGCAAGTTACTTAACCCCAATTGCCCTCCAAAAAAAAAAAAAGCTTGAGTTCTCTTAACTGTTTATAATAGGACAGTTTCCAGATTGTCTACCATGTTGGTCTCTCCTCCAGACATGCTCTAATTTGTCACCTAGAATGGTATAGTGGCAAAATATTAGACTTGGAGAAAAATTAGTAAAAGAGTGAACTCTATTGCTTTAAAAATTGTATGGCAGGGGCAGCCAGGTGGCACAGTGAATAGAGCACCAGCCTTGCAGTCAGGAGGACCTGAGTTAAAATGTGGCCTCAGACAGTTAACACTTACTAGCCATGTGACCTCGGGCAAGTCATTTAATCCCAACTGCCCTCCAAAAATTAAAAAAAAAAAATGTGTAGTACTTTAAAAGTGTGTCATTGGATGAAGTCTCTGTTTCATCATATATAAAACTGGGACAACAAAGGGCTATAAAAATGTGCATACCCTTTGACCCAGCAATACCACTTCTAGGTCTGTATTCCAAAGAGATCAAAGAAATGGAAAAAAGACTCACATGTACAAAAATGTTTACAGCAGCTCTTTTTGTGATGACCAAGAATTGGAAATTGAGGGAATGCCCATCAACTGGGGAATGGCTGAACAAGTTGTGGTATATGAGTGTAATGGAATGCTATTGTTCCATAAGAAATGATGAGCAGGTAGACTTCAGAAAAACCTGGAAAGACTTACATGAACTGCCACTGAGTAAAGTAAGCAGAACCAAGAGAACACTGTACACAGTAACAGTTACATTGTACAATGACCAACTTTGATATACATAACTCCCCTCAGCAATACAAGGACCTAAGATAGCTCCAAAAGACCCAGGATGGAAAATGCTATCCACATCCAGAGAAAGAATTATGAAGTCTGAATGCAGACTGAAGCATACTATTTTCTTTTTTTTCCTTCTTTCTCGTGATTTTTCCCTTTAGTTTTAAGTCTTCTTTACAACATGACTAATATGGAAATATGTTTAATATAATTGTACAAGTACAACCTGTATCAAATTGTACACTGTCTTGGGGAGGGGAAAACAGGGAGGGAAAGAAAATTTAGAACTCAAAATCTCATAGAGGTGAATGTTGAAAACTAAAAACAAATAATTTTAAAAGAAAAAATTCTTTATTAAAAATATATATAACTGCTCAGAACTTCTGTGCTGAGAAAACAAAGTGCCAACAGAAAGAATCAATCAATCACTAAAAAAAAGTGCAGAAAAAAATCAACATTTTAAACTACTAGGTACATAGTGATTAAATTTCACAATTCTATCAAGAAACAACAAATTCTGCAAGTGACCAGGCAAAATACAAGATTATTTGGCTCCCAACAGAAAACTCATCAGTTAATGGAGAAATGTGTTCTGAAGAGCAACGAAGCTCAAGGTAACCCAATCCTACAAATCTGAGCTTGACCATGAATTTAAAAAAAGATGGTTGTTGAATAATAAAGAGGTATTTGAAATAGTCTTAGAAAGAAAACCAGACCAGAAGGGATTATTTGATTCTCCAACTCCTCAGACAACAAAAATGTAGAAGGGGGTGAACAAATGCTGACAACAAAGGACAGCAAAAGCAACAGAGGAACAGCAGAGGCCAGTAAGAGATTTCTTTCTAAATATACACAAGCAGACAGGGAAGGAAGAAGGATGAAGTCAGCTGAAGATATGGGTAGAGAGGTGAGCCTGAAGTACTATGTACAAGTGGCCCTCTCTCTACAAGCAAATCAATGTTTTGGGGGGAGCAAATTACAAAATGGGAAGGTACATGAAAGGAGAAAAGGGTAGCGGAGTGTGTGATATGTCCCAATCAAATCAAAGAGAGGAAGGTGACTCCTGAAGTCACAAAGAAGTAAGCCAGAGGGAAAGAAAGTGAGGAAATGGAGAGAGGGGTTGAAAGGAAATGGGATAGGCCTTGTTTTAGTGGTGGGATAGGATACTCCCCTGGGTGAAAAGAAACGTTCTGTGTAGGGAGATGGGGACTGTGAGCTTCCTTGTGTGCAGGCTGAGGGATCTGGTTCTTGAAGAGACATCCTGGAAGCTCTCTCTGGAACAGGGAAGATGAAACTCCTGGGAGCAATTGGCACCTGGAGGAATGGGATGACATGGACCCAAGGAGGATATTTTGAGGAAGGAGACCAAAAACAGGGCAAAGGTCAGTGGCTGGAAACATAATTGGGGATGGATGGTGAAGGAGAAGGGCCTGCCATGGGGAAATGTCCTCTCTCTCACCTAAAGGAACTGGCATTTTTCTGGGAATGAGGCACAACTGAAAAGGGGTGGGGTGGGGAGAGTATCCACAGGGGCAAGCTCTACAGGGTAGTGGCATAAGAGGGGAACAGAGAAAAGGAAAAAACAAAAAAAGAATAAGCAAAACTCCAAAGAGAAACAAAGTAACAAACAAGAAGGGAATATTTGGAGGTAAGAGAAAATCAGCTAGTAGAATAGGAATACAAATGAGAGAATGAATGAATGAATAAATAAACAAACAAATAACTGGAAAGTAGAAGGGTAGAAAAATTCTAACTTGGAAAAAAAAACTTTAATAAATGGAAGAAAGGGGCGGCTAGGCAGTACAGTGAATAAAGCACTGGCCTTGGAGTCAAGAGGACCTGAGTTCAAATCCGACCTCAGACACTTAACACAAAAACTAGCTGTGTGACCTTGGGCAAGTCACTTAACCCCAATTGCCCTCCAAAAAAAGAAAAATAAATAAATAAACAAATAAATGGAAGAAAATATAAACCTCTCATAACTTTAAAAGTGAATGGATTAAACAATACAATAAAATGAAAAAGAATGACAATCTGGGTATGAAACAAAACCCCATAATCTGCTGCTTACAAGAAAATATACTTAAAGACATACACAAAATAACATGGAGAATAGAAAAGTGAAACCAAAAAAGCACAAATTGCAATCATGTTACCCAACCAAACAAAAATTCAAAAAATAAAAAAGGATAAACAAAGAAATTACATTATTCTGAAAAGAACCATATACAACACACCAATATCAGTATTAAACATATATTCCAAAACAGAGAAAGATGATGAGCTCAGTTTTGGACACATTTGCGGGGTGAGGAATGCCAACAAGATGAAGATGCTCTATAGGCAATTTGAAGTGAACACCAGAGTTTAGCAGAGAAGCTGAGGGCTGGTGACACTGAGTACAAAGGACATACCTCTGAGATACATTCACCTAAATGAAAGAATGAATCTCAGTCAAGGAAGTAAAAGTCAGACTACACAGACACCAATGTAAATTTGGAACTCAAAATTTTAAAAAACGAATGTTAGAGACAGCTAAGTAGCATCGCGGACAGAGCACTGGCCATGGAGTCAGGCAGACCTGAGTTTAAATCTAGCCTCAGACACTTACTAGCTGTGGGACCCTGGGCAAGACCCTTTCTTCCATTTGACCTCAATTACCTCTAAAAAAAAATGCTTAAAATTGTTTTTACGTGTAATTGTGGGGGAAAAGTACAAGGTAGGTGCCTAGTTTTCTCCTCATGTTACTCTACAACTTTAAAAAAACAAACAAATGGGGCGGCTAGAGCCCGGGCCCTGGAGTCAGAAGGGCCTGAGTTCAGTTCCAGCCTCAGACACTTAACACATACAAACAAAAACCTAGCCCTGTGACCTTGGGCAAGTTACTTAACCCCAATTGCCCTCAAAAAAAAAAAAAAAAAAAAGCAAAAAAAAAAAAACCACCAAGTAATTTTAAGGGTCTAGACCTCCAAAATGGCAAGCAAGGTTCTTCAGGTCAACAACTCTTACTCAAATTTTTCACACTGTTGGCTCTTCATTACCAAATCAAAACAGCTCTTTTTGCTTCATCTAGATATACAAGGCTTCTTTTTTCATCTCCCAATATTCTCCAATAGATAACTTTACATTAAACTCATATACATCTTGTCAGTTGGCTTCCCAAAATACCATGCTCATTTCATTCAATTTCTGTTACTTTTCTCATGCTTTCCTCTTCAAAAGGAATATAACTCCCTTGTTTCCAACATCAATCCAAATTTTATCTAGTCTTCAAAGCTTAGTTCAACTTGGAGAAGCTGTGTGACATCATGAAGCACACGCTGAACTGAGAGATGGAAGCCCTGGATCCCAGCCCCAGCTTTGTTACTGACTAGCTTAGTTGGGGGACTCCAGACAAATCATGTCCATCTCCAAGAATGTCAGAGGTGTGAAACCTTAGAGAACATGTACTTTACCTCCCCCTCATTTTCAAATCTGCATGTCACACGAATCATTATTGGCAGAGCCAGTAGAACCAGAGTTTCCTACTACCAATGCAACATTCCTTCTTCCAAACAATGTAGCTACTCTGCATATATAAAATGAGGAGGATGGAATGGATCCCTCGGTTGGTCAGTCAATAAGCATTTATTCTGCTCCTACTCTGTGTCAGGCATCTAGCCAAGGGCTGGGGATACAAAAAGAGGCAAAAGGCAGTCCCTTCCCTCAAGGAATTCACAACCTAATGGGGAAGATAAGCAAACAAATATGTAAATATAAATCAAAATAATAAGAAGACTCTAGAATTAAGAGGTATTAAGAAAGGCTTCCTGGGGCGGCTAGGTGGCGCAGTGAGTAAGAGCGCCGACCTCGGAGTTGGGATGACCCGAGATCAAATCCGGCCTCAGAAAATGAGCACCCACACATAAATAATGACTAGCCGTGTAACCTTGAGCAAGTTACTAACCCCAATTGCTTTAAAAAAAAAAAAAAAGGCTTCCTGTAAAAGGCAGGATTTTATCAGGCACATGAAGGAAGCCAGGGATGCCAGGAGGCACAAATGAGGAGAGAGAGCCTTCCAGGTATGACAGCCAGAAAAAATGACTAGACTCTTTCAAGATATCAAAAGTCATCCATTCTATTCTGACTCATAGTCTTCTCTGTAATCTAGGACCTCTTAGAGTACTTAATAGGCATAAAATGCATTCTCCCACTTAATAATTAATGTCTTTAATATTCCACAATTGTTTCCCTTGTCTCCCTAATAATACTATAAATTCCCTAAGTCAATGTACTCTGCATGAAATTTTTTGTACCCCTACAACACTTAGTACCATCTTTGACACATACAAAACACTAAATACTTACTAAATTTAGTACAATTCACTAGTACAATTACTTCTCCCTATAACATCTACCTAGGTCTCATCATATCAAAAAGAGCCCTTATTTCATGAATAAAGGCTACTCTTTCCACCCAGACAATTCTTCTACACCTTACTAAACAGCCTTTAGGAATTACTGGGATAAAGGGCACAAGAGAAAGCAAACAAAAGAAAACTTAGAAGGAAGCACAGTTGATAAAGCACTGGGCCTAGAGTAACCCAGTCTCAGACACTTACTAGCTGGAAAAGTAGGCCTCTGTCTCAGTTTCCCCAACTGTAAAATAGGAATGATAATAGTAACACCTATATCCCAAGGATGCTGGGAAGATAAATGAGATGACATGTTTAAAGCCCTGACCAAAGGGCCAGGCACACAGAAAGAACTTAATCAAGGCTCTCTCCTTTCCCTTCCCACCACTGATGGACCCCTTTCTTTCTCTTTTTCATTATTTCCTGCTTAAGATTCTGAATGTTTTATTACTATAGATTAATTTCATTTTTTTTCTAGCTAAAGATAGACCAATCAGCGTGGCACTGAATAAGGAAATTAATTTTTGTGTTACTGTAATTTTATTACATTCACTTATATTTACCCATGCACAATTAATCTTTCTCCAGTTATTTTTGGTCACTACTTTCTTATTACTTTGTAGTTATATTCACATAATTCCAGGGCAGACCCTGGAGTGTTTCAAATATTTGAACAATATATACAAAAGGGATACTTTCAAATATTTAATATATTCTATAGCTATTTTCTATGAAATTTCTCTATCTCTTCTTGTCAGGTGTTATTGGTAACATATAGAAATAGGGAAAATTTATATGGATTTATTTTATATCCTGGAATTAACTTTTAACTGATTCTCTAGGGTTCTCAAATATGTCATGGAATCTGCAAAAATCAATAATTGTGTTTCTTGTCTATGCTTATACACTTAGCACTAGCACTACATCAAACAGTGGTAGTGACAAGAAACATCCTTGCTTTAGCCTTAATCTTACTAGAAACGACTCTAGTTTATTTCCATTACATATGATGCTGTCTCATGGTTTCAGATATATACTCTTTTATACTTTTTCATTCACTTTACTCCTATTTTTAATAACTGTGTGTTTAAAAATGAGTTTTGTATTCTAATAAAAGCTTTCCCTCAATCTACTGACAATATGATTTTTATTTTCTTGTTATTAATGTGGTTAATTATAATTTCCCTAATATTAAATGAACTCTAGATAGCTTGGGCAATAGATAGGAGTACCTGGACTGGAATCAAGAACGCTCATCTTCCTGAATTCAAATCTGGCCCCAAACATTTACTAGCTGTGGGACGCTGGGTGTGTTACTTAACCTTGTTAGCCTCAGTTTTCTCATCTGTAAAATGACTTAGAGAAGGAAATGGTAAACCACTCCAATATCTTGGCCAAGAGGGGGCGGCTAGGTGGTGCAGTGAGTAGAGTGCCGGTCCTGGAGTCAGAAGGACCTGAGTTCGGATCTGGCCTCAGACACTTAATACACACAAACAAAAAAAACCTAGCCATGTGACCTTGGGCAAGTTTTACTTAATCCCAACTGCTCTCCAAAAAGCCAAAAAAAAAAAAAATCTTGGCCAAGAAAACCCCAAGTGAAGCCATAAAGAGCTGGATACCACTGAAATGAGTGAACAATAAAGAAAGGAAAACTTGAATTTGAATCCTACCTCAGAGACTGTATGAAGCTGTCCAAGTAATTTAAGTTCTCTGTGCCTCCATTTTCTCTTCTGTAAAATGGGGCCAATAAATAGCACCAACCTTACAGAGTGGTTGTGAGGATCAAAGTAGTTAACACATGTAAAGACATTTGTACATCTAAACACACTGTAAAACTTAAAGTGCTACATAAATGCTAGCTATGAAGATGATACTGCTATAGCCTCTTTGTTAATATTCTGCTTATTCTGCATAAATATCATCAAAGATATTGTTTTAGTTTTCTTGCTGCTTAAACTCTGCCATATGTGTATCACAGAAGTAATTTAATAGAATCCTTTCTTTTCCTGTTTTTGCAAACAGTATAATACTAGAATTGCACTTTGAAAATTTAATGGAATTTGCTTTCTCTATTATGGTCCCAAGTTGGTTTGTTTTGTTGTTTTGTTTTGTTTTTCCGGGGGAGGGGGGGGAGTTCTTTGTTTAGAAGCTCATTTGTGATTTACTTGATTTCTTTTACTGAGATTGGGTTGTTTAAATTCTCTACTTCTTGCTCTATTCATCTGGGTTATTTATATTTTTGTAATTTATTCACCCATTTCTTTTAAATTGTCAGTTTTATTGGTATATGGTTCAGCAAAGTAGTTTCTAATAATTCTTTATTTTTTCATTTGTTGTGAATGCTTTTTCTTTTTTGATACTGGTAATTCAGTTTTCCTCTCCTCTTTTTAATCAAATTGTCTGACAGCTTTTTTTCAAACACATACACACACGCACACACACATACATGAGTTGTTTATTAAATCAAAGGTTTTATTGCTTTCAATCTTACAGATTTCTCCTTTATTCTTTTAATTAAATTGTTTAGAGACATATATTCTCCTTACTGCTTTGCATTCTAAAAATTTCAGTGTAGTATCTCATTGCTGTTATTATTTTTAATGAAATTATTGATTATTTCTATGATCTATCAATTCTTTAGATTTAGTCTCCAATTAATGTTAATCTTCTCTTCAACAGTCTAATATAATTTTTATTGCATTTAGTCAGGAAAGGACATATTTATTTGCACAAATAAAACCAATGTAACCAAAATTAAAAGAAAAGCAGGAAATGGGGTGGGGAGGGGGAATTTGCACCAAGTTTCTCTGATAAAAATCTCATTTCTAAAACATATAAGGAACTGAGCCAAATCTACAAAAATTCCCCAATTAATAAATGGTCAAAAGATATGAACACAGGCAGTTTTCAGAAGAAATCAAAGCTGTCAATAGCCACATGAAAAAATGGAAATTAAAATAACTCTGAGAGTAACACTTCAAACCTATTAAATTGGCTAATATGACAGAAAATGAAAATACCCAATGTGGTGAGGATGTGGAAAAATGAGGACATTAATGCACTGCTGGTAGAGTTGTGAACTGGTCCAACCATTATGGAGGACAATTTGAAACTATGCCTTAAAGACTATAAAACTGTGCATACCCTTTGATCTAGCAATACCACGACTAAGTCTGTATCCCAAAAGGAGCAAAGAAAAAAGAAAAGGACCTATGTCCTTTCTAGGACATAGAAAAAACATTTCTAGCAGTGCTTTTTTGTGGTAGCAAAGATTTTGAAATGGAGGGGATGCTCATCAATTAGGAAATGCCTGTACAAGTTGTAGTACATGATTGTCATGGATACTATTGTGCTATAAGAAAGGACAAGGGGGATTATTTCAGAAAAAAAATCTAGGAAGATTTATATGAATTGTTGCAAAGTGAAGTAAACAAAACCAGAAGAACACTGTATATAGAAAAAGCAATATCCGCATGATAATCAACTAAGATTTAGCTAGATCAATATGATGCAAAACAATTCGAAAGGAGCCAAGACAGAGAGAAGAAATAAACTTTGAGTGCAGACTAAAGCACTTTTTTTCACTTTGTTTTTCTTGTTTTTATTATTTTGTTGTTTTGCAACATGGCAAACATGGTTTTATGTGACTTCTAATTCATAAGCAGTATCATATTGCTTGCCCTCACAATGGTTGGGGGAAGGGTTATAGGGGAGAGAAACTGGAATTCAAAAAAATTTTTAATGTTAAAAAAATTTTTTAAAAGAACAGATTTAACATTATTGCTTTTAAGAAGTTTTAGGCACTAACACGAAGTTGATTTATGTTAAGGAATCATGCACAGTTGAAGAAACATGTATACTTTCTATTCCCACTCAGTAATAATCAGAGGTATATCATATCTAATTTTTCTAAAATTATATGCAGACTTAACTTCTTTCTTGTTTATTTTTTAGCTTTATTTGTCTAGCTCTGAAAGGGGTATATCAAAGTTCCCCCACTAGTATAGTTTCACTCTCTCCACCTGTCACTAGTTTTTCCTTTAAACATTCAGATGCTAAGGTATTTGGTTCACATATGTTAAAAAGCACTGAAAATAATTTCTCTATTTCAGCAAAATGATATTTCTCTGCTCATCTCATTTAATTAACTATGCTTGTTATTGTCATATTTGAATCATGATTACCAACACTACTTTTAGTTCAACTGAAGCATAACAGATTTTGCTCCATCCCTTTATTTTAGATCTATGTGAGTCTTTTAGGTCTATATCATGTATTTCTTGTAAAAAATAATCTGTTGGATTCTCCTTTCTAATTCATTCTGCTATTCTCTTTCATTTTATGGATGGGCTCATCCCATTCATACTAATGTTATGATCAATGATTGCATATCTCCCTCTATCCTATTATCTTTTTAAGTCTCTTTCCTTCATACTACTACCTCCTAATTACGGGTTCTTAGTCTTTTCTTTCTCTCCTCTCAAACCACTCAGGATCCCCCACTGAGCTCTGTGTAGCCTTTGCCTTTAACTAATCCCTTCCTCATTAAATCTACCCTAATTCCTCCTTTCCCCCCTCATTTCCCTCTCCCATCCTCCCCTGAGTTGAATCTACACTAAACTCTGTGTTCAAGTTCTACCTTTCTTGGACCAATTAGATGAAATGAGGGTGAAGTGATGTTTACACCCTTTTCATCGTTTGAATAGACTTCTACTCCAACACATCAATTATATAACTTCCCCACCCTTAATTCTCTTTTTGTCCTACAATAATACTTTTTTTTCCTGTTCCCTTTCTTCTTCTAATATCATTAAATATTAAAAACCATTCTGGTTTTAATACTGGTTTGTAGCTTGATAATCTGACTCCTACTATGATAACTGATGATTTAGGGGTCTTAAAGGACACTTATATCATCCCTCCCCCCTCATTAGAATATAAAACAGTTCATACTTGTAAAACCTCTTCTGATTGTTCACTGGGATTTACCTTGTGTTTCTCTTGCCGTCTTGTGAGTTTTTATTCAACTATGATATTTTGATCAGGAATGCCTGGAAAGCCTCTATTTATCTCATTCCCCTATAGTATTATACTTGGCTTTCTAGTTGTTATTCTTGGTTATAGGCTTCTAGCTTTTATCATTTGGAATACTGTATTTCATTCTTTCTACTTCTTTTAAGTAGTAGCTGCTAAGTCTTATGTAAGCTTCACTGTGGCTCCTCAGGACCTGATTTTTTTTTTTTATTTCTGACTGCCTATATCCGTTTTTCTCTGACCTGGCAACTCCAGATTTTAGCTATGATGTTCCCAGAAATTTTTATTCTGGCATATCTTTCAGGAGGGCATTGGATAAATTCTTTTTATTTTCACTTTATCTTCTGATTCTAATATGACTCAACAGGGTTTTTTTCATGATTTCTTAAAATGCAATATACAGGTTCTTTTTGGGGGCAGTGGGGCAGGGAGGATGGGAAAGGTTACAGTGTTCAGATAACCCAATGATTCTGAAATTCTCTCTCACTGATCTGTTTTCCAGGTTAGTTTGATATGATACCTTGCAGTTTCTTCTATTTTTTCAGTCTTTTGACTTTGTTTTAATATTTCTTATAGTCTCATGGAAATATTAATTTTTATTTGGCCATTCTAATTCTAAGAGAGCCTTCTACTTGGGTAACATTGTGTAGCTCTTGTGCTAAACTGGTAATTCTCTTTTCAAGTCTCTCTCCTCTACAGGTCTAATATCTTTTCCAACTCTTTCCTTCATCATTCTCATTCCATTTAATTATCATTTCTGAGTCTTAATTTTTAAAATACATCCTTTTTTCAAAGAATTCTAATTGATCTTGAGCTGTGTTTTTGAAGTACTAAAAAGCAATTATCTTCTTTTGGCATTACATCTTGAGCATCTAAGATCATTATAGAGCTTTATCTTTTCTTGCTTATGTTTTCTTCAAACCTTACTTCCCAAAATAATACTTTGTATTAGAGTGGGGTCTTCCCTTCTTCTGGCCAAGTCAGACTTTAGTGGTATTGTATCATCATGATGTGTCTTATCTGTTGTCCTGCTAGGAGGGTCAAAGCAACAGAGGGTCTGGCTCAGAGACGGTCCATCCTTCTGCTTCTGAGATCTAGTTCCAACATCCTCTCTGCTGTCACACTCCTATTCTGCTCTTAGGATCAGGCTTCACAAGCCTGGCTTCCTCCTGGTTCCACAGTTTCTGTCCTGGTCTCTTGATAATGAATAAATTTTGTGCTCCTATGCTGGAAAGATGATCCACTGTACTATCTCCTTAGATTTCTTATCACTACAGTCGAAGAGCTCCTCTCAGATCTTCCTTGGAGCAGTTTTTTCAAGGGAGTTAGGATGCACTACTTCCACTTACTCCTCTTACTATGTATGCCCCCTTTGCTAGTCTCCCAGAGGTGAAATGCTAAAGACTAAGCAGCGGGGCGGCTAGGTGGCACAGTGAATAGAGGATGGGCCCTGGAGTCAGGAAGATCTGAGTTCAAACCTGGCCTCAGACACTTAATACAAAAACTAGCCATGTGACCTTAGGCAAGTCACTTAACCCCAATTGCCCTGCAAAAAAGCAAAAAATAAAATAAATAAAATTAAATTTTTAAAATGACTAGACAGCAATTGAACAAGTAGGTAAGGCATTCCAAGCATAAAAAGAAACTGAAAGCAAAACAGTAAGGCAATAAAATAAGGGACAGGTACAAGAAATGAATAGTCGAGTTTGACTAAAGCACATGGAAGGGTAATGAAAAAGTTGCTTAACCTTAGATTGTGAATGAGACTTGAAAACAGGCTAAAATCTACTACAGAGACAACAGAAAACCCATAGCAAAGCTGGGAGGAGGGAAGTGATATGACCAAATCTGTGAAAAAGGAAGATTAGTCTGGCCAAAGATTGAAAGATGAAAGAAAGATGAAAGCCAGGAGAGCTATAAGGTTATTTTAATAGTCCAAGCTAGGGATAAAGAAAGTCTATGCTGAGATGACATAAGTAGGAAAGAAGCAAAATGACAATCGAATAGATAAGAAAAGTAGGAGAAAAAATAAGGTAACAATTGATCAAATGAGGAAGAAAGAGTGAATAGTGGTGCCACCAATTTCTGAATCATCTTTTTTGGCTGACAGAATCACAAGACGGGGAGACTAAAAATGATATTACATAAAAGTTCCACATCCAAACTAAGAACTGATTCATTGTTTATAAGACAAAGAGTCAGTTACACACAAAAAAAAAAAATGGTTAAAGTATATGAAAAGATAGTTTTCAAGGGAAGAAATCCAAACTATCAACAACCATATTGAAACATGTTCCAAATCCCCACTAATTACAGAATTTGCACCTTAAAGTCAGTTCTGTGACACCACTTCACACTCAGTAGACCAGCAAAGGTGACAAAAGCTTTAAATGACAAATACATGAGAAGCTGTGGGGAAACAGACCCACTGCTGCATTGCTAGTAGAACTGCAAATTGATTAGTACAGCCAAAATGAAAAGTAACTCAGAACTATGCCCAAAAATTCACTGTGCATAACCTTTGACCCAGCAATACCACTGTGAGGGTTATACCACAAAGAGATCAAAGAAAGAGGGAAAGGATCCATATGTACAAAGGTATCCATGGCAGATCCTTCCAGAGTAGCAAAAAACTGACAACTAAGGGGGAACCACCCCAATTACCACAACAATTAGGTAAACCTATGGCTCACCATGATAAATGATGATGTGTGCATGTAATATAATATTATTGTACAAGAAGAAATAATTAAATGGACAGGTTCAATGGAAACTGGAAAGACTTCTGTGAATTGATATAGAGAGAAGGGAACAGCTAGGAGAACAATTTACACAAGGACAACTTTAAAAATAAAACTCTGATAAGATTCTGAAAGAACTCTTGTCAATTCATTGACAAACCCCCAATTCCTCAGTACTTTTTACAAGATATCCTCCACCTTCTGTCAGAAAAATGACGAAATGACAAATGACACATGAAATATACATTTTTGGATATGGCCGACATGGGAATTTGTTAGGCTTGACTACACAGATCTGTTACAAGGATTTTATTTTTCCCTTTTTAAAAATTGTTCAATAGGGCAAATGGGAGGGAAAGAAAAAAATGTTAGTAGGACACCAAGGCACATTATGTATTTCAATAAAATGTACTACCTCTTTTTCTTTTTTTAGAGGTGGGAAGGCAAGGCAATTGGGGTTAAGTGACTTGCCCAAAGTCACACAGCTATTAAGTGTCAAGTGTCTGAGGTCAAATTTGAACTCAGGTCCTCCTGACCCCAAGATTAGTGCTCTATTCCCTGCATCACTAGTTGCCCCTATATACTACCTCTTTCAAAAGTTACTATAAAATATCCATGATGTGCCAAGAAATCAAAAATTTCCGAGATGAATTAAATATATCACATCACCTTCATGGATATCAATGCTTTAAATGATTCACTTTACTGATGAAGATACAATAACTAAGAATTTATGGTTTGGTGCACAGTATGAATATCTTTCCTGAAATGTTTCTTTTTGGTTTCTGTATCTCCAGCCCCTAACACACAGTCTAGCACACAGATGATGCTTAATAAATGCTTGGCTGAATAAACTGCATGATTCTAACCACACCTGAGCATTCATGTCCCACCTTTCAAACTGGAGGGGTTTATGCTCAAGGGAACATTTACAACTATCCTCCTCTTCCCCTTCTGCCCTTTGTGACTAAACTTGAAAAGGTCATGTACAACAGATGCCTCTACTGTCTCTTCTCTCACTGTCTTCTTAAATCCTTATAAATGTAGCTCCTGACCTCATCTTTCCACTGAAACTGCTCTCTCCAAAATTACCAATGATTCCTTAGTTGCCAAATCCAATGGACCTTTCTCAATCCTCATTTTTCTTGACTTTTTTGTAGCCCTTGAAACGGTATCACCCTAGGCTCCCTGATACTCCCCTCTCTCTCAGTTTGTGGGATACAACTCTCCCCTGGTTCTCCTTCTATTAGATCTTTCCCTCTCAGTCTCCCTTGATAGACTCTCATCCAAATCACCCTCTCTAACTCAAGGTGTCCCACAGGGTTCTGTCCTGGACCCTCTTTTTTGTTCCCTCTATACTACTTCATTGAGCTGATCACATCCATTCCTAGGATTTCTATGCTGAAATTTCTATGCCCTGCCCTACCCTCTCTGCTGACCTTCAATCTTACATCTCTAACTCCCTTTCAAACATGTTCAAAACTGAATTTATTAACTTTCCCCCTAAATCCTTCCCATCCCCTACCTTCCCTATTACTGTCCAGTGCACCACTATGCTCCCAGTCCCCCAGGCTCAAACCTAAGTGTCCTCCTCTGCTTCTCACTATCTCTCACCCTCAATATCCAATTTGTTGACAAGGACTGTTGATTTCCCTTTGGCAACATCTCTCAAATTTGCCCTTCCCTCATCGGATATGGTCACCAGTCTGGTGCAACCCCTTATCACCTCATGCTAATGGATGTGCCTGCCTCAAATCTATCCCCACTGCAAACCACCTTCCATCTGCCACCAAAGTAATTCTCCTAAAATGCAAGTCTGACCATATCACCTCCCCACTCAATAAACTCCAATGACTCCCTTTATCACCTCTGGCTAAAAATGGAAAAAACACAACAAAAAAAGTAAAAACCATAAATCACTTTCTATAACACAAGCATAGTTTGTTAGAGAAAGCTAGCTTGCTCAGTGACTAGAGAACCACGCCGGCAGTCAGGAAGCCTTGAGTTCAAATCCGCCCTTACACACTTACTAGCTGTGACTCTGGGCTGGTCACTTCACTTCTATCTGCCTCAGTGTCATCAATTGTAAAATGGGGGAAATGACAGCACCTATCCCCATGGTTGTTGTGAAGATCAAATAAGAGATCTGAACACAGCAGACATTCAATAAACACTTGTTTCCTTCCTTCCTATAGGCATAGGTCCCAAAGGAAGAGGATCTTAATGAATATACCTATTTCAACACTAAGGATAGTTCTTAAAGGAAGAATGTGGCTTTACAAAGCATATTTTTAGAATAGATAAAACATTTTCTGCCAGCTCACCAAGAAGCATATTGTTTCGAGTCATACTCAGAAGTGGAACAGTAGATAAGAGTGCTGGACTATGGGGAGGCTAGGTGGTGCAGTGAATAAGAGCACCGGCCCTGGAGTCAGAAGGACCTGAGTTCAAATCCAGCCTCAGACGCTTAACACACACACACACACACACACACACACACACACACACACAAACTAGCTGTGTGACCTTGGGCAAGTCACTTAAACCCAACTACCCTCCCCCCCAAAAAAGGCAAAAAAAATAATAATAATAAAATAAAGAGTACTGGACTAGGAATCAGGAAGACCTGAGTTCAAATCAAACTTCAGACATTAGCTTCATGATCCTAGACAAGTCACTTAACTTGTCTGCCTTAGTTTCCTCATCTATAAAATGGGAATAATAACACCTTCCAGGGATATGGTGAGGATAAAATGAGTTATTTGTAAATCATTTTATAAACCTAAAAGTGCTTTACAAATGCTAATATAAATATTAAAAAGCAGTTTACAAATGTAGCACTGGAACCCCACAACCCTCAGTGATAAGTACCATGGGTATTATTGCTCTCATTTTAAAGATGAAAAAATCTGAGGCTTTGAAAGGACAAATGATTTGCTCTGAAAGGTAAGTACTAAGCATGGGGCCGGGGGGAGGGGGAAGGATTATGATGTACTATGGGGGGAAGAACGGCTGTGAATGCCAGTGGGTTTTATATTTGATTCTAGAGATGACAAAGAGTTATTGGAGTTTACTGAGTAGGGGAGTGACAAGTATGGACCCATGCTTTAGGAAAATCACTCTGGCAGCTGACCCAACAATGCAGAGAGATTTGTGGCAAGTCAAGACCATCCAGCAGGCTATTGCAATCACCTTGGCATGAGGAGATGTGGGCCTTCACAAGGCTGGTGTCAATATCAGAGGAGAGAGGGAGTATATTTGAGAAATGTTGCAAAGGTGAAACTGACAGTCCTTAGCAACTGATTGAATGGGCGTGGGGGGAGGGGTGATAGTGAGGAGTTGAGGATAATGCCTGGGAAACTAGAAGGATGATAGTGCCCTAGACAATAATATAGAAGTTAGGGGGGAGGAAGAAGATTTGGAGACAGGAAAGATAATAGTTCAATTGTGTACAATGAAACTGGACCACTAGATTGGAGGTAAGCAGAGAGGTTGGAGCAGGACAGATATATTGGAGAATAATCAGCACAGAGATTGTCATTTTTATAGGGGGCAAAGTGCTAGACATGGAAGTCAGGAAGCCTTGGGTTCAAATCCTTCCTTATCACATATATAGTTTATACAGAGTTGTTGGCAGGCTGTCTCCCCCAAAAGACTGTGAATTCCTCAAGGGCAAAGACTCTTTTTTACATTTCTTTGTAGCCCAAAGTCTCCTAGCACCAAGTCAACACTTAATAAATGCTTCTGGACTGACTACAAACTGGGTCTAAAAAGCTTCTAACTCAAATGCTGTGTGAGATTTCTAAGCAAGGTATCCAAGAAAGCCAGGCTACTCAGGAGTCACCCCTGGGGAAAGCCCTCCTCAGTCAGATGGACTCCTTTCAGCACTGCCTTTTTAAAGGAAGAGTCACACCTTGAGATTATTAACTACTAAGCAATTAACAATAGGGATTAGATGGGAATAAGACTGGCAGGGCCACCAAGAACACATGTCCCCCTTTCATTTACCTACTTCACATGTCTGAATGAAAATCATTCCCCACAGAGTTAAAAAGTTGCACCTCACTTTCTCCTCAAAGAGATGAGCCACAGTCACCCAAAGGAAATGTGGGTTATTGCATGTGCACCCATGCAAACTGAAAACTTGACTGGTTTTAATCTTTTTTTTAAAAATTCTTTGTTACAAGATATGGCTCTCTGTAAAAGGGAGGGAAAAGACAGCTAGAAATAAAGATGATCTAAAAACAAAGAGTATCAACAAAAAAGGAAAAAGAAGAAAACCATCTGCCAGATCAGCTTATCGGATTTACCGCCTCTAAGCAAAATGGTTGAGTAGAATAGCTCTTCCTGAATAGTTTAGTTTCTACATACTTAATAATGACAATTACTACCGTTTATATAGCATTTTAATGTTTGCAAAACACTCTCTCATTTGATGTGCACAGAAGCCCCATAAAAAGATGCTATTATCATCCCCACTTCTCAGATCATAAACTGAGGCCCAGAGATTAAGTGACTCACCCAGAGTCACACAGCTAGTTCAACACAGGTCTTTCTAATTGCAAATCTAGAATTCCTCCTGAGACACACATCCATCCCCTTCCCACTCCCTGTCCCCCCTTGCCAGCTGCTGGGGCCCTCTGCCCTTTCAAAACTACCTGGTATTTATTTTCTATATACTCTGTATATATACTATATATGTATTTATATAGATGTTCCCTCCCTCATTAAACTAGTTTATTTTTTTTTCCTTTTATCTCAGGCTTGGCATCATGCCTGGCACGTGGTTGGTGCTTAATAAATGTTCGTTCGATTGATGTTCCCAAAGTAACTGCCTTAAGCAGTAAAAACAAGTTTGCGTGTATTTTAATTTTCTCCAAAATTTCTCAAGACTCCAAATTCTATTAATACCCTTAAAAGTGATGCCAGGCTTCCTAAATTTCAGAAATTTTACATCTCCATGTAGGCTTCATACTTCATTGAGACTGTATAGTAATATTTAATTAATATACATCTGCAAACTGTAACTATGTGTTTAACTGTCAAATTAATAGAGATTATATGCTAATAACTTGTCAAGGCTAAGGTGGAAAAGGCCTAAATTTAATCGGTTATTTGCATGTATTTTGACCAAATTTTTCAAAGTGATTTGCATCCATTCTGGGGGTTGGAGTGAAGGAAGAGAAACTTATCTTCATACCTGAGGACCTGGCTATGTCAGTAAGAAAAAGCCAAACCAAAAAAGGGAAAATGAAAAGAGCTCCATAAAGTGAGCCATGAGACAGTAATCTTTCGATGTAGGAGCTCCAGTATAAGATGAGTAAATCTCAAGAACGAAGCAACTTTACAAGAGTCATTTCAAGAAGGTTTTCCCCTTCTATGGTAACAGTCAGCTCAGAGCTCTATCTCTGCTAAGTAAAGTGTATAAGGGCCAATGTCAGGCCCAGGGGACAAAGGTAACAATTTGAGCAGTTCTATATGTAACCAGTTCCACCCCCACCACCCCCAGATTACTTCAATGTAACCTTCCATTCTTCATGCCAAATACACTTTTTAGACAGGGTCCAAAATGTGCCACATTTCTTAGGAAATGGGATGAAGGCCACAGAGATCATTAACTGACCTGATATAATGCAACGATTCATTATGTAGGCAGCGTTGGCTGCCTCATACAACATATGTAATAAAAAAAAAATCACCAAAGCCTTAAAAAAATGGCTACTGCAATGGAAAGACACAAGACTTCCAAGATACAAAGGTCCATATTGATCCCTAACAATCAGGGGTCACTCCAGCCATCTCAGGTACAAGTTTAGGATTCACCTCTATAAGGAGGTCAGAGTGCCGTCTTTATGACCTAAGGCAAGTCCCTGAACTTTTCTCATCTAGCAAATGAAAAGCCCAGCAGGTTTCTTACTATCCCTACAGGGCTACTTTGTAACCTATAGGTGCTACATAATAAAGGTCTGTGTTGTTTTATTACTGTCACAGAATTTAGTGCTGAAAGGGACCCTCCAAGATCAAATCCATGGTTTTACAGATATAGAAACTGTATATACTGCAGATAACTCTCTAATCATGAAGATAAAAAGTAAAGTCAATTTATTTGGCTTTGGAATGCACTTTCTTTGTGGTTACATTACCACCTTCTTATATGGTAATTGCTCACATTTAGACAACATTTTAAGATTTACAAAGTGCTCACAAAAACCCAGGAAGTTCAAGGACCCTGGGAGGTGACAATTATTAATTTACAACACTAGAACATACATTGGAAGGAGAAAATAATTTAGAAGCATGTTGGAAGACAATGTCAGCCTGAAATTTCAAATTGGCTGTGGATATCTTTTAGAGACTATTGTATGTGTGGACAGGTACAAAGTCAACCATAGACAAAGAATAACAGCAGGCTTCTCCTATTTCTAGTTTCCAATGTACTTTCTTCACAACAGGAGCTAGTGAAATAGTCTATCATCCACATTTCACAACTGAAGTAACTAAGGACTTGGACTTCCTCAGGGTCCCATTGCTAGTAACAAAGTCAGCATCTGAACCCAGCTCCTTCAAGGTCCTTCTAAAACCTACAAACAGCATCCTCCTTTGATTTGTAGATATAACCACTACTGGCATGATGTGACACAGGGCACAGGACTTACAAGGACACCCCCAGGATTGTTCAGATTCACAGGTCTCAGCCAGACCTTTACTCAAAAGTGTTCTTCTGGCGAATGCTTCATGGGGGAATATGAATCATATCAACGTTTGCTTCAATGTCACCCCAAAGAATTTTTTTCTACCCTTCCTAACTCTTAACTATTCCATATTAGAGCTTACAATATGCTAAATAAGGATCCATTCATTTTTCACATCTGTCCAGTCCAGGAGTTGGGTTCTGATCCAGCAACACTTAAGAGAGACTGGCTGTGTTTTAAGAAACTTCCTTGTTGATGAATGTGTGAGGAGTGTCATGAATGGTCATAGATGCTATTAGGTATTGCCTATAAGTGACCCAAATAAACCTAATCATGAAGAATAATATCACATCTGCTGACAAGCCTAATATGATCCTAAGCACTCAATCCTAATTTATACTCAATAAATACCTGGGACTGAAGAAAGAAAAGTCTTATGCTCTCATGGAAAGCTAGTTCATCTTCTCTCCTAACTGGGAAAGATATGCTGGACACCTGAACTCTGCCTTCCATTTTCCTCAATGGATTTATCATTAAATAACTTAGAAATAAAAAGGCAATGTGTTATCTTTTTTAATGTTTTGTCAATTCTTCATTATTTCAAAAATTCTGTGATTCCATTGGTTTGTCCATCTCCACCAATACAGGTGAAAATTCTACACACATTACCAGATGTGGTCATGACTTGCCATGGCCATAATAACCCAATCCTCTGGTAATAAGCCTGCTGGGCCCTGTGCGCGTGCATGCATGCACATGCACACACACACACACCTCTGAGTCAGAAACAAGAGCTTTCTAATATGATGAAACCTGCCAGGGCTTACCCTCCACAAACACAGCTTTTAAGAAAACTCAGAGGGGGAGGCTAAGTGGCACAGTGAGTAGAGCATCAGCCCTGGAGTCAGAAGGACCTGAGTTCTGATCCGGCCTCAGACACTTAAGGCACACACAAAGACCTAGCCATGTGACCTTGGGCAAGTTACTTAACCCCAACTGCCCTCCAAAAAAAAAAGAAAAAGAAAACTCAGAACTCCTGTTGTCCAACCTGCACCTGAACAAGAATGTCCTCCAACAAATGGCCGTGCAGTCTT
Source organism: Gymnobelideus leadbeateri (assembly GCA_011680675.1). Taxonomy (NCBI): domain Eukaryota; kingdom Metazoa; phylum Chordata; class Mammalia; order Diprotodontia; family Petauridae; genus Gymnobelideus; species Gymnobelideus leadbeateri. The sequence goes on along the minus strand of WOXC01008665.1, from coordinate 1,016,497 downwards.
CACTTAAAGAATTCTAGTTACCAAACACTTAGAAACTGTTGTCTTCCCCACTAGATTATAAGCTCCTCTGAGGGCAGGTCTCTTTATATCCAGCAATACTTAATCACAGAACCTGGCACATAGGCACTTAATTAATGTTTATTGATTGACTGACTGAAATTATAGATTTTCAGCTACAATGCCCAAACCTACACCTCCAGCCTAACAATAAAGCCATACGTACGTACTGTAAGACTCACTAACTAAACACTTTACAGAAATCTCAGAATTTAAAATGTTTCCTTACATTTAGTTTAAATTTGCTTCACTGCAACTTTCATGCATTGCTCCTAGGTTCTAGGCCAGGCAGAGAAGTGTAAGCTCCCTTCCATACACTGTTGTTGGGACATTTCAGCTATATCCAACTCTTCCTGACCCCATCTGGGGTTTTTTTTGGTTTTTTTCGAGCAGACATACTGGAGTGGTTTGCCATTTCCTTTTCCAGTTGATTTACAGATGAGGAAACTGAGACAAACAGGGTTATGTGACTTGCCCAGGGTCACACACAGCTAGTGTCTAAGGCTGGATTTGAACTCAGGAAAACGAGTCTTCCTATTTCCAAATCCAATGCTCTATCCACAGCATCACCTAGTTACCAACCTTTCCATAGAAACCCTTTTCAAATACGCCAAATCTTAAACCTTCCCAGGTCCTTCACTTCACTCTTGAATAGCCCCATCTCAGGGTCACTGCCCATTCTAATCAACCTCCTCTAGACACTTTCCAGCTTAACAATTGTGCTCCTAAAATATGGCTCTAGATCTGAACTTGCCCTAAGTGCAAGTATCATCCCTCTGAATTTTACAGCTGAGGAGACTGGAAGTCAGAGGTCAAGTGACAGGCCTTGCCCAGCTCCCAAGGATCCAAGCGGGCCTCAGGTCAGGCAGTACTTTTCCCATCACACCACCAGGCCCCCAGATCTCAAACAGAGTTGATCCTTCTCTCAAGAAAAGCTCCAACCTTCCCTTTCCTTCTTTCCACAGCACCATCATTCTCCCAGTCACCCCAGCAGAAACCATGGAGTTGTTTTTGACACTTTCCCTCCCACTTCCTGCCAGTGATTCTTCCCTCATGTCTCTTTAATCAACCCCTGGGCTACCCAATCATTTCTAAGACCCTAGTCTTCACTACCTTGCACCTATAGGACCACTATATCCTTCATTCCCTCCACTCTGTCATATATTGTCGCCATAATCATCTTCCTAAAACCCAAGTTGGGACACATCATATTCAAGAATCATCCATTGCTGCCCAATGCTTATAAAGTAGATTTAACTCCTTAACCTGACAGTCAAGGCCCTCCATAATCTGGCTCTTGCCTACCTCTCTAGCCTCATTCTTCTCACATTGTGCCTATTTCTGCCTTCTATCTACTTTTCCCCTAGGATTCAGTACCAGGTTCTGTTTATCATTGCCATTTTGAACTCCTGTAAGTCTAATTGTCTATGCCACACCTTACTGCATGCACACACACATACACACACAAACACATACACATATACACACACATACACACACACATATACACACACACACACACACACACACACACACATACATACACACACGTACACACATTCCTTTTGAGAGTTAGGACTATTTCACACACTACTTACATTCCCAGAGTCTAGAGTGAGTATGGGGCAGCATTATACTCTCCAATTCGGTGGGTTCAGGTCCTGATCCTGCTGCTTACCAGTTATCTGTCCTGGGAGTCAAGAAGCCCCCAGCTCTAATCTTGCCTCAGGACAAATCACTTAGTCACTACTCTAGGCCTCAAATTTCCTCTCCTGGAAAAAGAAGGTAATAACAGCACTCACTAGTCAAAGGCTATGAACAGGCAGTTTTCAGAGGAAAAAAATCAAGCTATCAAAAGCCATATGAAAAAATGTTCTAACTAACTAATAATTAGAAAAATGCACATTTAAAACAATTCTGAGGATTCACCTCACTTCCATCAGATTGGTGAAAATGACAAATGCTAGAAGGGCTGTGGGAAAATGGGTACTTTAAAGCACCATAGGTGGATCTGTAAACTGGATCAGTCATTCTAGAATGCAATTTGGAACAACAGACAAAAAACAAGCTGTAAATACCTTCTGACCCAACAATATTACTACTGGGTCTATCCCCCAAAGAGATCAAAGAAAGAGGAGTCCATATGCACAAAAATATTTGTAGCAGCTCTTTTTGTGTTGGCCAAGAACTGGAAACTGATGTGGTACCCATCAATAGGAATGGCTAAAAAAAAGCAGGAAGTCAGGAAGAGTTTCTATCTGGCCTCAGATACTTGCCAGCTGGGTGGCCCTGGGCAAGTCACTTCTCTTTCTGCCTCAGTTTTGTCATCTTTAAAATGGGGATAATAATAATGCCTACTTTCTCAGGGTTATGAGGAATTTGCAAATCTTAAAATATTATAAAAATGCTACTTATTATATGAGTTTGATGGAATACTATTGTGCTATAGAAAAAAATGGAGAGTATAGTTTCTGAGAAAACTTGTTCTGAGATTTGTGTGAACCTATACAAAGTGAAGTAAGCAGAACCAATAACAACATTGTAAAGATGGTCAACTTTGAAAGACTTCACAAGGACCAAACACAATTTCAGAGGACTGATGATAAAACAGGCAGCCTCAAAAAAAAATTTTTTTTTAATTAGAAAATAAAATTTTTAAAAGGGGGGGGCGTGGCTAGGTGGCGCAGTGAGTAGAGCACCAGCCCTGGAATCAGAAGGACCTGAGTTCTGATCCAGCCTCAGACACTTAACAACACACAAAACAAAAACCTAGCCGTGTGACCTTGGGCAAGTTACTTAACACCAATTTCCCTCCAAAAAGCAAAAAAAAAAAAACCCAAAACCAGGCAGCCTCCTTCCTTCTGATAGAGAAGTGAAAGACCAGAATGGAGACTGAGACATCATTTTTTATATGGCCAATGCCATAAGAGGTTTTGTTTTTCTTGATTTCTAAATTGAGGGTAGGGAAGAAGGAGGAAGAAAGGACAGAGCTTCATGAAAAAAAATTAACCTAATTTTTAAAATAACAGAGTCTGCTTTAAATGGTGGTGTGAGGATCAGCTGAGATAACTTAGGTAAAATGCTCTGCAAACCTTAGAGTATTATGTAAATGCTATGGATTATTATGGTTACTAAAGTTTGCCTCATCTAGGAAACAGGGATGATACTATTTGCTGGTATAAAGAGTGTAGACTTGCAAGAGCCTAGTTGGCAAGTCTCTTGGCAAGTCACTGAAACTCTCAGGCTAGGAACTCAATCTCTAAGTCTACAAACTACAGAGCAGGTACTGATCTGAACTGACAGAGGCAATTTCCTTACCAGAAGTTCCCTACATTGAAGAAATCACAAGTACTATATATGCATGCATAGAAATGTGTGTGTGGGTGTGTATAAACACACACATCTTTGCAATACCTACTTCATAGGGCCGTTGTGATGACCACATGAGATCATTAACCCCTTTTAAATCATAAAGCATTACTTTAAAGATGTGTATTTCACATAAGAGTTGCTAGAGAAGTGCTTGCTAATGATGATAAATCCAAATTTATGGAAGATTTTGCCTATTCACTCCCCTCCTTTTTAAAGGAAACCACTAAATTTTAATAAATATATTAACTCTTTCTTATGAAGGGAAATCCCACTCCCTGCCCCTGCTAACTTGTATCCCAATGACCTGAAAGGGTTGTTCCTTATCCTGAAATCATAACTTCCCCTCTCCTCTCAAAGTCCACATATAATATATAAAGGGTGTGCTAAGTACAAAGCACTAGGCAGGAAGCCTAAAAGCACTTGGATTTGGAATCAGAAGTCCCAAGTTCAGGTCAAAGGTCTGCACCTAAACTGCATGACCCTGGGCAAGTCACTGACCCACTTTGAAATTCAATTTGCTCAGCTGTACAACAGGAATAACAAAATGTGTGCTACCCATGTTACAGGATTGGGTGAGGAAAGTACTCTGTAATTGCCAAATGATGCATAAAGGAAAGCTAATGATAGTATTTCTTCTGACAACTCAATTCCATATCTAAACTTTAAGCTATCTTTTTTTCAGCAGAGCAATTTCTTGCGGGCCATCAGTCAGTAAGACTGAACATTTATTTCCTAGTCCGTTCATTTGAAATCTGAATTACGTAAGATCTGCACAGTTTTAAAAATTAGCTGTTACCACACAGCCCAAAGTTCAATTGTTCAATCAATAAAAAGCTGCTGAATACTTTGTGTTCAAGAACCTATGCAAGATGCTGTAAAAAATACAAATAGGGTCCTCAGGTTCAATGGGGTCAAAACCTATTACTTCAGACTAGGTGGGCAGAGTTAATTTTTCTTACAAAAAATAGAACCTTTAAAATAAACCACAGTTTTAAGATAACAAATGTGTTGATCTGACAGTGTGCTAATAAAAATTATAATCTTGGTTCTGAGCTCCTTAAGGAAAAATTAAATTTGTAATTTGTAATTGTAAATGAATACTTAAAAAATAAACATAAGGAAAGTTCTTTAGGCTTAATAGAAATAATAAATTTGTTCTTCTCTGTGAAAATAATGCTAAAGAGGAGTTTGCTCCAAAGAAACCTAAAATTTTCTTCTAAATTCAATCTGTAACCCTCTCTCACCACATGCAGGTTAGAGGGAACTTTCTAACCCTAATAACCAGGAAGTTAAGAAACACTGATTATATTTAACTCATTTATTTCTGAGCATACTATGCTAAAACATTTTCAGATGAATACAGTGAGAGAAGCCAAAACCAACTTACTTATATGGTGAAATGTAAGTTCAAACAGAAAACCCTGCAATCAGACTTTGACTTCTTTGTGTCTCAAACACAAGACACACGAGGCAGACCCGTCTCAGTTCTAATCTAGTTCAGTGAAGCATTTTTAAAAATAATCCCTTTTTCATTTTTCACTTTAATATTAAGAGGGCATAAACACAAACATCTTCCCTGTCCAAAAAGAGCTTTTTTCTATCCATCTTTAAAAGTTAAAGCATATTACAGAAGAGCTGTTTTAAAAGGTTCTTAAAAACATAACTTTGCATGAAAAGAGAAAAAATCCACACAAAAATAAGAACACACGTGTACTTTTTTTTTTTTTTTGCACAGGAGCCCCATTAATACTGAGTCCAACAGAACTGATCAACCATTCATTCACTGGTTCACTCCTCTAATGAGGATACACATCCTAAAGAAAAAAATGGTTATCTTATGCCCAACTCCAGTGATAATTCCAACTTTAAAGAATGCTCACAGAAAGCAGATGCCCCCCCAATGGGCACTGCTTTATTCACTCATGGGTTCAGAACTGAAATACTGTAGCGTGTCTTTACCTGATGCTCTGCATGAATGTTATCCCCAGTAGGCCAGCGATGTTTGCTGTTATTATAGCCGCCGCCACCACTTCCTCCTCCCCCAAGCTGCTCACCATGCTGCCTCTGAAAGAAGTAATCCACCATGGCGTCGTCCTGGGAGCGGCCCGCAACCCCTATGGATCCTGGGACGGGGCTCGAGTGAGTCCCTGCCGAAAGGGCCGAGTTTGCAGCCGGCTGTTGCTGTGTCTGGGACCCTGCTGTTCCAGATGTCAAAACAACAGGCATGTTGGGATTAGCTGTTTCTTGCGTGTGCTGTTTCAGGTGGGGGCTGAAGGAGTCCTGCCAGAGCACTGCTTTTCTCTTCAAAACACATGCAACGCTCATTCCACCAACACCTAAGGAGACACAGGTTGGAAATGGTGAATCAACCCTTTTTACAAGATCCATGACATGCAGCAGGATGAAAAAAAGTCTTCCTGCTTTTTCCAACAAAACAAGAAAGCACAAGCATTGAAGTCTGATGGCTATCACGCAGCTACATGTTTTAAAATACTTTTACTTAAAGGAGTCTTCCTTTCAAATGGTAGGAATACTCTCCCAGCCCCACCCCCTGGCCCATTCGACCTGGAACCCCTGGGGAGAGGAGGATCTCATCACCTGACAGGCAGTCTTTAGGTGATGAGCCTCTCTCCAAACTTAGCTAGGCCTGGCCTTCCACAAAAGACACTGTCAGATGCCAGGCCCATATTCAAAGCCAAAGCCATTTGGTAGAAGCTGCCAGTAGCTTGTGCTTCACTGGCATAGTCTTCAAGAAACCTGGAGGATCTCCATGCCAAGATGAGATTTCTGAGTTGAACTCTGGTGGTAGATGGCTTAAATATACATAAAGCATGTACAAAACTGAAAGGCTCATGTGAGCTGCTGCAAGTATATTTATAAAATGTATAGTGGCTGGCATTCTGACAGAGAACATCAAAGAATCCTGGGCTGCAAGTCTTGCAAAACTTTTCTTCCCACCTTGCAAATACAAATAATTGAGGGGTAGGGGGGAGCAACTTAAATTCAATAGACATTGATTAAATCAATTGTCAATTACTGAGTTTCTACAACCTTTTATTTACAGAAAAACTGCACTACAACAGAAATATTTTAAATGAACAATCAGCCAGCAATTTTCACCCATATAAACTGAGAAGGATCATAGTGTGATAGAACACATTCTAACACAAAGAAAATGGATTGGAAGTGGGAAGTCAGAAAACATGGGGTCCATCCTGGACTATGCTATTACCAGCTCCTTACCTCAGTTGGGAGCTCCGGGAGCTCCAAGTTCCTCAAATGGAAAATGGGCAAAACAACCCCACTACCCTTCTCAGCCCCCAGGTGTGAAGCTAAAAAGAGAGAGTTAACTCTAGACATCTCTATCTCTGAAGCATTTAAAATACACTTCCCACTATTATCAATAAAAACAACAAACTCAATGAGGCTTCTTTGCATATACAGTGAAACTATGGACCACACATTTGCACTAATTCAGAATCTTGAAAACATAAGAGGATCATTAGAATGTAAAAATGTGCATCAGTGACACCTAAAAGAAATTCAGCTAACTTCTTAGTGGCAGAAGAATATCTCAGTGCCAAGAGCCTTAATTCTTTTGTGTCCTGGACCCTTCGGCAGTCTGGTGAAGGCTACAGACACCTTCTCAGAATATTTTTAAATGTATAAAATAAAATGGGATAAAAAGGAAAGCAGTTATACAGAAAGTTGTTAAAATACTAAGGGGGTGAGGGGGAGAGATTCAGAGGCTCCAAACTTAAGAATCAGGCCAGCCTGCAATCTTACCTAAACTGATCACTTTTCAAAATCATATAAAAATATTGTCAATAAGTCCAAATATACAAATTAACCATAAAAGTTAATAATCCAATCAGTCAATACCCTAGCAATAAGATTCTAGTATTCCTTAGGTAACAAGGGTAGAACAAATCAAGATCACTTTTGTTATTGTAACAAATCTTAGCTTGATAACATAGTTTCAAAAATTTAACATTGTCATTGTTTTTACAATGGAGGAGTTGCTTAACAATTAAATGTGGAAATTAAGTTATAAAATAAAGTTCAATGAGGGCAGGGACTCTATTTCTTATGTAAAGTTCAGCACCTGTCCCAATCCGGGTGCCTATCAATTGCTAAAAAGTAACAATCAACAGTCTGTTATAACTAATGACAAAGGGCTACTCCAGAAAGTACAATTTCAAAGTCAAAGACCTCCCACCCTGATGGCTGCAAGTTCCATTTCCCCTCTCTTTAGAAGGCACTAACCCTAAGATTACAATATTTCAAAATTGCCTTACAAGATGCAAATTGGGAAAATCTCCCGAGGCACAACAGAAACAAACTAACTTATCTCTTTAAAAGCAAATTCAGAAGGCGGCTTTAGATAAGATAGAATACACATCAAAATACACATCAAAAGGGCTTCTCCCCACTAAGACTGCCTGGTCTAACAGGCCAAACTCCTAAAAACTCGGCTAGGGGGTAGTCTTGAGTGCAGGTTCTGGGAAAAGATCTTGCCCTAGCTCAAACCTACAAGTAGAGTCCTATTTCAGCAGTTTATTAAATTCAGTGCAACTTTCCTTCCTAAGACAAACAAAATCATCCATGATTTTCTCAAAAATTCATTATCATTTTGAAAGAAATGCATTTTCTATTTTTTTCTACACTGGAAGACTATTCACTATCAAGCAGAAGCTGGGTAACTGCAGTCCATGTCTCATACTTAAATCATCAATTTGCCCCAATACTGTCATTAAAAGAAAGCTACAGTGTACAATGATAATATCCAAAACAGAAATTGAAATATTTGGTAGAATACAACCAAATTGAGTTCACATTTAAACTTCTCCCAATAGAAATTAACTTCTCAGATTTAAACCCCAATTCCACTGCCAGATAGATAACAGGTTTACCTCAAAACAATCCTCTGAGACAAGTAATTTCAAGTCTCATTATCCTCACTTTACATATGGGGAAGTTGAGGCAGAGAGGGGTTAAGTAAGCAGTCTAGGACCCAAATAATAAGTGAGGAAGTGCCTCAGGTGGTCTGACCCCAAGATCAGTGGTGCTCCTTCAACTACAATCCCCCTCCCCATCACTTGCCATAAGGAACAACACCACACACTAGTTTTGACAAGGGACTTGGGGGAGGGGGAGAAGAGAGTCCAAATCAAAATGTCTAAAAATACAATCAGCTTTTGTAAAGCCATCTGCACACCCTGGAACTTCCTGCTTCACCTAATGTGGGCAAGGCAATCCCAAACAAGATCAAAAAACTTAACAGAGGGGGGAGTCTGGGGGTGGAGGGGAGAAGCAAATAACTAGATAACATTCAACTTTAGTCCTAACATACAACATTTGGAAACAGCAACAATGGCAGTACACAGATGAATACTGTCACCTAAATGGAAAATATTTTACCTACATACATTAAAGACTCCTCACACATATCTGAAGCCATGCTGAAAAGTCATCATTTGTAACAGGTTTTTAAAGATACAAGTAACTGTAGACATAAGAATAAGTAACTTAAAACTACTGGAACTCTAAAGAAAAGAGCTGTTCTCTTTCTCAAACCTTTCAAAATGTTTATAATATCATCATTTTCCTGACTAGCACACTTTCAAACAAAGAAAACTTTTTTCCCATAATCACCTTTTAAATGCTTTAGTAAAAACATGTTTCTTAACACATGTTTTTAAGTAAAAAACAAACATTCTGGGGTCAGAAATGTATTTTTAAGCAACAAAACAGAGACCCAAACTAAACAAATGCTAACTTCAAAAAAGCCAAGAGTGGCCTTGGCCAAAATTAATACAATGTGTATACTACAAAGTACCAATCAAAGTTCAGAATCCAATGAGTATTTCCCAAAGACTTGATAAAGAATCAGCAACTCTTAGAAGTATTTTAGAAGTTAAAATTAGCACAGAAGAAAAAAAAAAAGCTCGCTTCACTTATATAAAAACTACAGCATCGAAAGCTACAAACCTATTGTTTAAGAAAAGGCCTAAAAAAAAATCACCCCTCCAATACAAACTCAGAAGACTCCGAAAAGAACAGGAAATGAGCAAAAACTGAGGGCAAGAAATGAAGAGCAACCAACCCTCTTTAGATTGCACGAAGGATACAAAAAAAAAAAAATCCATGAAAAAAAAATCTTGACTCAAAGAAAGAAGCTGTTTAAATAGAATTCCTCCTCGGAAGAAAGTTACCAAAGTGTATTTCTTTCTCCCAGAACAGAAGGGTTAACTCTGAAATATAACAAATTACCTGTTTACCAGGCACATTGACAGGGCTGAAATTGTCGAGCATTGTAATACACAGAGGATGAGGATATTATGTTTGTTTGTGTGTGTGCAAGAGTGCGTGTTTGTTTTCCTTGCAACTAACAGAGTAGAGTCCCTTTTCAGTTAAGGAAAGCTCGGTCTCTCTTCTTTCTTTCTGTTTCCAACCAGAGGACTTCTCCCCCAGCCTTCCCCTTCGCCAAGCCCCCCAACAACTCCTCCTCACATAAACAAAAGGCCAGTAGAGCCTGCAAACGCTGCCTCCAAGCCTCTGAAACTTCCTGAGGGGGACTTCCACACCTTTTTCCATTATCTATCCTCCTTCCCTCCACCAAGTTCCCCCACTCGCCCGGTCTGGTCACTCCACAGTAACCCGGCAAAAGCTTTCTCCTGCTCCGGGGCTGACTGGCTGTCCCCCCCCCACCTGCCCCTCACCCCCGAGGGACAGATCTGGGGTGCCCCTGGTTCTCCCCCCCGCCTTCAGCCCCTAGATGTCCACGGAGACAATCGAGTCCTCTTTCCAACCAGCATATATGATGTGCAAGAGCACCCCGAGCCCCAGGCTTTGGGGGGCTGGGGTGAAGAGGGGGCGGGGTGGGGGGACGCCCCCCACCCCCAGGCTGGGGGGAGGGTGAATGCAGAAACCCTTGAATGCATCTGGCCGGGGCCTAGAGGCAGAGGATTTCCCCCGTTTGCACCTCCCTCCGCGTCCCCTCCCTCCTCCGATAACAATAGGGGCCTTGCTGCTGACTCCAAAACATGTACTAGGAGCGGAGCGAGGGAAGCGCCAGCCCCGGGAGCCAGGGCCGGGGCGGCTTTTCCAAAGCCCTTCTCCCCGCTCCCACCGGCCCAGAACCCCAATATGACCGGACCATCGGCTCGCTGGGAGTCCCGGGTAGCTTTTGGACCCGGCGGGGCTCGGATACTCACGGGCGGAGCGGTCGGATGAAGATGGATTTCAGCCCCCCGGATCGGCTCTCGCCAGCGCTCTCGCTCCCCCTTACCTTTCACTCCGACAACATGGCGGCCCACTGGGGACTGGGCTGGCGCGGTGCATGCTGGGATCGGCTCCGGCCCTGGCTCCGGCGGCGGCGGCGGCGGCGGCAGCATGTGCGGAGAGGAGAGGGGAGGAGGGAAAGGAGAGGAGGGAGAGGGAAGGAGGGAGGGAGAGAAAGAGAGTCCGGGAGGGAGGAAGGGGAGGGGAGGTGAGCTAGGCGAGGCAGGAGAGGAAGCCGCCGGCTCGGGAACAGGTTGCCTGGTTGCTATGCCAACCTAGGGGCCTGGGTGAACTTGGGAAACTCACACTCATTTTACAATGCCAGGGCTGCTGTGGGCTCGGGGTTTCCGTGCGTGCGTGCGTGTGCCTGAGGTGGAGGCCAGAGCACATCTGGGAGCTGGGAAGTAGGGGGGGATGCCTGGAAGAGATCAAAGCGTCCGACCTCTGGCCCACCCTCCCCCACCCGCATCCCCCAGCACACCCGGCTATCTCAGACCCCGCCTCCCACGGTAACACTTTGTCCTGCTTCTCAACTGGCCCCTTTGTTCGGTGCAGAAAGAGCCCACGGACCCGATATCAGGGTGGGCTTGGCGCCCATCTGATGTTCACCTGAACTGGGCTGCATTTGGAAAGACCCAGATTAGAGATTAGGCTGGGAAGTCAGGAGACCGGGGTTCCAGTCGCAGATCCTTTCCAGCTTTAAAAATCCCGTTGTATCGGAGGAACTCGGCTCTGCCACTAACTTGATCGTGGTGACTTTTCTGACAGATCTCTGAACTCCACTGGGCCTCAGTTTCCTCCTGGGAAAATGAGGAGATGAGATTAGATAGTATCTAAAGTACTTTTCAGAGCTAAAATTCGGTGATTCTATGAGTTGTGAAAGTCCACAAATTTTGTCCATGTTTCCCCATGTATTCATATCTCTAGCCTCGGTTGGAAGGGTCCTTTGCTGTGTTTGGACAAAGAAAGCAGCTGTGCTACTATGGGAAATGCTGTAGAGTTGGTGCCAATGGACTTGGATTTTGAATTCCGATTCCGTTATTTACTAGCTGTGTGACCTCTGACACATTTCTAAACCTCTCTGATCCTCAATTTTCTATATGTGAAGGGAGAAGTTTCATTCCATTCTGCAGACTTCAGCTCTTAACTTCTATGAGCAGCTTCTCTAGGCCTCAGTTTCTTCAGTAAATGACAAAGATATGATCTGTTCAGTTCCTTCAAGCTCTGAATTCTTGGATCTACAAATGGTAACATTGTTACACGTATCCTAAAGTACCCACTGTAGACCTGGGCTCAGTTTCTGAAGCAAAGAGCTGTCTTTCATTTCCCCAAAGCTTTAAAATCTTTTATGGGGGGAGGGATTTGGGGGCTGGCAGTGAAGGCCCTGAGGAGGGGAAAAGAGAGGTCTACTAAAGGTAAGCTTCCAAAAAGAGCAAGGAAGAGGGTACTATCAACAACAAACAACAAAGGGTTGTATGGCAATTAAAAACTATTTGGAGGCTTGCTGAGGGAAACATCCAAATCATAGACTTCTAGACTTCAGCCCTGAGTTTGACTACTTGTTCTGATACTTACTAGCTCCTATGACCTTGGGCCACACACACTCAAGCTAGCAGCTTAGGCTCCTTCATCCTCTACTTTCTCATCAGGAATTGCTGAAAGGAAAACATTTTGTGAAAGTTAAACGCCAATAGAAATAAATATGGTCTGCTTGTTGGAAAACCAGAATCAATGGCACTCAAGCCCCAGACCCAAAGCCCAGGGCCCACAGACCTTTCCCAGCAGAAACAGTGGAAAAACTACAACTAATAATAATAATAACTAACATTTATACAGAGCTTACTCCATATCAGGCACTTTGCAATCATTATATCTTTTGATGCTTACAACAGCCCTGGGAGGTAGGTGCTATTACTAGTACCCATTTTAAAGATGAGGAAACAGAGGCTAACAGTTTAAGTGACTTGTCCAGAGTCATACAGGTTTATACTTCATGTGTCTGAGGTCAAATTTGAACTCAGGTCTTCCTAATTCTAAGCTTAGTACTCCTATCCAAGAAAGCATGGGTTCATCCTCACAACATCTTAAGTGGGAGATAAAGACAATACTAGTTGACAAAGAAGGGAAACTGAGACATCAAATGAGGGAAGGAAATCTAAATTTATAGTCAACTGGCAAGAAAACTGAATCCAGCATCCCTGACTCCCAGCTCAGCATCCTTTCACATTAGTACCCAATCAGAGACTTAGGGATTTGAAGCCACAGACCCAAAAACTACCTCAACCTTTAGTTGATCTTTCAAAATACACCCCCAACCCATCTTTCAAAATCGATTTCTCCTCATTCCCCAATATACCCACTATATTCCAGGCCCACTGACCTACTTGGAAGTTCCCATAGTTCACATTTCATCTCTCAGCTCCATAAAATCTCAAGATTGCTAGGTGGCAAAGTGGATAGAGTGCTAGTCCTGGGTTCAAGTTCAAATGAGTTCAAATTCTACCTTAAATATTTACTGCCTGTGCAACCCTAGACAACACACTTGACCTCTGTCTGCCTCAGTTTCCTAATCTGTAAAATGGGGATAATAATAGCACCTACCTCCAGCGGTTGTTGTAAAAATCCAATGAAGTAAAATTTATAAAGGATTTTGCAAACCTTAAAATCCTATATAAATGCTATTATTATTAATTTATCTCTGTATAATGTCATTTCCCCACCTCTAGAAAATAAGCTACTTCAGGGCAGAAACTATTTTGACTTTTATTTTTCTTATATCCCTAGTACCTGGTACATAGTAGGCACTTAATAAATGTTTATTGAATTGAATTGTTAAATCTTATGAAGGTGAGTATGTATTAATCAATGCAGAGCATGCCCCATCCATGCCTACTGGTTCCATGTGATTCTTGTCCATATTTTCCCAAAGCACGCACATACACACACACACACACACACACACACACACACACACACAGAGTTTAAAAAAAACAACAGCTCAACCTTTTTTTTATGCCATCAATTCCTATAGGTTCCATTATCAGCTCTTTGCAGATGACACCCAAATTCTGATATCTAGTCCTTATCTTTCTCTTGGGTTCTGCTGCCTCATCACCAACTGGTCACCCTGTTACCATCCCACATCTAACATATCCAAAACAGAACTCCTTCCCTTCCCCCCACAAGACTTGCCCCTCCTCCATACTTCCCTATTTCAGTGGAAGGAAGTTTCTGGTCACACAAGCACAAAACCTATCACCCTCCACTTATCAGTCTCCTCACATCCAATCAGTTGCCAAACCTTGTTAATTCTAACACCACAGCACCTCTCACATGCATCCCATTCTCTCCATTCACACAGCCACCATGCAAGTTAAGGCTTTTTGTCACCTCTTCCAGGGCTACTATGATAGTCTCCTAATTAGTATCAGGTCTCTATCCTCACCCCACCTCCAATCCATCCTCCACACAGCTGCCAAAATAATCTGCCTTTTTAAAAAATACTGCCACTCCCATGCTCAAGAGAAATGTTCAGTGGCTCCTTGGAATAAAATAAAAACTCCTCAGACTGACATTTAAAGTCCACCTTCACATACTCTTAATTCTAATCAAACCAGCCTATTCCCTATTTCCCCCACCTCAACACCTTAACATGGGCTATCCCAGGGGTGGGGAACCTGTGGCCTCGAGGTCATATGTGGCCTTCTAGGTTCTTGGGTGCAGCCTTTTGACTGAGTCCAAGTTTTACAGAACAAATCATTTTATTAAGGGGATTTGTTCTGTGAAGTTTGGATTCAAGGGGCTGCACTTGAAGACCTAGGGAACCACATGTGGCCTTGAGGCTGCACATTCCCCACCACTGGATCCAGTCATGCTTGTAATGAATGCCCTCCTCACCTGCAACTCATCATCTTTAAAGTCCTTCTAGGCTCACATCAGGTTTGGCCTTGTAAGGAAAATCTTGCTGACTTCCCCATCACCATGGCCACCCAGTTGTTAGTTGTCTTTTCCTTCTTGAGATTTACTTGTCTGTCTATCTATCCTATGTCCCAGTGGGATGTGAACCCTCTTGAGGTCAGGAGCTCTGCCATTTCTTTGCAATATCAGCGATGCCCCTTACCCAGTAAACATTCATTGAATCAACATGACTAGTCAATTTCACTTTTTTTGTGATATTGTTCAGAGTTGGCAAAGAGTAGTGAGGCTTCAGAGCAACCTGCAGGCCTTCAGTCTCATTCATTTCTCCATCTTGAGCCCTGCTCTCTGACTTACTCTTCCCCACTTTCTCCTTTGCCCACCTTCTGATTAATGTCACCAAGTATGGCAGGATGTGTTGATGTGCTGTGGAGGATCTCTCCACAGATCTCTTCCTTCCTTTAACCGCTGCATGGTATCCCATGAGATGCTGCCACAAACAAAAAGCATTATGTAATGGCCATATTTTATGCCTATTATGTC
Organism: Gymnobelideus leadbeateri; assembly: GCA_011680675.1. Classification (NCBI taxonomy): domain Eukaryota; kingdom Metazoa; phylum Chordata; class Mammalia; order Diprotodontia; family Petauridae; genus Gymnobelideus; species Gymnobelideus leadbeateri. Next base: position 1,001,326 of record WOXC01008665.1, on the reverse strand, counting down.
ACAGGATCTGCAGCTAGAAGGGAGCTTAGAGGTCACCGCCTTGCCCAGTCTCCTCAGATTACAGATAAGGAAACTGAAGTCAAGGGTAGCATAGTGACTCACATAAGGTCACACAGCTAGAACTGTATGTCGCAATGCTAACCCAGGTCTTTTGACTCCAAATACTTCCACTATATCAGAAATAGCACTTCAAAATCTTTGCATAGGACCATAGATTTCAGGGGTCTTAGAGCCCAACCCTCTCCTTTATCAAATAAGGAACCAGAGGCCCAGTGATGTAGGCACGTAGGTAGCAAAGGCAGGAGCGTAAGTCCTTTGATTTTAAATAATCTTCTACTGTACCAGAATGCTCTTCTAATGACTTGCATCCAAAGTCTGATCTCCAGGGAACACTTTCCTAGACCTCTTCTAGTGTTAAACAACCCTACCTCCTTTCCATCCCTATCCTGACTTGATGGTGTAAGGTGGTGTTGTTAAATACCTAAAAAAAAAAAAAAAAGATTCAAGCCAATATATCAAGTTGGACTCCTAGAAAGAACTCTGTGGTACAGTGGAAGGAGTACAGTTATCCCTTCCATATCATGACTTTCCACATTGTAATTTCAATATATTGAAAGTCAGCATAAGAAATTAAACCAGGGGGCGGCTAGGTGGTGCAGTGAGTAGAGCGTCAGCCCTGGAGTCAGAAGGACCTGAGTTCGGATTTGGCCTCAGACACTTAATGCACAAAAACCTAGCCGTGTGACTTTGGGCAAGTTACTTAACCCCAATTGCCCTCCAAAAAAAAAGCCAAAAAAAAAGAAAGAAATTAAACTGGAATTTTGAGGAGTTTTGCAGAAGCCACAGATGATGCTTGAAGACTAGCCGATGTCACAGAGCCTATGGCCCAATACTTAAACCAAATTTTACAATAAGGTACTGTAAACACCCCATAAAAATGAAAAAGTTCAGACTTCTCTGGTATGGAGGGAGGTCCAGAAAAATGTATGTGGATTTCCCAGATCATGGGATGTTGCTTCCCTAAGCCCCTTGATGTGGTAGGAGTAACCATATTGCATTTGGAATCAGAAGGCCTGGGCTCAAATTCCAGCTTTATTACTGATTACCTATGTGGCCTTGGAAGAGTCACTCAGTTTTCTATTCTGTAAAATGAGGAGCATGAATCCTGATATCCTCTTCGGCTCTATATCAAGTCAATTCAAGTCAATGATCATTTATTAAGCATTTATCGCATACCAGGTACTGTGCTAGGCATTGGGAAGAAAAACAGTTCCAGCCCTCAAGGAGCTTATATTCTTTTTATTATTATTATTTATTATTATTTTTTTTGGAGGGCAATTGGGGTTAAGTAACTTGCCCAAGGTCACATGGCTAGGTTTTTGTTTGTGTGTGCGTTAAGTGTCTGAGGCCGGATCCGAACTCAGGTCCTTCTGACTCCAGGGCAGATGCTCTACTCACTGCACCACCTAGCCACCCAAGGAGCTTATATTCTAACGAGGGGCGACACCATATAAAAGGGAGAGGAAAACCAGCCAATGAGAAGGAGAAGCTGGGGGAGGTACAATATGTGAAATTCAGGGTACAGTGAACTTCCAGGGGGTAGAGATTTCTGGGACAGAGAGACTGAAGAGAATCTGGATTCTGTGAATCCATGAGCTGGCAGAGTACAAAGAGGTCCTTTAGATTAAGAAATAGAGAAATGTCAGAACTTTGCCCTGAGTTCATCTGCCCACATACCCTTGAGACCCCACAAATACCTTAGGATATGACTTTGGCTTGGTCACAGAAATATGCTTCAGATGCTTAAGGTGAATATTCCATTCATAGCTAAGCCTCTGGAAGATTCCAGTTCCATTCAATTTAACATGTATTTAGTAGAGAGCATTGAAGAGCTCTGAACTATGCTTACCCCACTTATTCTAGGAGGCTTTTTAACTAGACAAAGAAATTTGGATTTGATTTTTTTTGAAAGGATAAACACAAGGAAATCCAAGCTGATTCCAGTGGTAAGTTTTAGCCATTGTAGAAAGAGGCAGCCCCAAATTCTCAAAATAGAAGGATAAGGCAATCTGACAGCTTTTGAATGTCAAAGGGATTGACATCTCTAGTTTCCAAAGTTAATGTCAAAAATCCAACTCCTTCCTTCACACACATGAAAAGGTTTCAAAATTCCCTATGAAAATAAAACTTCCCCCGCCCAAGGATAAATGAGATAGTTTGAAAATAAAAACCTACATGTTGTTTCCCAGTGGTAAAAGAATCAGACAGCTAATTAGCTTCCAAGGACAAGTGATAACTTATTCTGATGCCCACAGCCCAACTAAAGAGCAGAGTTTAACAAAGCATTTTAGCATTTCAGACTAACCAAGTTCATCCCTTTTTCTCTCTGTGCCTTTCTCTTTCTGTCTCCATCTTTCCATCTTTCTCTCATAGGTTCACCCTCTCTTTCTGACCCTCTTCAACTCTCTCTTCTCCTTTTCTCTCTCCTTTAAGTCTCTTTCCCCTTCTTTCTTTCTTCTCTTCCCTTTCCCTTATTTGCCTTCTCTCTTTCCTTCCTCCTTTAACTGGCCATAAGATCAAACTGAAGTATACAACTACATTATGCATTTTTGTTTAATATTCATTTTGAGTTTCAAATTATCTCCCTCCCTCCAGCCCCTCCCCCACCCACTGACAAGGAAAGCAATAGGATACTTATTATACACATCATGCATATATTAAGCACATACTATGTTCAAGGCACTGTACTAGGTGCTGGGGATAGAAAGAACAAGACAAAACTATTTTCTAATTTAAGGAGCTTTGAATAATTCTGGGGAGTGGGTTGGGGGTAGGGTGGAGAAAAACATGTAATGAAATTTAATTGAATAAGCTTTTATTAAGTGCTCATACTATTCCAAGAATGAACTGTGCTAGGGGCTGGGGTTACAGATATGACCCATGGATTCAAGAAACTTAAAAGTACCTAGGAAATATTATATACACAGATAAGTAAATACAAAATAATTCAAAGTAATTCAGGTGATGGGGTGGGGCGAGGAGAAAGCAGGACAATCTTGTTGGAGGTATCACTTTAGCTTAGCCTTAGGATTCAAGAGGCAGAAGTGATGTCAAGAAAGAGAATTCACAGATAAGAAAATACAAATAGCATACAAAGTAATCCCTAGTGGCTGTAATTGCAACTGAGGGGACCTTGTGTGCCACTTGAGCTGAGCCCAGAAAGAAGCTGGGGATTACCCAGAGGGAAGGTGAGGAGGGCTAGAATTCAAGAAACTGGAGGCCTCTGAAAAGGTGAAAAGAGAAGAGATTATATAATCTTGGATCTGGAGCTGGAAGGGACTTCAGAGGCCATCTTGTCCAACCCCTTTCATTTTGAGGAAGCTATAGTTCAGGAGTGGGAGGTAAGAGATTTGTCCAAGGAGGTTAAAGGTCTGGCCCAGATCCCCAGGCAGTGAGGGGCAGAGGTGGATGAGATGGAATACCTTGGACAGGAAACAACAGCAAATTGGCCAGGTTTTCAGAGAATAAGAGAGGGAGTCATGGGAAATCAGACTTAGAAAGAGGGCAAGGCATTAGATTGTAAAGGATGCCAGGATATTCCAGGTCTGGTTTTGGCAGAGAGCCTCGAAGATTTCTTGAGTAAGGGAGTGGTCAGACTCGTTCTTTAGAACTATCAATTTGGCAACTGTATGGAGGGTAGAATGAAGAAAGGAGAGATTTGAGGCCGGGAGGCCAGGAAGACTGTTGTTTTACAACAGCCCAGGGAAGAGGAGATGAGAGCTCAAGAAAGGATGGTGATGGCCTGCTTGGCAGAGGGGGTAGCAAGTGAGAGAGGAGAACACAATGGAGATCTGGGAAATGGGAGATTGAAGGAAAGTTAACAGTCACTGATGACTGCAAGTGTAAAGCTAGGTGACTAGAAGGAGGCTGGTGCCCCGGAAGCAAATTCTGCCCTGTTTTAGCAGAGTTGGAGATGCCTGTGGAGCATTCTGGTAGCAACATTTAGCCTTCAGTTGGTGATGTGGGACTGGAGCTTAGGTAGAAGCACCAGGGATACAAATAGAAAACCAAAAAAAAAAAATTCCTGCACTTAAGGAGCTCTCCTTCTAATGGGGAACACAACATGCAGATACATACATACATACACATACATACATATCTGTATGCACAGATATCTGGATAGAGATCTAGGTAGACAGTTATCTGGATGGACAGGTGGATATCTAGATAGATATCTAGAGAGATATCTGGATGGATGAATAGATAGAAAGAAAGATATCTGGATGGATAGGTAGATATCTAGATATATGGATAGATAGATATCTAGAGAAATAGATGTCTAGATGGATGGATGGATAGATATTTGAATGGATAGGTAGATATCTGGGTAGAATATTTATTAAGTACTTATTATATGTCAGATACTTCCCTGATGTAGCAGACTTATTTTGGTTCCCCTTCCAGAGCTAGACAGGTCTAATCCCCCTCAGGGTTCTAGGGGGTGACCCTGAGGAGTTGAGCTGTGTATTCTCTATTGCCATAGGTTCAAGTTCCACCACCTAAGTTCCACCACCACTCCCCCAATTATTGGCACTAGTAAGTACTAGTACTTAGACTAGCGACTCACTTCTATTTAACAATTAATATCAATTAGGTTTTACAAAGGTGAATTTACTCCAAAAGATGTAGCAAGAACAAATGTAAAAATTTTCCCCTAATGCCTCTGGCCATGATCTCTTGGGGGTGGTGGGGAAGGGAAGGAGGATTAGGATAAAAATTTATCTATGACCCTACAAAGCATCATTCTAACCAAATCCGAGTCCATGGTCAGCATGACTGCTGGACTATTCCTTCTCCCAGTCTCTGCTTGCCTTGGTTCCTCTTTGTTCATTAGCACATTGGTGCTAGGTTGGCTGCAATGCATTACCTAGAACCCAGGCCCTGGAATTCCGGGATGCTGGAGCACATTCATGATGACTTTTTACACTCACAAGGTTATGAAACTCCATTTACTTAGAATGGGAGGGGCGGGGGAAATGAAAGGCTAAGAATCCAGATCTATTTTTTAGAGGCCACACGGTCTCAGATAAGAAATCGTCCCAAGGCCATTCCCTTATATAATATGGTCTTTCACTAGACACTATGAGCAAAGGAGATACTTGAAGCTGACTTGAGCCTTTCTCAAGATGCCAACAATTCTAAATACTTAGCCAATCGAAAAAGCCTCCTCTAAATCACGTAGTCAGGCAATAGGAACCTAACTGTATCTCTAGACAAGCCACTTAACTGCTGCCTGCCTCACCTATCAGAGCCAAAGCTCCAAGAGGTGGATGGGAAGATGAAGTTAATGGAAGAAGTGAGTGTAGACAGAGTGATGAGGAGATTGGGGGCAACTAGATGTTACAGTGGCTAGAGTGCTGGACCTGAGGTCAGGAAGTCTTGAATTCAAATTCAGCCTCAAATATTTACTAGCTGTGTGACCCTGGACAGATCATTTAACTTCTGTTTGCCTCAGTTTCCTCAGCTGTAAAATGAAGATAATAAGAGCACCTACCTCTCAGGATTGCTGTGAGGACCAAATGATAGCACAATGCCCGGCATATAGCAGGAACTATATAGATGCTAGCTATCATCATCATTATTATCAGATGCCCAAGAAATAAATAGGGACTGGATATGTTGATTTGGAGGTCTTCTATATAGAGATAATAATATAAAGCCATAACAGCTGACTGGGCAGCTAGGTGGCACAGTGGATAGAGCAACTTAGGAAGACTCTTCTTTCTGAGTTCAAATCTGGCCTCAGATACTTCCTAGCTGGGCAAGTCACTTAACCCTGTTTGCCTCAGTTTCCTCATCTATAAAATGGACTGGAGAAGGAAATGATAAATCATTCTAGTATATCTTTGCTAAGAAAATCTCAAAGGGGGACATGAAGAGTTGGACAATAACACAGGAGCTGATGTGATCACCAAGAGAAGAGAAGAGAATAAAGCCCCGGGATACACCCAGGTGTTAGGAAAGAACATGATTGATTGCAGAAGAGACAGAGAAGAAGTCCTGAATATGAGGACTGTCATGAGAGAATAGCGCTGCTAAGACCTAGGGAGAAGGAGGGCTCCAGGAAGGTGGGGCGATCTGGGCGCAAAGCTGCAGACAGGTCAAGAGGTCGACAGCTATGAAAACCCTTCAATTTACCATAAGAGATCGTTAGTAACCTTGGAGGAAGTACTTTAAATCTATAGTAGTGGGGTCTAGAGCCACATTGAAAGAGGTTAAGAAAGGTGAGGTTGAACGATGAAGAAATGGAGGCAAGGAGTAGAAAAGACATTTTCTCTGAATTTGGCTGTGTAAAGGAGATGATCTACAGTTTGTTCCAAGAGTGACAGGGTATTGAGGGCAGGCTAATTACACTGAAGAAGTTTTAGGGAGCTGTTTCTCAGGGAATTTTTATTATACTTCCCTATATGGAGAGTACTTTATATAATGTATATGGTATATATGGAGAATACATTAGCTTCCCTTTGGAGAGTGTATTAACACCCTCCTGAGAGGATTGAGGTGATCTCCTGGATTTAACAGGCCATTCACTGACCATGAGTAATTTGATTGGCTAATTCTATCACAATTAGAATTGTTCTTTGTAAAGGCTGTTTATTTTTCAATTGTGTCCAACTTTTTGTGACTCCATTTGGAGTTTTTTTGTTTTTGTTTTTGTTTTGTCTTTTGGAGGGGAGAGGGCATGGCAATTGGGATTAAGTGACTTGCCCAAGATCCCATGGCTAGTAAGTGTTAAGTGCCAGATTCTAACTAGAACTAGTAAGTGTTAAGAGGCCGGATTCAAACTCAGGTCCTCCTGACTCCAGGCCTGCTGCTCTACCCACTGCACTACCTATAAACAGTACTCATAGGTTTGGACTATCAGAGGGAAAAGCATAACAAAACTGAGATTTCATCTTGTCTCTTTCCTCCTTTCTCCCCTATTCCCACTACTAGCTGAGTTACTAATAGCAACTTTGAATACGTAGAGATAGGTGCAGCACATTACAGGAGCCTCTATCTTCACCCACATGGACCACTGAGGTGGCCTTGATCAGCTCCTCGATCTTGTGACTCCAGGAGAGAAAGAAACCACATGACATCCTCCTGACTAGGACTTTATTGGACAACACTGAGTTACTGAATAGTTGGTGGACCCAGGCTTCCATTGCATTACATCCATTACAATTTGTTTAGGTGAGATACCCTGACTTTCTTTTTTTGTTGTTGTTGTTGGTGGTGGTTTTTTTTTTTGCTTTTTGGAAGGGCAATTGGGGTTAAGTGACTTGCCCAAGGTCACACGTCTAGTAAATGTCAGGTGTCTGAGGTCAGATTTGAACTCTGGTCCTCCTGACTCCAGGGCTGGTGCTCTATTCACTGCACCACCTAGCCACCCCTAATACCCACACTTTCAAATTTAGTTGTAGTGGGTCTTAATTGTTTCTGTGACAGAAACAGACTGCTGTATTCTTTATCTGATGTAACAAAATGTTATTAATCTAAATATTTGTAAATAAAATACCTATATCCAAATTAAATAATAATTACTTGCTTTATTTTGTGACCTATAAGATTTAGACATTCTATAATCAAGCATTTGCTTCATGGAAACTTTTGGTGGCCAAGTATCACCAAGCTCCTTATTCACAACATAATGAAATGGCATTTTCAAAAAATAATAATGTAATGGGTGTTATGTAAACTGAATAAAGCACATGGTCCCAGCACTGGAGAAGAAACAAGAAATAGCCATGACACAGAAGAACAAAAAGCTTGGACTTTACTGCTGTGATTTCTTTGGATGGTGTACTTCTGACAGTAAGAAAGCTGCCTCTCCCTAACCCTAAGTTTGTCTTCTGTCTTGGGGGTAGGGCCTGTCCAAGCTCTCAAGGCTAGTATTATTCCCAGAAGCTTATATAATTTTCCCTGAGACAGAAGGTGGGACTCACCAACAAGGAGAGGAAAAGTATTTGTGGTCTTTCTGGGTTACTATGAGTCCTGTGGGTTGTTTAGATTTTCTGTGGGGTGAAATGAAGGCTGTCTGTACCCAATAATGCATTTTTACCTTGAGTACTTTCACAGTTGATAGGGACCTTTTTAACCATTTCAAGGAAGTCCTTTGTTGTTGTTCAGTCATGTCCATAGGACATGATCCCTTGGACCATACTGGTCATGGGGCTTTCTTGGCAAGGCTACTAGAGTGGTATGCTATTTCCTTCTCTAGTTCAGGGAAGCCTAGACATGAGCTATATTCTGAGTCTTCTAAGGGAAACTCTGAATGGGGGCAAAAAGAACCAAAGACATATGCTTGGGGTTGCCACAGGGCATAAATCTACAGGATCCGTCCTGGTTAGTGAAAGGTCCTGAGTTTGTGGTGCAGGACATGGGTTACATTATTTATGGTCACTTAAAAGAAGTTTGTATTTCTTACCCTTAATTTGAGAAGTAGCTTGAAACTGTTTATCTCTCTTTTGATTTGAAAAAAAAAGCACATCATTATTAACATTCATGCAATCCTTATTGGTGTTTTCATTAGTCAATGGTTGTCAATAGAAAAAAAGTTTCTCCATCACATCCTGTTTGGCTTTTAAAACCCTTCATAGCCTGGTCTTTTCCTACCTCTCCAGTTTTCTTATACCTTACTCTCCTCCATATTCTGTGATCCAGTGACATTGGTCTCCCTACTGTTTCTTGCACAAGACACTCAATCTCAGGATTCTGGGCATTCAAACTGACTATCCCCCATGCCTGGTACTCTCTCCCTCCTCATCTCTGTCTCCTGGCTTTCATGTCTTCCTTCAAATCTCAATTAAAGTCCTGACTTTCTTAATTAATACTAGTGACTTTGTCTGCTGATTATCTCCAATGTATATATGGACTGTCTGTGCTCAACCTGTAATAAAGTCTTCCAAGCATTTATTGGTCTGATCAGTCACAGTCTGACACACACTGTACTTTGACCCCAACATAGTGATGTTATTTTGATCCTCTTTAGTACAAAGGACACCAACCATCAATCAATCTCTAACTCATCTTGTTTCCCCAATTAGACTATAAGCAACCTGAGGGCAAGGACTGTTGTGGGGTTTTTTTGTTTTTTTTTAACATTCTTGGTATCCCCAGCACTTAGCACAGTGCTTGGCACATAGTACATGCTAACTAGATTTGACTTATGGATTAGACATCCTAGTACCCTATTTAGTACAGACAGGCTGCATAAAGTAGAAGTGGATATGTCTTATTTATCTGGTCCTCTTAGCCCTTCATAGTCACCAAGTCCCAGAATTAAGGTTGGAATGAAGTAGATTCTCCAAGACATGGAATGGTCATCTAGCCTTGACTTTGAATCATTCTTCAGAAATGGGAACTATACAATCTCCCATGGCTGCCCATCCCACTTTGGGGCAATACTAATTGTTAGGAAATTTATCTTTATAATGGTCCCAGACAGTTCCAAAGGATCCATAATGAAAATGCTATCCACTGCTGCTGAGTCAAGTGAGCAGAATTGAGAGAATATTGACAACAGCATTGTGTGATGACCAACTCTCATAGACTTAGCTCTTCTCAGCAATACAATGATCCAAGACAATTCCAAAAGACTCATGATGGAAAATGCTATCTACATCCAGAGAAAGAATTATGGAGTCTGAATGCAGATTGAAGCATACTATTTTCACTTTTTTTTTTCTTGTGGTTTTCCCCTTTTGTCTTGATTCTTCTTTCACGACATGACTGATATTGAAATATGTTTAATATAATTGTACATGTATAGCCTATATCAGATTGCATGCTGTTTTGGGAGGAGGAAAGGGGAAATATTTGGAACTCAAAATCTTATAAAAGTGAATGTTGAAAACTAAAACTAAATAAATAAACAAAGAAGTGCTATCCACCTCCAGGGAGAGAACTGATGGACTCTGAGTATAGACTAAAGCATACTTTTTTTACTTTATGTTACTTGCTTTTTTTCTTCCACCAAACAGCTAATATGGAAATACATTTCACATAATTTCACATGTATAATGGATATTTTGTTGTTTGTCTTCTCAATTGGTAGAGACAGGAAAGAGAGAGAAAATTTGGAACTTAAAAAATTTTGATTGTTAAAAATAAATTAATTTAAAATTTCTAAAAATTGTCTTTATATTTTAGCTTAAATTGGCCTCTACAAATTCCAGTCATTCTAATCTGACTTCTGGTACCAAGGAGAACCAGTTTAATTCTTCTTCCTTGTGATAGCTCTTCAAATGCTTAAAGACAGCTTTCATGTTAGCCCCTTGTTACCCTGATTAGTTCCCCCTGCTTCCACTATTTAGAGAAAACATCTTCATTTCATTTTCATGGGGCACCATTTAATTGTCCCTCAATTTATTTATTTGTTTATTTATTTTTTGCTTTTTGGAGGGAGGAGGGCAGGGCAAATGGGGTTAAGTGACTTGCCCAAGGTCACACAGCTATTAAGTGTTAAGTGTCTGAGGCCAAATTTGAACTCAGGTCCTCCTGACTCCAGGGCTGGTGCTCTATTCACTGTGCCACCTAGCCACCCCAGAAATTCATTCATTAAGTTTCAACTTTGTGCCAGGCATTGTGCCAAGCATTGGGCATACAACCAAATGCAAAATATTAGTCCCTGCTCTCAAAGAGCTTACAATATAATGGGGGAGACAAAATGAAAACTACTATGTACAAACAATATATATGAGGGATAAATTGTAAATAATCTCAGAAAGAAGGCATTAATGTTAAGAGGACTGGGAAAGACTTTTTGCAGAAGGCAAGATTTTAGCTGAGATTTAGATTCCCAGCCAAGAAAGCTAGGAAGCAGAAATAGGGAGGGAGAGAATTCCAGACCCAGAGGACAATCAATGAAAGTGCACAGAACTGACAACTAGAGCATCTTGTTGTAGGAACAGTGAGAAGGCCACTGTCATGCTGTCACATATAAAGTATGTGGAAATGAATAAGATGCAAAAAGACTGGAAAACGTAGAAAGGGGACTATTCTGAAAGGCATTGAAAGGCAAGTAGAGGATTTGGGAGGTGGTAGGAAGTCACTGGAGTTTATTGAGTAAGGGAATGACACGGTCAGGCTTGTAGTTTAGGAAGTTGAGTGAAGGATGGACTAGAGTGGGGAGAGCCTTGAGAGAGACAGACCTTTCAGGTTCTTACATGGCATCTAGGCATAAGGTGATTAGGGCCTACACCAGGGTGGTGGTAGTTGCTCTTTATTCTCAAAGAGGACAATGACATCAGAGAGGTGGTGCCATGACATGCAAATGAATTGAATTTGAGTGAGGGAGGGCTGTGCAAGGTTACCAGCCTCTCTCTTTCCTCTGGAGCCATCTAGGTCCAGTGCAAAATAAAGATCAGGATGACTGGAGATGATCCAAGATGCAGTAGGGCACTTTGACCTTTTCAAGCTAAGCTCTTTAATAGGTCTCAGTTTGACGAAGGCAATGCCCATTCAGTGATTAAGGCTTAATAAGAAATGAAGCAGAGAATCACCTCTTTTAAAAAAAAATCTGTCTGGGAGGGGAAGACCTTTAGTGTTTCTGGCCAAAACAGAAACAATTACTATTTACATTGCATTATATTACATTACATGATAGTGGTGTCGGAGGAGAGAAGAGGGCATATATGAGAGATATTATGAAGGTAGAGATGTCAGAACTTGGCAATAGATTGGATATAGAGAATGTGAGAGGGTGAGGAGTGAAGGACCAAACTTAACTATAAACCTAGGTGAACAGAAAGATGGTTGTATCCTCCACAATAAGAGAGAAGTCATTTGCATAGAGATGATAATTAAATACAAAGGAGTTAATGACCACCAAGGAAGAAGATCAGAGGGCCCAGGGCAGAAGAGCCTTGGAGGACATTCACATTTAATGGGTTCAACCTAGGTGAAGATCCAGCTTCCGGCATAAGACATCACGAAGGAGCCATCAGAGGAGAACCAGGAGAGAGGAGTGTCTCCAAAAGTTAGAGAAAAGAATGGATTCATAACTTTTTGTCAAAAATAAACTCTCTAAAGCTACAGAAGAGGGAGCCAAATAGAGTCATAGACCTTAGGAGTCCTTAGGCTTAGAATGAACTGTTTATTGTAACAATGTTACATAAGTGAACAGTGAAATTTATGCATATAAGATACAAAGTAATTTGTGTGGTGACCACAGGAAAAGATGGATCAGGAAAGGTCTAATGTAAAAGAAAGCACTTGAGCTGAGCTAAGCTTTGAAGGAAGCTAGTGATTTGTCACAAAAATAGATTTTAACTGATTTTTTTTCTATTGCTTGTACTTTCCTTTATGTCTTTCCTTCTCCCCACTTAATTTTTCGCCCACCTGTACTACCTCTGGGACTTCCTCTACTGACTTCATCATGGCACTGATTTAGAAACATTATGCTCCGCCCTCCCCCACTCCTTTCAATTTCCTTTATGTTTTGTCTTCCCCAGATTATGAGCTCCTGGAGGGCAGGAAATTTCTCTCTCTCTCTCTCTCTCTCTCTCTCTCTCTCTCTCTCTCTCTCTATTTGTATCCCCACTGCTTTCAGCACAGGGATATTCTATTACATCTACATACCCCAATTTGTTAAGCCCTTACCCATGAGTGAGCACCTCTTTTGTCTATTCTTTGCTACCACAGGAAGTGTTGCTATAAATGTCTTGGTGACTATGGAGCATTTCTTTCTGTCAGTGACTTTCTTGGGGCATATGCCTACTACTGGAGTCTCACCATCAAAGGATAGATGTTTTTACCACTTTATTTTCATAATTCCAAATCACTTTAGAGGATAATTGTACCAGTTTGTAGCTCCATCAGCAGCTCATTAGTGTGCCCATGCAAACTAGGCATTTGAAGAGGCAAAGTGAAGAGTGACTGCTTTTCAGAAATGAGGAAGTAGCAGTGTAGAGTTATGGAAAAGGGAGACGGAATGTCGGGTACAGGAGATGAGACATTTGATCCTCCTTAGAAGAGGCAGATGGGGATGTTTTGTCCTCCTTTAAAAGGGATTTTTAAAAATATTAATTTATTTTTAGTTTTCAACATTCACTTCCATAACATTTTGAGTTCCAAATTTTCTCCCCCTCCCTCTCCTTCCTCTACCCCAGTACAGGCAATCTGATATAGGCTCCACATATACATTCATATCAAACATATTAAGATAGATTTTTATTGAGATCTTTATTTTCATTGCTTATATTTCCCTCTGAATTTCTCTCCCTACCCCCTCCCAGAAAGCCATCACTTAGAATGGAATACCCAAAATACAGCCCTCCAAATGTGATCTGACTAGGGCAGAATACAGTGGAGTTTCAATTGCCTTCTTCGGAGCAGTAAGCCTCTCTTACTAAAGCCTATGATCACAGGGCCTTGCTTGTTTGTTTTCGGTCAGGTCGTGGTGTTGGCTCATGTTAAGTTTATGATCCACAGAAAGCCTTACATGTCTTTATTCAAACCATTACCTAGTCATGCCTCCTCCATATTGCTTTTCTGCAGTTGATTATTTTAACCAAAAGAATTTTTTTTTACATTTACCTCTATTAAATATCATCTTATTAGTTTATGGGTGGGGAGTTGGTCAGGATACCTATGATCATTTGCTTTCTACACAGATCATTTGATAAAATTACAGAAGGTAATTACAGAAGGTCAGGGAACAAAGTCAATGAGATGTCAAGGTCTTAAAGGAAGTGAAAGTAAGGGTTTATACTCTGTTATCACTTTGTTAAATTTAATAGAGGTTCTTCAAGCAAATTTGATAGAAATAGAGAGCACTAGTCACTGGCTGGAAAAACAATCAGCCATAATCCTGGTGGCTTTTTAAAAAGCAAGATACACTGTCTAGATAGTCAGACAAGACAGCTCTGGCAGTGGAGAAAAGAGCCAGCTCTGGAGAGGAAATTACTCTTTGCCTCCTAGGAAGGGAGGGGAGTTTCTTTCTCCTTCTGCCACATTAATCATTTGGTCCTGAATGGGACTACTCACCCAGGAGGAGATGTGTTGTACAACAGATATCAGCCTCAGAGTCCAGCTTCCAAGTGGAGAGAGTTAGCACCAGCAGGGAAGATTTGAGTTCCAGTGTGGAAGAAGCCCAGAGAGTCAGGATGAGTGACCTACTAAGCAAAGACATTGCACCCAAGAGGGAATAGCTCATGGATACTTACCACTAGAGGAGAAAGGACATCAGGATTCTGCAGCACTGGAGGTGTGAGTTACCTGAGCTATATGACTTCATTACATATGCTCCTTTCTACTATTGTATGCAAATGTGTGAGCACACTTTTCTGCCGTGGGCTGCTCAGTGTCCAGCACTTAGCATGATCTGGAGACGTGAATAAGAAATGACCAGGCCACATGGGTAGCTCAAGGAAGAGCCTTGAACTCCGTTTATTGATACTCAGGGAAAGGTTTTTATAGAGCAAAGAGACAAAGGACGGAAAGGAAGAGAAATCATTATCTTAGTCTGTTGTATCCTGGAAGGAGCATGGCAATAAGGCCTATTGATTCCTAGGTGCCATAAAGTCTTAGGAAAAGTCAGTTATCTCTTATCACATGCAGTCAGTTACATCTCAAAGGATGCTCTTGAGAGCTGGCCTCAAAGCCTAATGGCCAAGGCCACATCAGCAAGAACATCTGCATAGGAATTCCTACTGACTTCCTGCAAATGTTTTGGACAACTAAAGTTTTGGGGCAGAGCCTTACATCTGGGTCTCTGGTACTTCTTAATGCAGCCGCAGTCATAAACAGATACAATTGAGAGCAAACCTCAAAGCTGAAGCGCAATCCTCAACAGATATAATATTTAGAGCTGGCCACTCAAAGATACCAGAGGGCAAAATCAGACATATCCTGGGACAGAATCCTGTTGATCTCAAGAACTCCAATAACATCCTTTTAAATGCAACCTATATCAAAAGAACTCCGGAGCAGACTTAGTGAAAAGTCACATCTCAAAGAGATCTTTGACAAGCAGGTCCACTGATATCAGAGTAATTATCAGAGTCCTGGGACAGGCCTCTTTGGCTCATCACATAATTTCCCCCCTTTTTAAGGAGAAGCTTAAAGGCATGTAATTCAGTGCCTCATAATTTTTATAATGCAAGGTCCAAATATACAACAGACTATTATAATGATCAATATGGGAAGTAGGTGCATAGAGATTTTTCAATGTATCAATAATTGTTTTTGTAGCTCCTACTGGGTCAATCCCAGGAATCTCATTATGTTCAATATCTTAATAATTTGATTGAAAGCTTTTTATTTCTAAGGTGATATTGAAATTATGCCATACTCCCAATAAGCAGGCTCTGATCCTCTCCCATGTGATACTGGGATGAGAGGAATTTTATAAGCTAGTGGTAACACAAATATCTGTGTATTTATAATGGCATCTGAGTAATAGTTTAATTTTTAATGCTTTTAACTCATACCTAAGCATAATATTAATTGTTGTAATAAATTGATCTTATACAATAGATCCTTATCTATATCATTTTGTGTCTTAAAGGCTGCAAAAACTTTTTTTTGATAATTCATTAACCTATTGTGCAGTTTAGATTGCAAACACAGCAGTTGGAACCATTAACAATATTAGGGCAGTGAATATAGTAACAGGAAATCTGACAAACCTTTCCCCCCCTTTTTAAAGACATCAGATATGTATATACCCTCAATGTTTGATATCAAGCATAAGTGAAATTAGTTGGAAAAAAGCAAAATAAAGATTGTTCAACAAGATCTCTACTAGATGTACATTGAGCAAAAGTAAAATCAATGCAATTAAAAGTTCATACATAGATAGGTGTATCCACAATTACATTGGAGAGGGAGTCTGATCTTAAGTTTTCAAAGGCAAGGTAACATTCCTTGCAAATTCATTCACAAATGGAGCAGTTTGTATCCCACTTAAAATAGAAGACACAGTTGCTGACATTAAGAGGGAGGCAATTAGTCCTGTGATTTAAAAAGTCCAAAAGTCAGTTCTTATTAGAAAATCAGATATTTCTTGAGGTGCAGGTGTTTCTGAAGTCTGCCATTGTGTAATGTTCTATTAGAAGGCTGTATCATTCTGTGAAAAGGTGGGATGCTAAGTCATTTCTTCTGGGGTTGTCCTTGTGAGGAATCTTCTGATCCCCTTCTCTGTTTCTGCATCTGGGTGAACACGCCTGAACATTCTGTGTTGGCATCTTCAGTGGTCGGTCAGTATCTAAAAAATATAAGCACAACCTCGCCTCTACATAATTAAGGGGCAAGTCTTTTCCATTACTTTATTTGGGAATATGTACTTTTTCAATTTGTTATTCTTCTGGTTTATACCCTTTTTTAGTGATGCTTTAAAAATTTAGGGTATATAAGACAGTAGCTAATTGCCCTTGTGATATATAGGTCCAAATCCAAATCACCTTATCATTTTTGTCAATAGGTTTTACAGAAAGATGGAAATGATTTGCCAGTGTAGGCAAGAGCATCATGAGTTTTTATTTCTTTAGGGGTATCTAAGAATGAAGAACAATGGAAATGGAGTGAAAAAACAATGCTTCTCCTTATAGAAGTGTAGCTAGAGGTGTAATCATATAAAATTGAAGGACAATAATATTGCTCTGTCCATATAATGTAGCTTATTAAGTTAAATGAATGGGAGGTTTCACAGTTACAGAAAATGATAAAAATGTTTTTAAGTTTTAAATTTTTTGAATGGAAATATAGTCATTGACTGTTGCCTTTTCATTTCTGAGGGATGTTATGGAGAGAGGCCTCTCTATTATTTAAATACACAATTATATAGTATCTTATATCAGGGAAAATATTCTAAAAAAGTCAATTCTTGAAGAAATGACAACAATAAAAAGTAGATTAGAGGCTTCTAGTAATACATTGAAAATTTTCTTTCCCATTTCTCATTCACCTTAAATAGGTATATGAGTCATAGTTATGATAAATTGTTAAACTTCAACCTAAAAATAACTATAATGCTGACATATAACCCAAAAATTTAATTTAAGTTTTAGATTCAAGAAAATTCAACTTTCACATTCAAATTGTTTAGATCATAAATTTAAAGTGTGCTTGATATTACATATCTCTCTCCGAATATCAGTATGTGCAAATTCTTATGAATGAAAATATTTGGTAGTTGATATTCTCAATTCTTATTTAGCTTTAAACAGCAAAGATTTTCCAACCTTTAAAGTTACCAAAATAAAAGTGTATGAGAAAAAAATGTTCATTGTCACTTGGATATATTGTAAGTTTCTAAAGAAGTGACATCCATTTGCCAAATTAGGTTTTAAACTTGTAGGATTAATAGAGGTGGAAGAGGGAGAAGGTATGTGAGGAAGGTATTTTGTGCATGATTTAACTATTCGCCTGGCCTGTTCTCAAGTAAATGTGAAATTATTTATTAACATCCTTGAATTTTGAATGCAGAGATAAAGGATAAAGTGTTGGGTAAGTTTGTATTGTTAATTTATCAGCTAAACCATTACCTTGTTGAATGGGCTCAGGCAAAGATGTATGAGAGTAAACATGAGAAATCCAAAAGGACCTTCCCCACCTCTAACGACTTGTTGCAACTGAAAAAAAAATAATTGATATAACTTCTGATTATTGAAATCTATACTATCCACAAAAACGTTGAGATTGAAATTGTCCCTTAAAAAGATGTATAATAAACATTTCATTCTTTTTGGATAAATGAGAAGGAGTAGAAATAACTTCTGTTAGCTATCTGTTTTAGGCCTCAGTAAAAAGCTTTATCTGCTTGTAAGAAAGGAGAAAAAGATGTTATTTTGGAAATGACTCATTGTTGATTGGAATGTAAAATTGTAATATCCCCTACTTCCTCCATACACTGTCTATAGGATCTGGCCAGGAAGGGTCTGCCTTAATTATCATTTCAATTTGGGCTTCCACATAAGGTTACTGAATATGTACAGGGATGGAGCCGTTAGGTTGTTATACATTAGCATAGCTACAAATTGAGGGTAGGTAACAGATTTTTTAGCTTTGAAGAGGGAGATAAGTACACTCTTAAGATGTTTTGTTGCCTATGTGTGGCCCCAAAGGGAACTCAGGTGTCCAGTACACTGATTTCTATAGGGCTATTACTCTCTGTCCTATAGACTTGGCACTGCTGACTGGCATTTTCGATAATTTTAAGTTGTTCTGCTTGTTTTGTTAAGGTTCAAGGAGAATGAAGGTTTGGTTCTCCCCTTAGGGTATTAAATAAGTGAGTGAGCTGATGTGTTCTTTACCCAATTTAAATCTCTTAATAATTTTTGAAACTCATTGAAAGTTTTCACATTATCTCTTTGAATTACTATATTTTTGAAGCTTAATAATTTTTTCTCTTATTTTATGTCCTAAACTGTATGGGGTGACAACTAAATTTTATGACTGACCCATATTAAGATAAACTAGCCTTAGTGGCTTAAAGTATTTATTGCTAGCTTTACTACTTGTATCTGAAGTGCAGGACTAGAGTCCTGACTGGGGAACAAAAAGATAAGAGAGCTTAAGTACATCCTAAGAACATCCCAATTAGGGGTAGCTGGGTTACACAAATTTATGATCCCCATAATGGTCTAATCATTGTATGAGAAAGAAATCTTCTTAATTGGATAAATGGTAAATACAATAAAACAAGAAAGATGACAAAGTGTCAATTGAAATTGTGATCCAGAATATCTGTATTTTCCTTATCATTAACAATCCATAACATGATACATGCTCAGAAAATCATAAGATAAGAAAAGTCTCATTACTTAAGTTTGTACCTCAAATTGAGGGTCTTGTCCTTAAGGGATATAAAGTAGGCTTTGTTAACCTGAGGACAGGTATTCTCAGAGACAAAGCTGGGTCTCTTTGGAAATTATAATCTCTGGATGCCTGTTTTAAATCCTACTCCCAGCTTTATCTGGGCTCTGGAGTGGCTGACATAGAGCTTTTTTTGTAAAATGAGGCAAAGTGGCCTGTTTGATTAATTCAGATTTTAGTCAAAATAAGATATTAAATGATTATTAAAGGTCAGTGAGCATTCTCTATTTTCCTGACTTATTACGTAACAAAACTTATTTAAGTATCACAAACTGTTTTAGTCAAAGGAGAGAAGAAAAAATATATAATAATTGCATCTCAAACAATAAAAAGCTGATCACCTTATTTTTAAAAAGCTATTAGTTCCAAAATTCCTTTAGTCAATGGTAATATTTCAAGGTGAATTTTAAGTGGTTCTTATAAACTTCTGTACATTTTCTAATTTTAGGTAAAAATATTAAATTATCCAATAAGCTAACATAAAAAGAGTTCATATCCTTTGCTGATTACTTAGTCTGACCATAGGAATCAGGCCTAAGCAGATAAAAAAAGTAGAATTATGTGAATATGGTCTTAAATGCTTTTTATCTTAAACAGCAATTTTTACCAATCCCATCTTAGAGCTAATTACAGTTAATTTTATTCTCATATAGCTGTAATAAACAATAAAGATCTACTAGGTCTTTTAATTCATAAGGAATATTATTTAACATTTTTCTTTCTCAAATTTAAATATCCTGATGTAATAGCCAATCCTTATTAATCTTTTGCAACTTTTTAGCAAGTTAGGTTGATTATTTAAGAATTACAGTACTAAAACAAGTTCCTATCCTAGTCTAATGATTTTTCCTATTGAGATAGTTTCCAGGGGTCTTGATATTAACTGATATAGACCAGGGGCTTTAAGTGGTGCTCCTGCTTTGCTAAATCTCATACATGCAGGAGGAAAGTAATAAAGTTTTTACCTAGTTTCCTCTTTTCCGCATACGGTAATCAATTAACAATTCTAGGTTATAACATTAGCACACTAAAATGATCAATTTTACAAGTTCCATAAGTGATAGCCAAATTATTTTTAGCTGTAGCAAAAATATTAAACTTCAGATGAAGACAGTTGTATTCCTAGATCATATAAAATAATTGATAAAAAGGATGAATTGTCTTATCCAGTACAGACAACTATTGGTTTCTTATCAGTGGCAGGGCTCAGAACTTTTAACCGCCCCCACTGTACCTGAGTTACCCCAAGGTAACTGAGGGCCCTTTCCCCTCCTTCCTTTGCCCAGTCGTGAAGGTACAGTTTGCAAGTGTGGGGGAAAGGTGGGACTCTCTTTTCCTAATCTGATCTAGGATAAAAGAAGTTAATAGGATTGTATTGAGGTATCTTCTAGACTCGAGGGGGGAGGAACTAAGCCCCTTTTTTAATTACAGGTAAATTTGTAACTGGTTTTCTATAAGGCAGATATAAACATTATAAGACAGGGTTTAGCATAACTGACAAAGTAACATGACTGTTTCTACACAGATTTCTTTCCTCTATCTTTTTAGTTTCAACAAAAATGAGATAAAAATTTTGTTTTATCTAACACTATTTCTGGCTAACAAATCTTTACTATATAATAGAATTGTACCACAACTCAGAAAGAACACAATGACTTTATGATATTAGTTGAATTTTCAAAACATCACATGCAAAATTTATTGATAGAGAATTTAGGCTTTTTACTCCTCTATTCAGAGTTGCAGAGGATTTGTCTCCTCTTTTTCAGAATTGCAAAGTCTGAATTGTGGATTCAGGTTGCCTAATAAGTGTGGGGCAGCATGCTCTGCCTCAGGGCTGCTGTTTGCAGAGCCCTTTATCATGCATCCTCCCTTTATCTAGATTGAGGAGGGTGATTTAAAATCCTTTAGCACTCTCCCCTCTAGAGATGAGAGACTTTTAGAGAAAGTTTTTAGCTAATTTAACCTATACTGTGAGCTTCAGTAATGTCTAATTTTTTTTTTTGAAAGTAAAAGGCTTTTAACGTCCAGGTACAGCATGGAAAAGCTGGACAAAGTCCAGTGGCGCCAATTTTCCAGACTATACGAGAGTTAAAACCCTTTACTCCTAAAGTTTTTCAGATCTTTATATGTTCTAATTTTGCCTTGGTGCCAAATGAAATTAACCTTTGGTTGCATCCTAATACACAACACTTTTCTCTTTTGAGATGAGGCAGGAGAATGGTTAAATGCTTGCTAGTCTTGCCTCTTTAATCTGAGGGAAAAAATTCCCTTTTTACTTTTTATTATTTTGATTAATATTATTTTTAACAGCCTTTCCCACAATCAAACTTGGCCAGAGTTGGATTGGAGGAAAGGAGGTCCTTAAACCTTAAGGCTTCTGTTCACATTTTTTAAGCAAATTTATTTTTTCTAATTTTTATCCTGATTTTTTTTGTATACTTTTTTGACTTGCTATAAATACTGTATGAAGACAGCTGCATTACACTTAATTGTTTGTGCCACCTTTGGCACTTTCATTCCTGATGTTAAACATATCTTTAATATATTCCATAGGAAAAAAAGCAGAATTGGGAAATGCTGGGTTCCTTCTTTTCCTAGTTTCTCAGTTTTCTGTTTTCTTTCTGATTCCCATTCTATTACACTGCCCTTTGGAAACCCAGGGCTACACTGTTCCAAACACACTAAATAAAATTCCTCTAACTGTTCCTTCATAGTAACAAACCCTCTTTCTTTCATTACTTTCTTTAATACTTGAAAATATTGTTCCTGATCTTTGAATTGTACCCTATACATTTGACCCATGGTGATAGAAAGCTTGAAAATGTCTGTTATCAGCCTGGTGGAATAGAATGACTAAGAATTGATTGAAAAAAGTTCCCTTACCCTATGACTTGTGATTTTTGGAGCTCCTTCTGCTTGTAAGGGCCATCTCCGCTGTGGACCTTCCTTTCAGGTTCCTATGTGCCCCAAGTTGGGCGCCATTTGCCGTGGGCTGCTCAGTGTCCAGCACTTAGCATGATTTGGAGATGTGAATAAGAAACGACCAGGCCATGTGGGTAGCTCAAGGAAGAACCATGAACTCCATTTATTGATACTTGGGGAAAGGTTTTTATAGAGCAAAGAGACAAAGGACGGGAAGGAAGAGAAATCATTATCTTAGTCTGTTGTATCCTGGAAGTAGCATGGCAGTAAGGCCTATTGATTCCTAGGTGCCATAAAGTCTTAGGAAAAGTCAGTTATCTCTTATCACATGCAGTCAGTTACATCTCAAAGGATGCTCTTGAGAGCTGGCCTCAAAGCCTAATGGCCAAGGCCACATCAGCAAGAACATCTGCATAGGAACTGACTTCCTGCAAATGTTTTGGACAACTAAAGTTTTGGGGCAGAGCCTTACATCTGGGTCTCTGGTACTTCTTAATGCAGCCGCAGTTATAAACAGATACAATTGAGAGCAAACCTCAAAGCTGAAGCGCAATCCTCAACAGATATCATGTTTAGAGCTGGCCCCTCAAAGATACCAGAGTGCGGAATCAGATATATCCTGGGAGAGAATCCTGTTGATCTCAAGAACTCCAATAACATCCTTTTAAATGCAACCTATATCAAAAGAACTCTGGAGCAGACTTAGTGAAAAGTCGCATCTCAAAGAGATCTTTGACATGCAGGTCCACTGATATCAGGGTAATTATCAGAGTCCTGGGACAGGCCTCTTTGGCTCACCACACTTTTCCACTGACAATAACTATAACTATAGAGAGCGTACTTGGGGATGTACTGGAACCAGCTCAAATGGGCACCCTAGAGGATAAATTTTTATTGTGAGCATTTGCACCCTAGAAATCTGTAAACTACAAATCAAGGCTCTTTATTATTTTGTTGATATATAGATTTAAGAAATTGATGGAGAAAACATCAATAATGCAGATACAAGTGTATTATGTGTACTTCTTTTTTTCTTCTGGAAAGTCAGTTGTTAAACATTTATCAGCACATTTACCAGCATGTCTTTGAGCACATTCCATATTTAGGGGTGCTTTGTTACTGTTGTTCCTATAATGCCATCTCAGAAAATGCCTTTGTTTTAAGCTAATTTTATCTAATGTCTTAGTACTCAAGGAAAACATACTAATGGGGGCTCAAGAGATGTAGTTTTAATAGTATATACCCAGCCAGTACTTTGAACCTAGGGGTTCAAGTATTCTCCAGGGGACCCAATCGGCAAATCTGAAATCTGAATTGGGGGGGAGGGTTATCTCTAGAGAGGATTTTCAGATTATGCTCATCATTCTAGCCTAGTAAATATTTTTGGTTCTTGACTCTGTCATCCAGAATGTTAGCTATCCATACCAACCTTAGCACTCTGCCAATTTGAGAAGCATCCAGTCTATACCTTCATCTAAGTCAGTGATAGGAATGTTAAGATCCAATAGCTCAAGTAGAGATCCTGAGGGCACACCATCACCACCACCACCATCATCATCATGGTAGTTAACATTTATTTAGCACCTACTATATACCAGGCACTGGGCTAAGCACCTTAAAATATTATCTCATTTGATCTTCACAAAAACCCTGGCAGGTAGGTGCTATTATCATCCTCATTTTACAGATGAGAAAACTGAAGAAAAAAAAGTGACTTGTCCAACATCACACAACTAATAAGTGTCTGAGTCTAGATTAGAGCTCAGGTCTTCCTGACTCCAGGTCTGACACTCTCGCTATTCCACTTTGTACTGAACCAATCCATCTGACCAGTTCAGGATCTATCCACCACTGATGTCACTAAGTTCACTTCTCTCCATCCTCTCCACAAGGACTTTGTTCTGCTGAAATTCAGGTATTATGTTTGTGGCATTGTCCTGTTCTCAGGGAATCTCTCAAAGAAGGAAATGAAGCTAGTCAGTCTGGCATGATGTCTTCTTGATCATACGTCATAGATGGATTTAGGGCTGGAAAGCACATTAGAGGGCATCAAGTTCAACCCCCTTGATTTACAGATGAGGACCAGAAGAGCAAATAAGTTAAACTACTGGCCCCAAGATCACACAAACGATAAGTGGCAGAGGGAGGATTTGAATTCAGGTCTTCTGAATCCAAATCTAATACTTATTCTATCATATCACACAGCCTAATTTAAGCCCTAAATGACCATTTTTTATTTATCACTGCCCCCTTCCCTAAAAATATCCACATACACATCTTTTAACATTATATTTTAGAATTTTACCAAGAATCAAAGTCAAACACGCCAGAATATGATTTGAACACTGTGCCTTCTTTCCTCTTTTGTAATGGAGACATTTGCTGAGCGGTACCTCCCCTTGATCCCTGCCCCAGTCTTTTCAAGATCACTGGAAGGGTCTCAGAATCACACAGTTCATCTGGACCTGGTGATTTGAATTCATTGAAGGCACATAACTGCTACTTTATGATCTTCCTTCTTATCTGGGCTATCCACTCCCAAGTAGTCATTTTGATTCTGTCCTGTTCAAAGGTCTTTCTCCTTGGTCCAGAAAAAATAAATAAATAAAAGCTGACTTTCACTATCAAAGTTCTGACTTCTCTTAATCATTTCTTATTATTTTTTCACCTGCCCCCAGCACTAATCCTTTCCCTTTAAAAATTTTTTTCATTATTGCATATACATACATATGTATATTTGTTTATGAACACATACAATAACATTTGTATAATGGTGTTATCATTGTCACCATTTTACAAATGAGGAAACTGAGGCAGAAAAAGTCAATTGGCTTGCCCAGGATCACACAGCTAGTAAGTGTCTAAGGCAAGATTGAGATTCAAGTATTCCAGATCCCAAATGGAGTGCCATATCCACCGTGCCACCTAGTTGCCTACCTATCTACATAATTCTATATATTTTGTTAAAGCCCTTTTTCTTGTCCTTCACATTTATTGCCAATCTCAGCTCATTTTGAACTTTAGCACACAGGGCCCCTCTTCTCAGAGAGCTGGGTCACCCTTGTGTTCATTCATTTACTCTTGCCTGCCTTTGCTTCCATCTTCTAGCAGTCCATTTCACTGGGAGGCAAGGAACTATGGTGATGTATCCCATTTCATTTTTTAATAATTATTTACTTAAATGTGTTCTGCATAACTATAAATATTTGTAATGGGTTTTGTTTTTCCTGCCTTCTATTTACTTACTTAGGTCTCATTAGGCCAAGTGGACAGAAAGTTGACCTCTAAGTCAGGAGGGTCCAGTTCAAGCCCAAACTCTGACACATCCTGATTGGGTGACTCCAGATAAGTCACAGGCAGTGTCAGAAGTAGGGTATGACCCAAGATCCTCTGAAAGAAACTTTCTCTCAGAAGTCTTTCTTAAAGATCTTCCTTAGGTGATTTAACCAAGCTCCTTGAAAGAATATAGTAGGGCAGTTCTGGACCAATAAAACAGCTCTTTGGGGAAGGATGTCCACTATTGAAATGCAGGAAGAAAAATAGGACCATAGGGAGACTTCTATTACATTGTGTTAGGAGTTCTTCCTGAAACCTCCATTTTGGGGAAGGGCCCAGACCAGCCATCTCATGAAGAATCCCATGATTCTTCAGACATGGCCACCATGTCCTCCCCAAAGCATACCTCTTTTTGCATCCCACCTCCTTACTTTTAGCTGCTTTTTATGTATTGTCTTCCTCCCTTAGAATATAAGCTCCTGAGGGTAATGTCTGTCTTCTTCTTTTGGTTGGAATTTTAAAAAAATATTTGTATCCTCAGTGCTTAGCACAGTGACTAGAGCATAGTAGGTACTTAATAAATGCTTGTTTGCTTGACTTGTTCACTTGAGGAGGGGGGTTAAGAAAGGAAAGGGGAGGGGCGGCTAGGTGGCCCAGTGAGTAGAGCACCACCCTGAAGTCAGGAGGACCTGAGTTCAAATCAGGTCTCAGACACTTAACATACTTACTAGCCTTGTAACTTTGGGCAAGACACTTAACCCCAATTGACCTCCAAAAAAAAGAGGAAAGGGGAGAAAGAAGTACATGCTAAAGGCTACAAAGGGTACAAAGGTAAGTGTCTGCAGATCCAGGGTGAATATTAGGAGGAGCTGGAAACACACTGGGCTGGTTGCTCTTGAAAGTTTGGTGACTGGTCTGGGATCAGGAAACAGTGGGGGAAGGGAGGATAGCCTTACTGGGCAACTGAATGAGATTCAAGAGTGAGATAGTATTGTATTGAAGGAGTGAGTATGGAGAGGAGACAGTTTCAGTGGGTTTACATTTGGGATTGATTGGAAAAGGGGAGTCAGAGAATGTGTGTAGCACAGAAACTGCGACTGCAGACACTGGCAGTCGGGCTATGTGTTTTGGACCAGGCATTGAGTGCAGAGAAGCAACATGATGTATGAGCCTCAGCCAGGAAAACTCAGGTTCAAATCTTGACCCTGGGCAAGGCCAGAGGGGTCAAACCCAAGCCAGTGGGCCACAGGCAGCCCATGACACTCCAACTGCAGCCCGGATCAGATCAAAATGTAATTGGGAAATTCTTAACAAAATAAATGAAAATACAATCAAATGTAATATAAACATGGTTTTCTTAGTCAATATACAGTCTTCAAGGATCCTTCCATAAGATTGCAGTCTTCAGAGATCCTTCTCTAAAGTTTAATAATCCTTATTTCAGTTTGAGTTTGATACCACTGCTGAAGGCAATCCAATAAGGATATAAATTGCTGAGGAGGTGCTAACCTGACTCAGAAGAGGGACTTTCTTCTTCCAGAGGTTCCCTATAGCACAGTTTTTGTGCCTATATCTAATGTCTTCTGCTAAGTGGGCTTTGTGCCTCTCACTAGAAAGGTGGGGAACTACAGAATGTCACACAAACTAGTAGTAAGGAGTCACTTTGTTAGTTGGTTTTGCTTAATTTTATGAGGTAGGATTAGTGACATTACACATGTAATGTTAATGGGATTTGAAGATCTTCCATGTCCTTGACTGGCAAGTAAACAGGTACTTAACACTTAGTTTCAAGTTAATTATATCAAGCTTCTGTTAAAGAAACAGAAGGTATGAACCCCTATTGCTGATTTAATAGGAAGGGGTGGAATAGGGAGAAGCTAATACAGCATATAAAGGAAGAGTACAAGCTGAACAGTCAGAACTTCTTGTGGAATTTCTTGAAGAACTTCTTGGATCAAGCTATATGGAGGCTGGAGAAAGTGAATTTGATTTTGATAACGGAGCTTTTGCTGAGACTTTTCTTCTGAGAACTTCTGCTGAGAGCTTCCGAGAACCAGGCTGAAGAGTTACTGTGAGTGAGAGAGAAGGATTCCTGCTTGAAGGAAGCTGTTCTGTTGTGAAGGCTTGGGAACACGGGTGTTCACTGCATTAACCATGTGTACCAACTTCGTGGTTACTGTAATGACTTTGGCTTTCTGGTTCTGGGACTTGGTTTTCTAGTATTTGAATAAAGACTTTGGTTCTATCCTCCATGTGAAGAGCCTGTTATATTTTGTGATTCACACCTATACCAGCATATTCATAACCACAGTAGGTGTTACGAATATTGCATTATTGTTACAACATATTAGGAAAAGCCTGTGCTGCTTATGTGCATGTGCATCTGTATGTATATGCATATATATATACCTACATTAATATCTGATATATCAATGTGTACATTACATAATATATGTATACAGTGTGTATGTGTACATCAGCTCTCCCTCATTCAAATCAAAGTCAACTGCAAGTCACATCATCATTTCCATGATGCCATGGTCCTCTTTGAAAACAAAGGACAAACATAACCTGTGTGTACATATACACATATATTAATATATAGTATATTGTATATATATACATATATATGAACATGTTATAGTAATATGTACATTTTAATGCATTGTGTTTATACACATTAATATATAAATATGTGTATTGTACATATACACATTAATATATGACATTAATACATTCATCTTACGTACAATATGTATACACATATGTGTGTATACATAGATACATGCACACACATATACACACACAGTGGATGTGTAGACACCCATATGTATATAAGTAATAGGATGAACTGGCCAGTGAGCACATGATGATGTGGAAAGGAACGGCCAGGCTCTTCACTTGAGAGACTATGTAGGTATTATGTAATTGTTTCCTGTCAACTTAGTGTGTGATGAAGAAAAGGCATTTTAGTTGGCTGCTGAACTGGAACTGAGAATGCATACAAAAGGTCCCCGTGGAGAACCTTGGTTTTTTTCCTTCCTGCTATCCAGGAGATACACAATAACGTTCTGAACCTCAGAGGGCCAGTGGAGACCTGGTGCATTTCCCCTCCCACTCCACCCCAACCAGGCACAGAGCCTCCTAAGCAATCACTCTGTCTGGGATGGAACCATCTCCCATTTGTGGTTTTTGCTTGTTTGTCCATTTTTTGTTTTTTACATTTGTTTTTTATGTTTTTGTTTTTTCCATAAAAGACCTTATGATATTATGAGAAGTCAGAAGAGCCAACAGACGTCCACTGGCTAGGCCGAATTAAGAGCCAGCTGTGAGAAATGCCTACTCGACCCAGCCCAGCACTAAACCTACCTACAAACCAAGATATGGGTCCCCACAAGCAAGGATATGTTCCATTCACTGGCTACGCCACGATCAAAAGTGAACTTGCTCATGATAAATGCTTTGTAAGCCATTCTCTCAGGGCACCAAGATAGCAGAGGAGAGAGCATCCCCCAATTTAGAGGGGTGTTTTTGTACTTCAGATTTTACTATATTTTCTCAGTATGCATCCCTTTGTAAAAGCTAACTGATGTTAATTGGTAAATTGACACTGAGGATAAATCAACTGGTTAAATTGATAGTGGAGTACCAATCAAAGGCATTGATAACTTTGAGGAGCAATTAATTAGTGACTGATATTGAGAAGAGAAAGTCCAGTAGGGTCAGGAGTGCAGCCTGGAATGAGAACGGGTCTGGCCTGGGCATCTTCTTTAGAAAGGAGCTTCTGGGAGGAACCAGCCAATTAGAAGGAAAGACTGCAGTGGCAAGAAGGTATTTCCAATGTCTGAAGTCAAGGGTAAATGGGTTTCTGGGACATTGGAAAGAAAGTTTGGGAGAGCCAGAGAAAAAGCCTGGAGAAGAGTGATGATGTGACTGCAGCAGAAACAGTGTCTTGCACATAGTAGGTGTTCAGTGAATGGCTGTCAAGTGAATATATATTCTCCCAAGGCTTTAAATAAAAAAGTTAGAAGAAAAAGAAAACTATCCACATAGATCTAGGAACTATGGTAACATTTGAGGGTTGCAGATCCTATACAGGAATAATGGCAAAAAAAAAAAAAGCACCATTTATTCACAAGATACAATATTCAAAGAATAAACCATTAATAAAATCACAGCTTTGGATTTCTATATAGAAATTCACAAAGTACAGGGGAATAGGATAAACTACAGATCCTAATCCAGGAAGGCAAATGACTGAGATTTGATGTGATGGGATTTAAGATTGGACTTCTGGGAGACTATATGTCTTTCCAAAGGAACATCCCGGATTAAAGGGACTGGTAGAGTATCATTGTCTATAAGAACATAGCATCCTTTGAGCAAAGCCAGGAGGTCAATGTAAGAAACCTGGTGAGAGCATTTGGGTGAGGATCAACAGAGCAAGAAAGTCAAGTCAAGAAGCATTGATTCAGTGTCTACTGTGTGCCAGGCACCGCGCTAACTGATGAGATACAAAGATAAGTTAGAAAAAAAGAAACAAACAACCACTCCCTGACCTCAAGGAACTTAAGAGTCTCATGGGAGACACAATATGCAAGCAATTGTATACAAACAAGCTATGTATAAGATAAATTGAAGATAATATCAAAAGTAAGGCACAAAGTTTAAAGAAGAATGGGAAAAGGTTTCTTTCAGAAGGTAGGACTTTAGTTGAGACTTGAAGGAAGCCAGAAAAGCCAGGAAGAGGAGAGAGTAAAGCAATAGTGTCATGGGGGTAAGCTACAAACCAGGAAAACAGAAGGGAGCATTAGCTGAGGAGTTTGGGAAAGAGATCAGCAACTTGCTATGGAGCCATGATGTTACGTGTGGGGAAGGGGGGGGGGGCATTTTGACTATATGGGCTATTTCAGGACATCTCTCTGCCCAAAGCAAATGACAAATTTTTGCTTTAATTATAATTTTATCCTTCAAAAGTTAGAGAAAGTGACAAAGAGGATGCTTTTCTAGGCCTTAAGAAAGATTAGGAAAGGCTGGTCAGTGGAGCAGTCAGAACATACAACATTTACCAAGTTCTTTGTCTTATATGAGTGTCATTCACGGCACCCCCAAAATAATTACAGTAGTAACAATAAAGATCACTATCCCAGATCATCATAACAGAAAGGAAAATCATGAAAAAGTTAGAAATATTTCAAGAATTGCTGAAATGTGACACAGAGACATGATGTGACCATATGTTGTAGGAAAAGTGGAGCCTGGAGACTTACTTGATGCAGGGTTGCCACAAACCTTCAGTTTGTGAAAAACACAATATGTTCAAAACACAATAAAAAGAAGTATGCCTGTATAGTAAATGGAAGCAAAAGAGCATTTTAAAAGGATAAATGTAAAAGCATAGGTTGGTCTTGTACAAATTGCATTAGAAGCGCCACTGTTCATAATTAGCAGAGGCTGACACAGCAAAAAAGCGGGGTTGGGGGTGGGGTGAGTGCTTAGATACACTCAAGGAAAGAAGAGGATCAAAGAAGGCCCCTACTTGGGTTGGATGTGATAGTGAAAAGGTTGAGATGTTCAACTTTTTCTGGGCTTGGTTTTTGTTGTTGTTGTGGGGTTTTGTTGTGCTTTTTTTGCCAAAGAGAATGAACCTAGCCTAGGAAGGACAATACAAAAAAGGAGTTAGTAGGGAATACAAACCCAGATAAGAGTGGACACTGTAGGACAGCATCACTTTGCTATCTGTGAGTTCAAGTCACCAGGCTCAGATAAAACTACACATGGTCTAGAGCACTAAAAGAACTGATGGAAATGATCACTGAGCCACTATTGGTTAGCTTCCAAAGGAAGATGGAGATTGGGAGAGTTGCCACAAGGCAGATAAAGGCAGATACTGGTGAAATTATTTTTTAAAAGCCAGGAATAGGGTCTACAAACTAACTAGGTGCATTTCACATCAATTCCTGCCAAATTTCTAGAACATATTGTTAAAGGGATGGTTTGTGAACACATAGAAAGGGAAACAGTGATCACTAAAAGCATCATCAAGAAGGTGTCAATGCTAAATTCACCTCAGATTCACCTCATTTCTTTTGCTCATAAACTAATTAGACTGGTTCATCAAGGAAGTGCTGTAGAAATAGTCTAATTCCATTCCAGTAATGCATATGATAAAGTTTTTTATTCTTTTGTCTTAGTCCAACTTATCGATTTCAAAAGATTTCAGTAGTCTGACCATGGCTGTTTTGATATTTTAAGTTTTACTTAAAAATACATAGAAAAATTAGTAGGGCAGCTAGGTGGCACAGTGGATACAGCACACTGGGCCTAGAGTCAGGAAGACCTGAGTTCAAATCCAACCTCAGATACTTGTGTGACTCTGGGCAAATAACTTAAGCCTGTTTGCCTTAGTTTCCTCATCTGTCCAATGAGTTGGAGATGAAAATGGCAAACCACTCCAGTATCTCTGCCAATAAAACTCCAAATGGGGTCATGAAGAGTTAGACATGACTGAACTAGTTTAACTATTAACCAAGGCAGTTAATTTACTCTTAAACAAGTCACTTAACCTCTCAGCTTCTGTTTCCTTATCAATAAAATGGAAATAATAATGGCACTTACCTTACAGGGTTATTGTGAGGATTATAAAATGAGATACTACTGGTAAAGTGTAATGCAAGTCTTAATGTATCATATAAATGCTAGTTATTATTATTAACAGTAGCAGTAGTAATAGTATTAACCTCTAGACAGTCTTAAGAAGCTATAGCTTTTCTGTGTGTTTCCCTTGCTGTAGAAATGTCCCAAACTCTAGGGATTTTATGGATGATGCCAAGAGTCTGTTCCACAAAGGATGGGATGCCAGGTAGAGCTCACTGTTGTTAAAGGGCATTATTTAAGGAGGAATGGGAAGGTTACAACTGAATTGGAACTCTGGACCAAAGATCTCATATAGAGAGGGTTCAATTCCACTAAACTTGATCGACTGCCATGTTTATCTATCAAAGTATTTTCCTACCTTGGAGTCAAGTACTGGATGTGTGTCCAAGCTTGGGTGGTACTGTAAGCTGAGAAACAGCTGCGGTTGCTCTTGATACAAGCATATTTCCACAACAACTATCCTTGCAGATAAGATGGAGAGTTATTAAGCTATGGGAGCTGTCCTTGGCCCTGTGCTATTTAACATTTTTATTGAATGATTCAAATGAATCCTTGTCAAAATCAAAGATGACACAAAGCTGGGAGGGACAGTAATAAGTTGGGTGACAGCATCTGGATCCAAAATTATCTCAGTAGACAAATGATGAGTAGAATCATAGAAGATGAAATGTAATAGGGGAAAAGGTAAAATTCTAGACAGTTGCAAGCCGTCAACTTCATGAGGAAGAGAGAGAAATGGCTAGATAAGGGTTCTTTGTGAATATGATGTGGGAGTGATAAAAAGGAACTGATGAAAGCTCAGGATTAGTCAACCATGTGACATGGCAGCCAAGGAAGTGAATCTTCTCTTAGGAGGCTTTAAGTGAGGGATAGTGTTCAGAGCAAGGGATGTGATAGTCCTGTGATCCTCTGCCCTGGTCAGAACACATCTAGTATCAGTCAGTCAGTCAACAAGCATTTATTTAGCACCTACTATGCACTAGGCATGGTGTTAAAAACTCAAGGAGCTTATAACCTAATGCAGGAGGCAACGTGCAAACAATAATATACAAACGAGATATAGACAGGATGAATGAGACAGAATCAACAGAGGGAAGGCCCTAGCATTAAGGGGGTTTGAGCAGGGGGTGGCTTAGGTGGTGCAGTGAATAGAGGGCCAACCCTGGAGTCAGGAGGACCCGAGTTCAAATCCAGCCTCAAACACACACACACACACACACACACACACACACACACACACACACACACACACATACAAACTAACTGTATGACCTTGGACAAGTCACTTAGCCCCAAATGCCCTACCTTCCCCCCTCCAAAAAGAGGGATTGAGCAAGGCTTCCAATGAAAGTGGGAAACCTTTCTCAAATTCACTTAACTCTAGTGCCTTCCCTTTATTATTTCCTATTTATCCTGTATATCACTTGCTTTGTATGTATTTGTTTGTATGTTATCTCCCCCTATTAGAATGCAGGGGCTGCCCTTGAGGGAAAGGACTGTCTTTTGCCTCTTTTTGTATCCCCAATGCTTAACACAGTGACTGGAACATTTTTTGTTATTATTGTCCAGTTGTTCCCATTCTTGTCTGACTTTTCACCTGGCACATAGTAAGTGCTTAATAAATATTAATTGATTGGTAACTGAGATTTGAGGGGAACCAGGAGGTAAAGGTGAAAGGAGAAGAATTCCTGACATAGGGGACATCCAGTGAAAATGCATAGAGTTGGGAGACTTGAATGTCATGTATCTTGTGTTTGGTTCCTATTTTAGGAAGTATGTAGATAACTTGAACCACAACTTTGCTTTTTGGAGGGGAGACGTGAGGGCAATTGGGGCCAAGTGACTTGCTCAAGGTCACACAGCTACTAAGTGTTAAGTGTCTGAGGCTGGATTTAAACTCAGGTCCTCCTGACTCCAGGGCCGGTGCTCTATTCACTGTACCACCTAGCCACCCCAAACCACAACTTTGAGTTACATTTGTAAGAGAGCAACCAGGATGGAAAGAAGCTATACATTGACCAGTTAAAGAAACTGGGAATGTTAAGCTTAGAGAATAGAAGATTTGGAGGTAGGTCAGCACTTTAAAATGGTGTTAAAGTAAATACTTAAAGGGCTGTCATGTGGCAAGAGAGTTAGCTTTGTTCTGCTTTGCCCAAAAGGACAGAACTAGGAACAATGAGAGCTAGGAGGGATACATAGGCTTGATGAGCTAAAGGAATGGGTTGCCAGTGAGTCATTAGACATCCACAAGCAGAAGTTGCATGGCCACTGGTCAGGCACATTATAGAAAGCATTCTTGTTCGGGTGTGAGTTGGGCTAGACTCAAGTCCCTTCTCCTTCCTCTGTCCTCAGATTCTCTAAAGGAATAAATGAAGGAATAAGCAGGAGCTAGGAAACCAAGTCTTGGTGAAGAAGCAAAAGAACTAGGAGGAAGGAAATTAAGACTTTTAATTGAAACTTTAATAAAAATAGAAAATATTGTGGCAAGACCTGGTGGCAATGGGGGATAGCTATAAGATGTTAATTACCTTGAATCCCTCTGGCTCTCATTGATTGTTCAACAATACATCCCAGGGCCCTTTCTGTGCTGCCCCGAAGAGGGTTCCATACCGTGTTGTTCTCAGTTTCCATTGTAACTTTAAAGGGAAACTTGCACAATGTCTGGAACCCTAACTGTCTTGCAGATGAAGGAGGAGGATGTCCTCAAATTCCCTGCTGCAGGAACCCATTTGGGTGGCACCAATTTGGACTTCCAGTTGGAACGGTATATCTATAAAAGAAAGAGTGATGGCATCTACACAATTAATTTGAAGAGAACTTGGGAAAAACTTCTGCTGGCAGCTCGTGCCATTGTTGCCATTGAAAACCCAGCTAATGTTAGTGTCATCTCATCCAGGAACACTGACCAGGGAGCTGTTCTGAAATTTGCTGCTGCCACTGGCGCCACACCTATTGCTGGACATTTCACAGCTGGCACCTTCACTAGCCAGATTCAGGCAGCTTTCAGGGAGCCTCACCTCTTGTTGGTCACTGATCCTCAGGCAGATGACCAGCCTTTGACTGAACCATCATATGTTAACCTCCCAACCATTGCCCTGCACAACACAGACTCCCCACTTCGCTATGTGGACATTGCCGTTCCATGTAACAACAAGGGAGCTCACTCCGTGGGTCTGATGTGGTGGATGCTGGCCCATGAAGTCCTGTGGATGCATAGTACCATCTCCTGGGAACACCCATGGGAGGTTATGCCTGATCTTTACTTCTACAGGGATCCAGAGGAGATTGAAAAGGAAGAGCAGGCTGCAGCTGAGAAGGCAGTGACAAAGGAGGAGTTTCAGGGTGAATGGACTGCACCCGCCCCAGAATTCACTGCTACTCAACCAGAGGTGGCTGATTGGTCCGAAGGAGTACAGATGCCATCTGTGCCCATTCAGGAGTTCCCCACCGAAGATTAGAGTGCTCAGCCGGCTTCTGAGGACTGGTCTACGGCTACTAATGCTCAGGCCACTGAATGGGTAGGAACTACTACAGAGTGGTCTTAAAATACAGATGCTCTATTGGAAAAATGCTGATAGAAAATAAACATTGGTTTCTTACCAAAACGAAACCTACATCCCAGGCCAAGCCCCAGTTGGTCATTGTTTGGACCCTGATTGGTTCAGAGTTTGCATAGAGAGCAATTGTTTCTGTTTTGAACAGAAACTTTGAGGGCTTCCCCTCCCAGATTGATTTTTTTTCTTTGACTAGGTAAAGAGGTCATTCTCTGCCTTATTTCTTACCTAGTCTTACTCACTGATTAGGCATTGCTTAAAACCATCAAGGTCCCCCACTGCATCCAGGGCCATTTCCAGTTGTCCTGATCTATATCTGGCCGCTGGGCCCAGATGATTCCAGAGGAGAAAGTGAGGCTGGTGACTTTGCCCAGCCTTCCCTCATTTAAATCCAATTCACTTGCAAGTCAGGGCATCATCTTCCTGATGTCATGGACCTCTTGGAGAATGAAGGACGAACAACAACAACCATCTCTGATTACATAGCAAACTGTAACAATTTCTTAGTCAGTATTAGAGACAAACACAGATCAGAAAAGAAGGGAGAAGCAAAATTTAGAGATATCTTTCATGATTTAAGGGAGAAATAGTGGAACTTAGGTTTTGAATCAATCCAATAAATGTTTATTAGGAACTGGAGATATAAAGATTAAAAAAAACATTTTATTATCACTAGTTTTGTGGTGTTGGGCAAGTCACTTAACCTTCCTGGGTCTCAGTTTCCTCAATCTGGCAGGGAGAGGGGAAGACAGAGCTTTTCTAGCTTCAAATATATGATTCCTTTACGATGTTTACATTCTGCTAACGGGGGTGAGGTGGGGAATATAACATACATTCAGAAAAATAAATGGAAGGTAGGAAATGAAGGCAAAAGAAGGAAAAAATCAAGAAGGCTTTCAGATGTGAAGATCTGTATCTAAGCTAAGCCATGCAAAGAAGAGGATTCTGAGAAGCATAGGTAAGGAGGACCCATATTCCAAGCATGGCAAGCAGCCTGAATGAACTCACAGAGGCACTTGACCAGAGGATAGGATCAGGGAAGAGTCTGGCTTGAGTATAGGGTGAGGAAAGGGAAATAATATGAAATAAGACTGGTAAAGTAAGATAAAAGTATATTGTAGGTGGCCTTGAATGACAAGCTAAACAATATATATATATATTAATATATATATATATATTATCCTTGTGGATAGAACTTTAAGCAGAAGAAATCTTAGTTGGTTAAAAGTATGCAAAAGGAACATTAGATTGACAGCTGTGTGATAGATGGACTGGAAAGGGAGGGATTGAAGGCAAAGAAGTGTTAAGATGCTGAGTAGCAGCATAGCCTGAATGGACAAATGGAAGAGAATCCCAAAGAAAGAAAGGAAGAAGAAAACAAAACGAGAATTCAAACAAATTCTTTATTTTAATATTATATTATTTTTTTCCAATTACATGTAAAGACAATTTTTAATATTAATTTTTTGAAAGATTTTGAGTTCCAAGTTTTTCAGCTTCACTTCCCTCTCCTTCCCCTCCCCCCTCCCCAAGATCACAAGCAATCTGATATGGGTAATACTTGTGCAGTCATGTAAAACATATTTTCCACATTAGTCATCAAACAAATTCTTATGTCAACATTAAAACAAATAACAATACTCTTAAAAATTGACCCAGATATAGGGTAAATCTCTAATCAGACCCCTCAGCACTTGAACCATTTACATCTTGATAACGAGAGAGAAAAAAAATCCATTAGCATTAATATTATTTATATATTTCTAAACTTTATTGCTTTTCGAAAATAACACCAAAAAGTATATTTCCTAATATGGAACTTCAAAAGAATCATTTCCTTATGAAAAGAAAACCTAGAAAATGTCCCACATTCCATTCCACACTACTAAGGGACCAAGCCATGAGGCCTTGAGTGACCTAGAACCACAGAAGACTGAACAGTGGAAGAGACAGTAGAACCAGTGTACTTAGTTTAAGATGAAAATTTTGGCGGGGTGGGGGGAGGCAGCTAGGTGGCTTATTAACTTATTTAACTTATTTTAAATTGATTTTTAAAAAATGTATAACTTTTGGAAAATGATTTCATTTCCTTTGTATTCCTCTATGCATTTAAAAACATTCTTCTGAGAAGGGGTCCATTAGATTCACCAAGTCTACCAAAGGAGTTCAGGAAACAGGAAAAAGTTAAGAATCCCATTTAAAAGATTCCGAACCCCTGCATTAGAGACCATGTTCTTCCAAGCCCTTCCTTCTATAGTAAAGAAAGCTAATATCCATAGTGGGGAAGCACTATGCTCGAGACCTGCTCAGCTAGTTTCTGGCAAATTTAGAAGCAGGAGTGCTTTCAATACGCCTTTGTCTTAAATACTGTAATAGATCTGTGGCTTCATAAACATGGCGGAGATCATAATGTACCCAGTACTACTGCTTTCCTTTAAGACTACAAATTCATCAGTTACTACACATCCGCTAGGTGCTCAGTAACATGCCAGACTGAATATATAACTTCTAGGCACGGCTGATCTTTGGGGAATAAGTGCGTGGCTGCCCCCCAGGGAGTGCTTTAATGGAAGTTAGACTCATCTGAATTCATAAGTTCTGGTACCTTTGTTTTAAAAATCAGTCACATTATGTTCTGGCCAAATACAGGAGTGTGTATGCACCTCTGTGTGTCTGTGTGAAAGTGTATGGTAGGGAAAGTAGTCTGCCTGGATGGGAGGTCAGAGATGTCCTCCTGGACTCCCCCTTCCCTTAGCTCACAATGGAGATACAAAGGAAGAGTTAGGAATAGCACACCCTCACCATCTTCTTCACTTTCTGCACCACAGAGCTCCAATCTCACCTTCCATTGTCCTTTGTGTGTTGACTTACTTATTCCATTAGAATGTAAGTTCCTTGAGGCAAAGCCTGTTTTTGTTTTCCTAGTTATTTATATCCCCAGACCTTAGCCTGGTGCTTGGCATATTGTAAGCGCTTACTACAGGCTTCATCATACATGGACCGTGAGAGAGAAGATGTCTTAACTTAAGTGTCAGACCTCCCAAGGTGACAACTTCAACAGATCACATTTCTTTGTATTTATAAGGTTTCTTCATCTCTGAGTTGGAAAAGATCTCAGAAAGGCAACTAGGGGTCCAGTGGATCCTGGGGTCTGGAGGACCTGAGTTCAAATGCAGCCTCAGATACTTACTATCTGTATGACCCTGGACAAGTCACTTAAGTCCAATTATCTCCCCAAAAATATCTCAGAGGAGGCCATCTAGTCCAACCTCTATTGGAACAGTAACCTCCACGTATGGTTTAATGGACAAGTAGTTATCCAGTCCTTTAGGGAAGTCCTCCATTGAAGGGAAACTCCCTATTTCCAGTAACAGCTCATCCCACCTTTGGACAGCTGGAATTCACCTTGGTAAATTGTCCTTGTATAAAGTCTTTGTATCTCCTGCACTTAATACAGTGCCTTGTGTATAGCAGGTGCCTAGGAAATACTTGGTATTGGATCGATAACTACTCATTGTTTGAAGAATGATTTCTTCTAGGCTCAGTTTAATTTCTAGATAGAAGGGGCCGCTAGGTGGTGCAGTGAGTAGAGCACTGGGCCTGGAGTCAGGAGGACCTGAGTTCAAATCCAACCTCAGACACTTAACCCTTACTATCGGTGTGACCTTGGACAAGTCACTTAACCCCAGTTGCCCTGCCTTCCCCCTTCCAAAAAGAAAAAATAATTCTAGAAATAGAAATCTCTAATTTCCCAGTGTTCTGAACCATCTCCTCTTTGCTCCTATCTCTGAAGAGGTGATCATTCTCCTTGCTAAAACACACCACATACACACACACACACACACACACACACACACACACACACACATTCTGCTTGATTCTATCCTACTCAGTTAACAAGTATTAATTAAACACCTATTATTTGTCAGGCATTATGCTAAGCACTGGGGAGACAAAGAAAGTTAAGATATAGTCCCTGCCCTCCAGAAGCTCACAGTCTAATGGAAAAGACAAGATGCAAACAAACTATAGACAGGATAATTTGGGAATAATCAACAGAGGGAAGGGACTAACATGAAGGAAGATCAGGAAAGGCTTCTTGTAGAAGGTGGTAATTTAGCTGAGTCTTAAAGGAAGCCAGGGAAATTAGAAGGTAGAGATGATGAGGAAGTGTGGTGAGCCAAAGAGGCCTGTCCCAGGACTCTGATAATTACCCTGATATCAGTGGACCTGCATGTCAAAGATCTCTTTGAGATGCGACTTTTCAATAAGTCTGCTCCGGAGTTCTTTTGATATAGGTTGCATTTAAAAGGATGTTATTGGAGTTCTTGAGATCAACAGGATTCTGTCCCAGGATATATCTGATTCTGCACTCTGGTATCTTTGAGTGGCCAGCTCTAAACATGATATCTGTTGAGGATTGCACTTCAGCTTTGAGGTTTGCTCTCAATTGTATCTGTTTATGACTGCGGCTGCATTAAGAAGTACCAGAGACCCAGATGTAAGGCTCTGCCCCAAAACTTTAGTTGTCCAAAACATTTGCAGGAAATCAGTTCCTATGCAGATGTTCTTGCTGATGTGGCCTTGGCCATTAGGCTTTGAGGCCAGCTCTCAAGAGCATCCTTTGAGATGTAACTGACTGCATGTGATAGGAGATAACTGACTTTTCCTAAGACTTTATGGCACCTAGGAATCAATAGGCCTTACTGCCATGCTACTTCCAGGATACAACAGACTAAGATAATGATTTCTCTTCCTTTCCGTCCTTTGTCTCTTTGCTCTATAAAAACCTTTCCCCAAGTATCAATAAATGGAGTTCATGGTTCTTCCTTGAGCTACCCACATGGCCTGGTCGTTTCTTATTCATATCTCCAAATCATGCTAAGTACTGGACACTGAGCAGCCCACGGCAAATGGCGCCCAACTTGGGGCACATAGGAACCTGAAAGGAAGGTCCACAGCGGAGATGGCCCTTACAAGCAGAAGGAGCTCCAAAAATCACAAGTCATAGGGTAAGGGAACTTTTTTCAATCAATTTTTAGTCATTCTATCCCACCAGGCTGATACAGGGATTTTCAAGCTTTCTATCACCATGGGTCAAATGCACAGGGTACAGTTCAAAGTTCAGGAACAATATTTTCAAGTATTAAAGAAAGTAATGAAAGAAAGAGGATTTGTTACTATGAAGGAACAGTTAGAGGAATTTTATTTAGTGTGTTTGGAACAGTGTAGCCCTGGGTTTCCAAAGGGCAGTGTAATAGAATGGGAATCAGAAAGAAAACAGAAAACTGAGAAACTAGGAAAAGAAGGAACCCAGCATTTCCCAATTCTGCTTTTTTTCCTATGGAATATATTAAAGATATGTTTAACATCAGGAATGAAAGTGCCAAAGGTGGCACAAACAATTAAGTGTAATGCAGCTGTCTTTATGCAGTATTTATAGCAAGTCAAAAAAGTATAAAAAAATATCAGGATAAAAATTAGAAAAAATAAATTTGCATAAAAATGTGAACAGAAGTTTTAAGGTTTAAGGGCCTCCTTCCCTCCAATCCAGCTCTGGCCAAGTTTGATTGTGGGAAAGGCTGTTAAAAAATAATATTAATCAAAATAATAAAAAATAAAAAGGGAATTTTTCCCCTCAGATTAAAGAGGCAAGACTACCAAACATTTAACCATTCTCCTGCCTCATCTCAAAAGAGAAAAGTGTTGTGTATTAGGATTCAACCAAAGGTTAATTTTATTTGGCACCAAGGCAAAATTAGAACATATAAAGATCTGAAAAACTTTAGGAGTAAAGGATTTTAACTCTAGTATAGTCTGGAAAATTGGCGCCACTGGACTTTGTCCAGCTTTTCCATACTGTACATGGACGTTAAAAGCCTTTTGCTTTCAAAAAAAATTAAATTAGACACCATTGAAGTTCACAGTATAGGTTAAATTAGCTAAAAACTTTCTTTAAAAGTCTCTTGCCACTAGAGGAGAGAGTGCTGAAGGATTTTAAATCACCCTCCTCAATCTAGATAAAGGGAGTATGTATGATAAAGGGCTCTGCAAACAGCAGCCCTGGGGCAGAGCATGCTGCCCCACACTTACTGGGCAACCTGAATCCACAATTCAGACTTTGCAATTCTGAAAAAGAGGAGACAAATCCTCTGCAACTCTGAATAGAGGAGTAAAAAGCCTAAATTCTCTATCAATAAATTTTGCATGTGATGTTTTGACAATTCAACTAATACCATAATGTCATTGTGTTCTTTCTGAGTTGTGGTACAATTCTATTATATAGTAAAGATTTGTTAGCCAGAAATAGTGTTAGATAAAACAAAAATTTTATCTGATTTTTGTTGAAACTAAGAAGATAATGGAAAGAAATTTGTGTAGAAACAGTCATGTTACTTTGTTAGTTCTGCTAAACCCTGTCTCATAATGTTTTTATTTGCCATATAGAAAACCAGGTAGTCACAAATTTACCTGTAATTACAAAAGGAGGTTAGTCCCTCCCCCCTCGAGTCTAGGTACCTCAATACAATTGTATTAACTTCTTTCATCCTAGATCAGATTAGGAAAAGAGAGTCCCACCTTTCCCCCACACTTGCAAACTAACCTTCCCCCATTGAGCAAAGGAAGGAGGGGAAAGGGACCCCAGTTACGGTGGGGGCCTAGCAGTTAAAAGTTCTGAGCCCTGCCACTGATAAGAAAACAATAGTTGTCTGTACTGGATAAGACAATCCATCCTTTTCATCAATGATTTTATATGATCTAGGAATACAACTGACTTCATCTAAAGTTTAATGTTTTTGCTACATCTAAAATAATTTGGTTGTCACTTATGGAACTTGTAAAATTGATCATTTTAGTGTCAATGTTAAAACCTAGAATTAATTGATTACCATATGCAGAAAAGAGGAAACTAGGTAAAAACTTTATTACATTCCTCAAGCATGTATGAGATTTAGCAAAGCAGGAGCACCACTTAAAGCCCCTGGTCTATATCAATTCTTCTTATTTTTTAATAATGTCAAGACTCCTGAAAACTATATCAATAGGAAAAATCATCAGACTAGGTTAAGAACTTGTTTTAGTAATGCAATTCTTAAATAATCAACCTAACCTGCCAAAAGGTTGCAAAAGATTAATAAGGATTGGCTATTACATCAGGATATTTAAATTTGAGAAAGAAAAATGTTAAATAATATTCCTTATGTATTAAAAGACCTAGTAGATCTTTATTGTTTATTACAGCTATATGAGAATAAAATTAACTGTAATTAGCTCTAAGCTGGGATTGGTAAAAATTGCTGTTTAAGATAAAAAGCATTTAAGACCATATTCACATAATTCTACTTTTTTTTTCTGCTTAGGCCTGATTCCTATGGTCAGACTAAATAATCAGCAAAGGATATGAACTCTTTTTATGTTAGCTTATTGGAAAATTTAATATTTTTACCTAAAATTAGAAAATGTACAGAAGTTTATAAAAACCACTTAAAATTCACCTTAAGATATTCCCATTGACTAAGGTAATTTTGGAACTAATAGCTTTTTTAAAAAATGGTGATCAGCTTTTAATTGTTTGAGATGCAATTATTATATATTTTTTTCTTCTCTCCTTTGGCTAAAACAGTTTGTGATACTTAAATAAGTTTTGTCACGTAATAAGTCAGGAAAATAGAGAATGCTCGCTGACCTCTGATAATCATTATTATCTTATTTTGACTAAAATCTGAATTAATCAAACAGGCTACTTTGCCTCATTTTACAAAAAAAGCTCTATGTCAGCCACTCCAGAGCCCAGATAAAGCTGGGAGTAGGATTTAAAACAGGCATCCAGAGATTATAATTTCCAAAGAGACCCAGCTTTGTCTCTGAGAATACCTGTCCTCAGGTTAACAA
Organism: Gymnobelideus leadbeateri; assembly: GCA_011680675.1. Taxonomy (NCBI): domain Eukaryota; kingdom Metazoa; phylum Chordata; class Mammalia; order Diprotodontia; family Petauridae; genus Gymnobelideus; species Gymnobelideus leadbeateri. The sequence continues at coordinate 958,160 of WOXC01008665.1, read as the reverse complement.
AGCCTACTTTATATCCCTTAAGGACAAGACCCTCAATTTGAGGTACAAACTTAAGTAATGAGACTTTTCTTATCTTATGATTTTCTGAGCATGTATCATGTTATGGATTGTTAATGATAAGGAAAATACAGATATTCTGGATCACAATTTCAATTGACACTTTGTCATCTTTCTTGTTTTATTGTATTTACCATTTATCCAATTAGGAAAATTTCTTTCTCATATAATGATTAGACCATTATGGGGATCATAAATTTGTGTAACCCAGCTACCCCTAATTGGGATGTTCTTAGGATGTACTTAAGCTCTCTTGTCTTTTTGTTCCCCAGTCAGGACTCTAGTCCTGCACTTCAGATACAAGTAGTAAAGCTAGCAATAAATACTTTAAGCCACTAAGGCTAGTTTATCTTTAATATGGGTCAGTCATAAAATTTAGTTGTCACCCCATACAGTTATTTAGGACATAAAATAAGAGAAAAAATTATTAAGCTTCAAAAATATAGTAATCCAAAGAGATAATGTGAAAACTTTCAATGAGTTTCAAAAATTATTAAGAGATATAAATTGGGTAAAGAACACATCAGCTCACTCACTTATTTAATACCCTAAGGGGAGAACCAAACCTTCATTCTCCTTGAACTTTTACAAAATAAGCAATAGAACAATTTAAAATTATTGAAAATGCTGTTCAGCAGTGCCAAGTCTATAGGATACATAGTAATAGCCCTATAGAAATCAGTGTACTGAGGACACCTGAATTCCCTTTGGGGCCATACATAGGCAACAAAACATCTTAAAGAGTGTACTTATCTCCCTCTTCAAAGCCAAAAAAATCAGTGATGCCTACAATTAGTAGCTATGTTAATGTATAGCATCCTTCGGGCTCCCTCCCTGTACATATTCAGTAACCTTATGTTGAAGCCCAAATTGAAATGCTAATCTAAGAAGACCCTGGAACTTGGGATAATACAATTTTACATTCCAATCAACAATGTGTCATTCCCCAAATAACATCTTTTTCTCCTCTCTTACCAGCAGATAAGGCCTTTAACTGAGGCTTAAAACAAACAGATAGATGACAGAAGTTATTTCTATTCCTTCTCATTTACCCAAAAGAATGAAATGTTTATTATATGTCTTTTTAAGGAACAATTTCAACCTCTTAATGTTTTTTAAGGATAGTAAATATTATTTTGATACTGTAAGGAACATTGAGACAGATTTCAATAATAAAAAGTTATAGCAATTATTTTTTTTAACCATTTGCAACAAGTGGTTAGAGGTGGAGAAGGTCCTTTTTGGATTTCTTATTGTTTTCTCTCATACATCTTTGCCTGAGCCCATTCAACAAGGCAATGCTTTACCTGATAAATTAACAATACAAACTTAGAACATTTCTTTGTCCTTTATCTCTGCATTCAAAATTTAAGGATATTCACTTTTACTTGAGAACAGGCCAGGCGAATAGTTAAATCATGCACAAAATACCTTCCTCACATACCTTCTCCCTCTTCCACCTCTATTAATCCTACAAGTTTAAAACCTAATTTGGCAAATGGATGTCACTTCTTTAGAAACTTACAATATATCCAAGTGACAAGTGAACACTTTTTTCTCATGCATTTTTGTTTTGGTAACTTTAAAGGTTGAAAAATCTTTGCTGTTTAAAGCTAAATGAGAATTGAGAATATCAATTACCAAATATTTTCATTCATAAGAATTTGAACATATGGATATTCGGAGTGAAATATGTAACAACAAGCACAGTTTAAATTTATGATCTAAACAATTGGAATGTGAAAGTTGAATTTTCTTGAGTCTAAAACTTAAATTTAATTTTTTGAGCCATATGTCAGCATTATAGTTCTTTTTAGGTTGAAGGTTAACAATTTATCGTAACTATGACTCACATATCCATTTAAGGTGAATGAGAAAAGGGAAAGAAAAATTTCAATGTATTACTAGAAGCCTCTAATCTACTTTTTATTGTTGCCATTTCTTCAAGAATTGAGTTTTTAGAATGATATTTTTCCCTGAGATACTATGTAATTATGTATTTAAATAATGCAGAGGCCTCTCTCCATAACATCCCTCAGAAATGAAAAGGCAACAGTCAATGACTATATTTCCATTCAAAAAATTTAAAACTTAAAAACATTTTATCATGTTCTGGAACTGTGGAACCTCCCATTCATTTAATTTAATATGGCTACATTATATGGACAGAGCAAAATTATTGTCCTTCAATTTTATATGATAATACCTGTAGCTATACTTCTATAAGGAGAAGCATTGTTTTTTCACTCCATTTCCATTGTTCTTCATTCTTAGGTACTCCAAAAGAAACAAAAACTGATAATGCTCTTGCCTACACTGGTAAAGCATTTTAATCTTTCTATAAAACCTATTGTTAAAAATGATAAGGTGATTTGGATTTGGACCTATATATCACAAGGGCAATTAGCTACTGCTTTATATACCCTAAAATTTTTTAATCATTACTAAATAAGGGTATAAACCAGAAGAATAACAATTTGAAAAAGTACATATTCCCAAATAAAGTAATGGAAAAGACTTGCCCCTTAATTATGTAGAGGCGAGGTTGTGCTTATATTTTTTTAGATGCTGATGAATGACCACTGAAGATGCCAACACAGAATGTCCAGGTGTGTTCCAACAGATGCAGAAACAGAGAATAGGGTCAGAGGATTCCTCACAAAGACAACCCCAGAAGAAGTGACTTGGCATCCCACCTTTTCACAGAATGATACAGCCTTCTAATAGAATATTACACAATGACAGACTTCAGAAACACCTGCACTTCAAGAAATATCTGATTTTCTAATAAGAACTGACTTTTGGACTTTTTAAATCACAGGACTAATTGCCTCCCTCTTAATGTCAGCAACTGTGTCTTCTATTTTAAGTGGGATACAAACTGCTCCATTTGTGAATGAATTTGCAAGCAATGTTACTTTGCCTTTGAAAACTCAAGATCAGACTCCCTCTCCAATGTAATTGTGGATACACCTATCTATGTATGAACTTTTAATTGCATTGATTTTACTTTTGCTCAATGTACATCTAGTAGAGATCTTGTTGAACAATCTTTATTTTGCTTTTTTCCAACTAATTTCACTTATGCTTGATATCAAACATTGAGGGTATATACATATCTGATGTCTTTAAAAAGGGGGGGAAAGGTTTGTCAGATTTCCTGTTACTATATTCACTGTCCTAATATTGTTAATGGTTCCAACTGCTGTGTTTGCAATCTAAACTGCACAATAGGTTAATGAATTATCAAAAAAAAGGTTTTTGCAGCCTTTAAGACACAACATGATATAGATAAGGATCTATTGTATAAGATCAATTTATTACAATTAATATTATGCTTAGGTATGAGTTAAAACCATTAAAAACTCAACTGTTACTCAGATGTGATTATAAATACACATCTATTTGTGTTACCACTAGCTTATAAAATTCCTCTCATCCCAGTATCACATGGGAGAGGATCAGAGCCTGCTTATTGGGAGTATGGCATAATTTCAATATCATCTTAGAAATAAAAAGCTTTCAATCAAATTATTAAGATATGGAACATAATGAGATTCCTGGGATTGACCCAATAGGAGCTACAAAAAATTATTGATACATTGAAAAATCTCTATGCACCTACTTCCCATATTGATCATTATAATAGTCTGTTGTATATTTGGACCTTGCATTATAAAAATTATGAGGCACTGAATTACATGCCTTTAAGCTTCTCCTTAAAAAGGGGGGAAATTATGTGATGAGCCAAAGAGGCCTGTCCCAGGACTCTGATAATTACCCTGATATCAGTGGACCTGCATGTCAAAGATCTCTTTGAGATATGACTTTTCACTAAGTCTGCTCCGGAGTTCTTTTGATATAGGTTGCATTTAAAAGGATGTTATTGGAGTTCTTGAGATCAACAGGATTCTATCCCAGGATATATCTGATTCCACACTCTGGTATCTTTGAGCGACCAGCTCTAAACATGATATCTGTTGAGGATTGTGCTTCAGCTTTGAGGTTTGCTCTCAATTGTATCTGTTTATGACTGCGGCTGCATTAAGAAGTACCAGAGACCCAGATGTAAGGCTCTGCCCCAAAACTTTAGTTGTCTAAAACATTTGCAGGAAGTCAGTTCCTATGGAGATGTTCTTGATGATGTGGCCTTGGCCATTAGGCTTTGAGGCCAGCTCTCAAGAGCATCCTTTGAGATGTAACTGACTGCATGTGATAGGAGATAACTGACTTTTCCTAAGACTTTATGGCATCTAGGGATCAATAGGCCTTACTGCCATGCTACTTCCAGGATACAACAGACTAAGATAATGATTTCTCTTCCTTTCCGTCCTTTGTCTCTTTGCTCTATAAAAACCTTTCCCTGAGTATCAATAAATGGAGTTCATGGTTCTTCCTTGAGCTACCCACATGACCTGGTCGTTTCTTATTCACATCTCCAGATCATGCTAAGTGCTGGACACTGAACAGCCCACAGCAAGAAGAAAGTTCCAGGGATGAGGAAAAGTAAATGAAAATGTCCAGATTCAGGAGAGTGGACAGTTAAAGAGCACTGGGCTTGGAGTCAGGAAGATCTAAGTTCAAATCCAATTTCAGACATTTACTAGCTGTGTGACCCTGGGCAAGTCACTTAACCTCTGCCTGCCTCAGTTTCCTCATCTGTAAAATAAGGATAATAACAGCACCTGCCTCCCAGTATTGTTGTGAAGAGCAAATGAGATAATAATTATAAAGCATTTAGCACAGTGACTGGTACATAGTATAAGCACTATATTATTATTATTATTGTTATTGTTATTGTTTTGGGGGGGATACAAGGAAGCCAGTGCCTATCCATCACAAAGAGCACGGAGAGGAGAAAGTAAGACCCCTTGAAACAGAACTTCTGTCCCCATGACTCCTGACACAGCACTGAATGAGGAGAGATAAGGTTTGCTGCCAAAATAATCTTCCCAATGAAGCACTCTGATCATACTATTCCTCTCCTCAATAGCCTTCTACGGTTCCCCATTTCTCCCCTGAATTGCTGATAGCTAGCATTTGTGTAATAATAACTTGCATTTATTTAGTTCTCTAAGGTTTGCAAAGCACTTTGTAAATATCACCTCATTTTATACTCACAACAATTCTCGGAGGTAGGGGGATATTATTTTCCCTGTTTTACAGAAGAGGAGTCTAAGGAAGATAGAAGTTACGTAACTTGCCTGGGGTCACATAATGTAATCTGATCATGGCATTTAAGGATCTTCATGACCTGACTCCAAACTACTTTTGCAACCTCATCCTTTATCATTTTCCCACTGTCCCAGCTAGATTGGACAACTGCATTTGCCTTTGTCCTCTTCTTGTCTTTGGCCCTCTCCAATTTCTATGTCCTTGCTCAGACAATCCCCTAAGCATGGAATGGACCTTGTTTCTCATCACCATCACCATCTACTAAAATTCCCTCCCTTCTCTCAAGGCCCAGTTTAGATGCCACCACTTTGAAAACCTCCCCAAGAGGGATCACCTCTGCCTCCCTCCCTAGCAGTGGTCACCTCCGCTTCCCTCCCCAGGAAGGGTCACCTCCATTCTACACAAAGACACAACAAACAAAAACCAATCCCTGCCCTCAAGGATAGACAGGGCAACTAGGTGACAAAGTGGATGGAGCCTTGGGCTTGGAGTCTGAAAGACTCATCTTGAGGTACTTAAAGTTCACTTAAACCACACTTAAATCCATTTGCCTCAGTTTCCTTATCTATAAAATGGGCTGCAGAAAGAAATGGCAAATCAGTCTAATATCTCTGCCAAGAAAATGTCCAATGGGGTCATGAAGAGTCCTACAGGACTGAAAAATGATGAACAACAAAAGAGCCATAAGCCCAAATTATACTTTTATTTTCTCAGGGAGGGTCTAGGTAAGGACAAGAGACAAAGAAAGTTACTTATGAGAAGATTCCCAAAGCTTAATCCAGTTCATGTCAACTCAGAACTTCCCCTCTGGGGTCCAGGTTACAAATACATTTGGTCACCTTCCTCTGCAGTCCCCTTTATGTTGGAGTCACAAAGTATAAAATGAGATGTGGACGTGATTTGCTAAAGCTTGTTAAAGCTAAGACTTGACCTGTTTGCAAGTACTGTAAGGAGAAACAGTTGAGTAACCCATGGAAGTATGTTTTTCATTGTACTCAGGTGCATGATGAAATCAGCTTCACTGGCCCCCTGACTCATCAACCTGAGAAGCACCTTCCAAGCACTGAGCAGTGATATTGGCATGTATTCCAGCATTAGCTTACATCACTCCCTTCATGCATTAGTCTTCCTGGACAGGCTCCATATTACATCTGGCCTCAGGGCATTTGCACAAGCCATAACCCACACTTGTGCATCTTGGGGAATGTTCTTAAGGCTCCACTCCTCTGAATTACCATCTCTGAATGAAGCTTCAATAGCTTAAAACTGAACTAGAACTTTTGGGACATGATATCCCTTCAAGGCTCAAGTGTTATCTCCTCAATGAGGCCTTCTTTGATTTCCAGTCCGACCCTAGGTGTTAGCGCTCTCTCTCTCTCTCTCTCTCTCTCTCTCTCTCTCTCTCTCTCTCTCTCTCTCTCTCTCTTTTCATTCCTTCCTCCTTCCCCCCAGCCCCACCCCCGTCTGTCTCTCTTTCCCTCTCTGTCTCTGTGTCTCTGTGTCTCTGTCTCTCCATTTACATTGTATTTCTCTATTTGTACATTATGTTGCAACCACCTCAGTGGAATGTAAGCTTCCTGAGAGCAAACAGTCAAAGAACAAGCATTTATTAAGTGGGGAGGCACAATCTGTCTCTGGACCCATATGCAGAAATTTCCAGCTTGATAGTATCTTCCAGAACTCACTCTCCCCTGGCACAACCTTTGAGAACTCAGATTCCTCACCATATCACACAGAAAAAGTAAGGAAAGAGGAAGAAACTGAGAATAAAAAGGAATTAATATAGTAGATAAAGAATTAGAGTCAAAGCCAAGAAAACCTGGGTTCAGGTTCTGCCTTCTGACCCATACTGTCTCGGAGCCAGTTACTTAACCTCTTAGTATTCTACACAACTCTAAAATTATAAATTGCCAAGAAAGTGCCTGCAACCTGCACTGGAAGAGAGAATTTCCTCCTCTGGGAGTTCCTCATGCCAAAGAAATCACAGGACCTTTCCTTAGTCCTAGCTCATTCCAAAGGGTTCAGTGGAAGGAAAAGGAAAGCATTTTGCAAGATTCCAGTTCAGTCCCTGAGGATCATAAGTTTGGAGCTGCCAGAGACCTTGGAAGTCACATTGTCCAACTGAGGACCAGAGAGTGGCTTAATAGTGGCAGAGATTTGAATCCAGGTTCTGACTTCCAGCCCATCCCACTATCTACCATGCCATGGAGACAGGGTACATTAGAAAAAAGGATTGCATTGGGTGTCAGAAGATCTTTGCTATTTACTCCCTATGTGATCTAGATCAGGTCAGTCCGGCTTTCTGGGTTTCATTTTCCTCATCTATAAAAGGAGAGAATTGGACTAGATGGCTTCCAAAGTCCCTTCCCAATCAATACAGTCATCCCTTGGCATTTGTGGGTTTCACATCAGCAGTTTTGATTACTTGCTGGTTGGTCATCAAAAATTAAATGGGAATTTTTGCAGATTTGTGGCAAACTATGGAAAATAGCAGACAATGGACATATGTAAAGAAAACAAAAAAAAAACAGTAAGTCATAAATGCATAAATACTATTATTAATCTATTTTATGATTCACTATCATAAGTTCACATTTTCTTTGCTCAGTTCCGTCCAACACTTTGTTGGACCACACGTGGAGTTTTCTTTGTAAAGATAACTGGAGTTGGGGGCAGCTAGGTGGCACAGTGAATAAAGCACTGGCCCTGGAGTCAGCAAGACCTGAGTTCAAATCTCACCTCAGACACTTGACACTTAACTAGCTGTGTGATCTTGGGCAAGTCACTTAGCCCCAATTGCCTTGCCTTCCCCCCTCCAAAAAAAAGATACGAGAGTGGTTTGCCGTTTTCTTCTCCAGTTCATTTTATAGATGGGGAAACTGAGGCAGATAAGGTTAAGCGACTTGCCCCAGGTTACACAGCTAATAAATGTCTGAAACCGAATTTGAATTCAGGTCTTCCTGACTTCTGGTCCAGTGCACCATCCAGTCTGCCCCCTAGCTGCTCCTATAAATATACATGCATAAATTTATTATAAAGAGTTAAATTCTGTTAAAAGTTTCAGTGTACTACAGAGCTATAGGCTACTCTCTCTTTTAGGAATGCCTCCTCTTTGTCTCTCTACCAGCCAAACTCGGTCACGTGGTTTTCTCCTGCTGGGATCGCTATATCTCGTGCTTTTGGTAGGAGGAAATCCTTGAAGCGTTTGCTTCAGGTACCCTTGAGGCTGCTAAAACCGTGTCATAGTGTGGGAGATACTAATCTCTCGAGTAGAAACTGCAACTTTTTAATGGGCGCAGTGTGTTGTTTTACTTGTTTTGTGTGATAAATTAATATGACCAGAACTATTAAAAATAAAGGTTTGGGGTGGGGCGTAGAGTTACTCAAGGTTTTTCACATTCGCGGGTTCCTGCGTCCCTAACCCTGGTGAATGTCGAGGGATTACTGTATTCATAATCCCATGATCCTTGGGAAACAGGCTCCCTACTAAGGCAGACTGCATTGAGGAGAGCTAACTGGGTTAAGGGAAAGATGACCCTTAGGATGAAGCTTGAGGGATGGCAGGGTATGCAAAAACTTGTCCCTTTATCCCTTTGACAAAACAAACAAACCTTCTCTTTGGAATGGAACTCCCACTCACGATGCAAATTCCCTAAATATTCCTAAAGCACTTTTTAGTGTAAGCTTGGTTCTGCAGAGGGCAAGGGGAATCCTTCCCTAAAGCCATGTTTCTCTAGGGCTTACATTTTGAACCATTCTGTACAACACCCCCCTATCATGATCTATCCTGTAATGAAAGGTGCTTGGACCAAAAGTTCTTAGCCTAAAGTACGGGGATAGATTCCAGAGGGTCAGTGAACTTGGAGAGAAAAAATACTACACAGCTTTATTTCAATATAAATGGTTTCCTTTGTAATTCCATATGTTATTTGTTTTTACAAACATGATTCTCAGAACATGTCCATAGGATTCACAGGAAGGCCAAAGGGGTCCAGGACACACACACACAAAGTTAGGACCCTGATTTCCTGGCTGCCTCCATTCCAGAACTATATTCGTTGAAGGGAGCTGCCTGGGATATAAGTGTGGGCCAAATGAAACTTATATTCCAAAACCCCAGGAGGGCTTGCTGCTAACTCTGGGTCTGAGAGGTAGAGATAGGGAACCCTTGGATAAAAGGACCCATAGATAATACCAAACCTTCCTCCTAGTCAATTGCTTTCAAATTCCTTGTTGGAACAGAGCTATCAAGAAGGAGCAAAGTTCATAAGATCCAAGCATTTCAAGCTGTTAAGTATTTAAGAGATCTTTTGTTTTTCTCTCTGAATCTATGAAGCCAAATATTTACTGAGCAAGTGTAAAAGCCCAGCATTGAGAGATTTCAAGAGAATAAGACCCTGAGAGCTCTCAGCCTAGTTACAGAAATACTAAGCCATCCCATTTGAACAGGACTTTGGAGAGCTCTGGGTGGGGGACTTACTAAGGCAAGAATGCTGGGGTCAGGAGATCTACCTGCATTTTTCAAGTCATAAAATTTCACAGTGAGAAGGGACCCCAGAGGCTATCACTCCAATCCACAAGAGGTACAATTACAAGTATAGGGACTAAAATCACAGGAACTGATGTGGTACTACCTGTGTGGTCTCCAGCAAGACATTTGACTTGTTTCTGGACCTCTTTTCCTCATCTGTAAACTGAGGGCATAAAATGGCCTTTAAGAGCATTTAGCACTAGATCTCTGATGCTGTAAGGATCTCTTTCCAACATATCTGATGGGGGTGCCATCTAACCCTTGATGAGGGGGAGCCCATCACCTCCCAAAGACCCATTCTACCTGGTGACAACTCACCTCCTTAGGATGCTTTTCCTTACATGGAGCTGAAGTTTTCCTCTCCATTACTTGCATCCATTGCTCCTGTGGCCACCCTCAGGGACCAAGCAGAACCAGTTGGTCTCCTCTTTCCCAAAAAGGCCTTTCAAATTCTTGAAGACATCTGTCACACTGCCCCTGTCCTCTTATCTTCAAGGTACTCATTCATCAGTTTTACAAGTAAAAGTCTACTGCCAGGTTGGGAGTGGGGGTGGGGAGGGAGATTACAAGTAAAAATTCAAAACACTCCTTGCTATCCATTCTACCATAGATGGTAATAGGCATTAGGATCAGCAAAACCATTTATTTGTTGTTGTTGTTGTTCAGTCCCTCGGTGTAAAGGAAATGCAAATTTAAAGATCTTCCCTGCCCCTAGGCCCTTTGGTGGGCTTAAGAGACTCTGAGAACCTTCCTTGACTTGAAAATATACTGTCCCCTAATAGGCTGAATGTGGTCTCTTGGAGCCTGTGTGATTGGGCAGTGGGTCAAGAGGTTTGTTACATTCTCTGAACCTGGAAAAGGCTAATATAACCCCTGATGTGAGGCTTTGCTTTGGGGCCCACTTTGAGAAGTGTTGTGTGATTTGACCAGATGAGACTCTGGGTAGCTGTTGAGAGCCCCCTGGCTTTGAAAACCCAGATGTTGATGCTTCCCTCTCTGGTAACTGTGATTTGGTATTGATAATGGTTGGACAGTTTGGAAGCCTGTCTGCTTGATCTGTTTGTTTCTCTGTCTTGTAAGTTCTGTCTGTATACTTTGAAGTTCAGGGTGCTGACCTTTTTCCCCTGAGCTAGGTAAACTATATGTTTGATTGATTAAAGTAAGCTTGTTAACCCAGTTTGAGTTTCTTACCTTTAGAAAAGCAGATCTAAGAACTTGTGTTGGCAGCCACCCTGGGGATGTTGGGGGTGCTTGCTGCTACACTCAGTCATGTCTGACTCTTTGTGACCTCCCTGGATCATACCAGGTTCTTCTATCCTTTACTATCTCTTGAAGTTTATCTAGGTTTATTTTCAATTCTTGACACTATTCATCTCATCCTCTGCCATCCCCTTTTCCTTTAGCCTTCAATTTTTCCCAATATCAAGGTCTTTTCCAATAAATCCCATCTTCTTATTTTGTGGTCAAACTATTTAATTTTCAGCTTCCATATTTGACCCTCCAGTGAATAGTATGAATTAATTTCTTCTTTTTTTTTTTTGCTTTTTGGAGGGCAATTGGGGTTAAGTAACTTGCCCAAGGTCACACGGCTAGGTTTCTGTTTGTGTGTGAATTAAGTGTCTGAGGCCGGATCCGAACTCAGGTCCTTCTGACTCCAGGGCCGGCGCTCTACTCACTGCGCCACCTAGCCGCCCCGAATTAATTTCTTTAAGTATTGACAGATTTGACCTCCTTGAAGTCTTCTCCAGCACCACAATTTGAAAGCACTGATTTTGCAGTACTCAGTTTTCTTTCTAGTCCAGCTCTCACAGCCACACAATGCTACTAGAAAAACTCATAGCTTTGGCTATACAGACCTTTATCAGCAAGGTATTATCTTTGCTTTTTAGTATGCCGTCCAGATTTACCCTAACTTTCCACCCAAGGAGCAAGAGTCTGTTCATTTCATGGCTGCTCTCACCGTCTGCAGTGATCTTTGAGCCCAAGAATACAAATTCTAACACTACTTTCATTTCTTCTCCTCTATTTTTGTTTTTTTTTTTTTTAAAGTAAGTTTCAAGTCAGTTTTTATACTCCTCTTTCATCCTCATCAAGAGGCTTCTTAATTCCTCTTCACTTCCTGCAATCAGGATGGTGTCATCAACATATCTGAGATTGTTGATCTATCTCCCAGCAACTTTAATTCCAGCTCTTGATTCATCCAGCCTGGCATTTCACATAATGTACCCTGCATATAAGTTAAATAAATAGGATGACAAAATACAGCCTTGTTGTACTCCTTTTCCAGTCTTAAACCATCATGTTCAGTTCTGTTACTTCTGTTACTGTGGAATGGCATACAGGTTCCTCAAGAGACAAATAAGATGATCTGGTACTCCCATCTCTTTGAGGACTTGCCAATTTTACTGTGATCCACACAATAGTGTAGTCAGTGAAACAGAAGTAGATTTTTTTTTTGGAACTCCCTTGCTTTCTCCATAATCCAGTGAATGCTGGCAATTTGGTCTCTAGTTCCTCTGCCTCTTCAAAAACCAGCTTGCTCTTCTGGTAATTCTTGATTTACATATTGCTGAAACCTAGCTTGTAGAATCTTAAGCATAACCTTACTGGCATGTGAAATGAGCACAATATTTCAGTAATCTGAACATTCCTTGGCATTGCCCTTCTTTAGGGCAATTATATATATGTAATATAAGATGTATATGTGTATATGTAATATAAGATGTATATGGGTATATATAATATATTATAATAATATATTGTGTATAATATATGTGTATATATGTTTATAAGAAATCTCATTTTTTTCCCCAGCAACTCAGTGAGGTAAGCGCCTTTCTTGTCCCTATTATATAGATGAGGAAACAGAAGCCTCCTTGCTCAGGGTCACAATAGCTAGGGAATCTCTGGGGTGGGACTGGAATCCAGGTTTCCTTGACTTCAAGTCCTGGGCTTTATGTATTTTGCTCTCAACAAGGTCACAGAGAAGGAAATACAAAGTATACAGAAACGACATGGAAAGCAGATACAATGTGGTTCCAGGAGGGACAAGATACCTATAGCTAGGGAACAGGAAACCTGGTCTAGAAGGAATCAAAGGGAAATACTAATACCAATATTGCCAGAATCCATATGAGAAACAAATGAGACAGAGGTGTGCTAGAGTTAGCTTGGAAAAGCAGATTGTTAAATGTAGTGAATAGAGCACCAGTCCTAGAGTCAGGAGGACCTGAGTTCAAGTCTAGCCTCAGACACTTAACACTTACTAGCCCTGTGACCTTGGGCAAGTCACTTAACCCCACTCAAAAAAGCAAAAAAAAAAAAAATTAGCAAATATTACAGACCAGGACTTGATTTTTTGTGTCATTAATTGTCTAGACTTAAGAAAGTGATAGAGAAAATATTGATAGTGAAGATTAAACTTCAAAGAATGGCATGTGTACACATTTTTGTTTTTAGAGAATTGATTGTTAAACATTTACCAGCACACCTCTGAGATGACATTTGCTACACAACAAGGTGGAGCTAAGTAGATATGAGTTCAAATCTACCCTCAGACACTTACTAGCTATGTGACTCTTGGCAAGTCATATAACCTCTGTTTGCCTTAATTTTCTCAGTTGTAAAATGTAGACAATAATAGCATTTACTTTACAGGGTTGTTGTAAGGATAAGTTGGTCTCATCTTAATGAAATTATAGATCTTTGAAAGTATTGAAGCAGGATTATGGTCGCCAGGTGAGGGGGGATGATGTGCCCCATACCACAAGTACTAAGAGAATGAATGTTAGTACAAAAGGAATTCTGATCTCCTCCAACAAAGGTTTCCAACTTTTTTTTGGTCCCTGTTCTCCTTGGTTTTCAATGAACCTCCCTGTCCCTCCATTCAATTCAAAAGGAATAAATTCTGGAGTTTACCATGTATATTCACATGAGAAATAGAATAAATCAACTTTTCATCAATACATCTTTATTTGGTGATTAGCATTTTTATGTGATAAAAATTGCTAAATGTTTATTAGAACACAGTCGATTAAAGCCAAGTCAAATCAGCAAGTGTTTTTCAAATGCTTACTTGTGTGTCAGACACACTAAACACCCTAAGTACTGGGGAGACATATACAAATGAAAAGAAAACTCTTCCTAGCCCTTCAGGAATAACAAGTAACAAATAAAAGAAGCCTGAAATTTCCTTCCATTTCATATATATATATATATATATATATATATATATATGTGTATGTATGTGTATGTGTGTGTATATATATGTGTGTGTGTGTGTGTGTATGTATATATATATATATATATATAAAAAACATTTATGGATATATGTGATCTATAACAGTGTAGATATATATTTTAATATATCAATAATTATACATATACTTAATATATGTAGATATCTACAGAGATACGATATATAACATATATATACATATATGATATATTGTTATTTACATGCTGTTTCCTCTGTTAGAATGTAAGCTCCTGGGGCAGCTAAGTGGCACAGTGAATAGAGCACTGGCCCTGGAGTCAGGAGGACCCGAGTCACTTAATCCTAATTGCCCTGCCTTCCTCCCTCCAAAAAGAAAAAAGAAAAAAAAAGAATCTAAGCTTCTTGAGGTCAGGAGCCATATTTTTGCTTTTCTTTGTCTAGTCCATAGAAGCTCTGAAAATCTTTCTCCCAACTCACATCCCAACAGAGAAAGGAATAAGCATTTATTTACATAGCATCCTACTATGAATCAGGCAATGTGCTAAGTATTTTTACAAGTATTATCTCATTTGATTCTCATAGCAACCCTGAGAAGTAAGTAATTGTTATTATCCCCATTTTAGAGTTGAGAAAACTGAGGCAAACAGGGTTAAGTGATTTGCCCAGGGTCTCACAGCTAGTAAATGTCTGGGGTCAGATTTGAACTCAGGTCTTCCTGACTTGAGGCTCAGCTCTCTATCCCCTGTTCCAATAGCTGCTTCTCACAGATAAATTTCAGGTCCCAGAGGAAAGCTATACATATGCTCTTCAGGTTCCAGAGGTATCTGTAGGGAACTGGAAGTCAGTTTCTAATGCCATCAGCTTGAACCCCCACTGACGTAAGCAGGCAATGCTTATTGACTGATTGACTTCTCAATCCCTTGTAATCTGGCTTCTGTTCCCACCTCTTAACTGTACCTGCTCTTTGCATGGTTATCAATGATCTCCATGTTGGACATTCTGGATTCTGGCTCTGATGTTTACGGGAGTTTTCATTTGAGTTTGGTTTCTTTCAGGAGGTGAGTGGTAGATTCATTCTATTTCCACTTTGCCCTCTGGTTCTAAGAGATCTTGGCAATTTTTTTTTCAAGATTTCTTGAAATGTGGTATCTAGGTTCCTTCTTTTTTTTTGTCACAACATTCAATGATTCTTAAATTTTTTTCTCATGAATCTGTTTTCTAGGTTTTTGCTATGAGATATCTTCTATGTTTTCCCAGTCTTTTAATCTTACTTTAAACTTTCTTGCTGTTGAAATTGGGGGGAAAAATAATTAAAATATTCTTCCCCACAAAAAAATAAAATAAAATGTCTTGTATTTCATGAAACCAGTGGCTTCCTTTTGGTCTATTCTAATTATCAGGGAGTTTGTTGTTTGGGCAAGGCTTTTTACCTCTTGTACCAAGCTGGTTATTCCCTTTCCAATTTTTTCTTCCATAGTTCTCATTTACTTTTGTCATTTGTAAAAATATTTTTAACTTTTAAAAAATACTGTTTCTTTATCTCTTTCAGGAATTCTAATTGGATTTTGCTCATAGATATTTTAGAGCCATTTTCTTCTCCTAGATTTATGACTTGAGCATCTCTGTCACCATAATAGCTCTTTGTGGAAGGATTCTTTTTGTGTTTGCCCATTCTTCCAACCTATTTCCTGACTCTAGACTTGATGTTAGGTCTGGGCTCTGTAGAACATCTCTCTCTAATCTGTTTTCCAGGTCAATTGCTTGTTCTTTGAGATATCATATAGCCTCTTCTATTTTTTTTAATCTTTTGACTTTGTTTTTAACATATCTTGATGTCTCATGGAATCATTCATTCCTATTTTGTCAATTCTGATTTTCAGGGAATTATTTTCTTCTTAAGGTTTGGTAACTCTCTTTCCAAGCTACTAATTCTTTGTTCGTTTCTTTCTTCCATAGTTCTGTTTGATGTTTTGTTTTTGTTTTTGTTTTTAGATTTTCTAAAAAACCATTTGCTTTGATTCTTAAAGTTATTTTGGCTGGACTTGTTTCCCAGCTGCATTTTTTTTTGAGTCTTTGCTTATAGAGGTTTTTAAAACATTCTTTTTCTGAGTTTGTGTCTTGAGCTTCCTGACACGATGATAGCTTTTTATGACAGCATTCTTTCTTTAGTTGCTCATTCTTCCAGCTTATTTCATGACTGGACTTTGTTAGGGTTGGACTCTGTGTACTTCTGGGGGGATAGTCTCTCCTAAG
This sequence comes from Gymnobelideus leadbeateri, assembly GCA_011680675.1. Taxonomy (NCBI): domain Eukaryota; kingdom Metazoa; phylum Chordata; class Mammalia; order Diprotodontia; family Petauridae; genus Gymnobelideus; species Gymnobelideus leadbeateri. Next base: position 941,928 of record WOXC01008665.1, on the reverse strand, counting down.
TTTCTGTCCTTTAACACTCTTTTGCTGCTTTCATAGCTAAGACTGGGGGCCTTTAAACTCCCAAAGTGATGTGAGCTAGGACAAAATCTGCTCATTACCCTCTTAGTCTGAGCTCTGCAAGTTTCTGCCAGGTTTGGGTCTGTTGACTTGTCCCTGGTTGGGAGTTGCAGTACTGCTACTAGACTCAGCCACTATTAATCCACTGGAAGGCTCTGCAAGTTCAAAGTTACTGAACTGCTGGCTCCCCTTTGGTCTTGCATTCCTGGTCTGGTTATTCCATTGGAGGTTCCCACTCTGGGCTTTAAGATAGAAACAGTCCCTGTTTTGTTCCTGGGATCAGAGTCAAAGAACTACTGTTTGTTTCTGGAACTTGTTCTTTGCTCAATATACAGCCAGGACCCTGCTAGTGAGCACTCCTCTGGGACCACTCCTCTCTGCACTATATCTGTAACCCAGAACTGGGTAGTAGGTAACAGCACTGCCAGATGGCACACATTCCTGTATCCTGTGCTAGTTCAGGGATTCCTCTAGGATCTTTTCTTGCCTTTGTGCTTCTTGCCCTGGGTGTCCAGTTTTGGCTTTCTTTCAGTCTCTGGGTACTGGAATGTTCCACCTGTGCTCTTGGTCAGACCCTGTTCCTAGTATCTATAGACTTTTCTGTGTGTTTCCTTAAGCTTTCCTGGGCTATAAAAATGACTCACTGTGAATTTTTCTTGGATTTCTAGATTAGAATTGGATATGGTGGAGGATCTTTGTGGAGGAAGTGTGATGGGTGAGTTAGTCTGTAATGCTTTCTCTTACTTCACCATCTTAGCTCTGCTACCTATCTGCTGCATTTTTAGAGGGAAGTCTGGGCTGATCCTGTGGCTGCTTTCTTAGGGTTTTGAGTATTGGGGGACAGATTCGGTAGGAACTTGCAGGCTTTCCATGCTCCCAAAGTGGTTTGATACAGAGCAAAGTTTGATTGCTGTCCCCCTAGTCTGAGCTCTGAAAGTTCCTGACCTGGATTTGGGTCTACGAAAGAGAAGAATGCTACTGGGCTCTGCCCCTGTCAACCAACTGGAAAATTATTGGTTCAAGGTGAAAACAATGGTAGGCTTCTCCTTTGGTCTGGCATTCTTGCCCTGGTTTTCTTCTGCAGGTTGAACTAGATGTTAGAAATGAGATCTCACTCTACTTTTGGAGTCTGAGCCACACCACTGCTATTGCTGGCTTCAGAATTTCCTCCTCTCTTAATATACCTCCCGTGACCTCTGTCACCCCTAAGCACAAGTCCTCTTTTAAGTCTGCCCTGGATCTGTGGCCTAGAATTGGATTGTACATGACAAAGCTACCAGTTGGCACCTCTTCCAAACAAGAGGCCCTGGTATGAGTCTGGGACCTCCTCTTGCCCTGAGATGTAGCTTCTCTCTGGGCACTAGAGGGCCCCATTCTCAGCATCCTGCTCAATTCCATCCCCAGTGTCCATTGACCTTTCTGTCTGTCTCCCTTTACTGACCCGAGCTCAACAAATGACTCACTGTGACTTGTTTTCTGAATTTCCCTATGTAACGGGAATGGGAATGGGAATTTGAAGATCTTCCCTGCCCCTTAATAGACCTAGGGGAGAATTTGAAGACCTCCCCTGCTTTGAAAGTAAACTCTGCCCCCTAATAGGCTAAATATAGTCACATGGAGCCTGTGGTGGGAGGAGTTTGCTGAAGGGAAGCAGAGCCCACAGGAAGCTGGTCAGAGGTAGCCAGACATTGTGGGGGGAGGGGGGGAAGGATGCTAATTAAGGAGATAGAGAGGTTTGTGAGTAAATATTGATCTCATATTGGTTGGTGGGAAGGCTGAAGGATGCTGTGGCTCTCTGCATTATTATGGCTTCTGAATATCTTTGGTACTATGATGGAATTGACATACTGGTTTGGGGATTTGGTTTTCTGGTGTCTAAATAAATGTTTCAGTTCTGTTCTCTACCTGGAGAATCTGGTATATTTTGCAATCAAATGTCATGTAATACTTATAGTCATGGCCTTTATCATTATCATGGGTGCTGTAAATATTGCATAGTCACTACACCTTATCAGGATTTTGTCAAATGTCCATTTAGAGTTTTGTCCAATGATTTCTTTAATGTAAAATCCGAAGGCCTTTTGTCTCAGTCCTTATTCTACTTGAGTATCAAAACAGTGTTTGATACTCGTGACTATTCTTTCCTGGGTTTTCTCCTCTATAGATTTTCATGAAACTGCTCTCTCCTAGTTTTCTTCCTACCTGTCATAGTGGCTATTCTTATTCTCCTTTGTAGGATCATCATCCATGTCTCAAATCCTGTACCTGGGTGGAAAATTCCTAGCTTCCTTCAAAGTACAGCCCAGCTTTTCCCTCCCACATGAGTCTTTTCCTGATTCTCCACAGTTATTAGCCCTCTCTTCCCATCAACATTATTTTGTATATACTTCCAAATTCCTTTATACAGAACATGTTGTCCCCACCATCAGGAGAATGGAACCTCCTTGAGTTCAGGGATAGTCTGGGGTTGTCTTTATATCCCCAGTGCCCAGCATAGTGTCTCGTACCTAATAAATGCTTAATAAATGAATGTTGGTTAAGAGCTGAGAAAAGGTGAAGAACAGATTTTTGGGTGGCACCAGAGGCCAAGGCCTAAGCCTCTCCCTATGAAGATCAGAGCTGAAAGTCAGTGCTTGAGAAACGAGGGGACCAGGAAAGAAGTATATTAAGTATATTAAGTGGCAGTACCAAGTGTTGGATAGCTTCACAAAGTTCAGGAGATGGATGAGCCAAGGGTAGAGAACACAACATCACTCCCTAAACTTCTCCTGTCTTTTTAGTTTATATTCTGAAGCCTAGAGCCAGGCCCCAGATATATACCCATTCTCTCTATTCCCTCTTCATAAGCCATGGACAAGTACAGTCCAGATACTGGCAATACCCAAGAATGGGTAGTGATTTGGGTGACAGTTGAGCTGAGGGCTTTATAAGGAAAATGCTTGGCTTTTCTTTCACTTTTGTTATGTCTAATAAATTATGCAGCCACTGTATGTTGATTGCCTTAGTCCAGTGAGTGAAGAAGGCCATTCAACAAAGCCTGGGAAATTCCAGATGCTTAGTATGGTCAGAATCATAGATTTCCTGTATTTAGTCATTTTGAGCAATATTTCACATTATTTCCTATTCTAAATTTAGAACATAGCCAGTGTAGATTTTAACTTGCTTAGCCTCTCACAAATCATGGCAGTGTTGGGGGCCCTCACTCACATGCCAGAGGGACTCTGAAGAGATCCTAAAGGTTGGTAGGTTGGGTATAGTGACACCTGGTGGACAACGCATGTATTACTCCTTGAATGGATAATTCATAGACTTCTGTATATATTCATATATTATATATTAATATAACATACTGAATTTATGTAGGCCTAAGGAATGCAGCTCATGAGCTCATTAGAGATGCTTACATTATTGAGGTGCTCCAAAGTGTCACAAATCTGACAAAGGTGGGTCTGGTAGTTAAGGTTTGAAATTGGAATGAAATGAAAGATATTTGGGAAAGATTTAGTATTTAATAAAAGCAGATTCACTTAGCTACAGCATGTAAAAGACACCCACCAAGGGTATAGAAGGGAGAGGCTGCCCAGTCATCTAGTGCTATATCATATTTGGAAATGAAATTGGTGGTGTAGAGCAGAGAGCCAAGATGGTGAATTAGAAGCAACCCAGGTGAACTCCCTCAAAACTCTCCTCCAAACAACTTTAAAATAATGCCTCAAATCAAATTTTGGAGCAACAGAGTCAAGAAAAGGTTAGGGTGAGACATTTTTCTGGCCTATTAAGGTCAGCAAAAGAAGTTTGTGACACTGGAGTAGAAGCCTGTCCAGAGCCCCCCCACATGTGTTAGCAGCAACAGTAGCCATAGCACAGTGCGGCCAGGTGGCGCAGTGAGTAGAACGCCAGCCCTGGAGTCAGAAGGACCTAAGTTCAGATCTGGCCTCAGACACTTAATGCACACACAAACAAAAACCTAGCCATGTGACCTTGGGCAAGTTACTTAACCCAATTGCCTTCCAAAAAAAAAAGCAAAAAAAAAAAAAAAAAAACCCCAACAACAGTAGCCATAGCATCACCAGCTTTTGTTACTCTCATCCCAGAGATGGCAAGGGTTTGCTGGCACTGGGTGTAGCTGGCACTGACTGGCAACTCTACTACCCATATATGGTTCTGTGTTGTAGTTCCAGGGTGGAGAAAAGCACTAGAGGAATAGGGGCCCTGGTCATAGTTCTAAAGCATAGCATTTGTGGCTGCAGGAGATCAAAGGCCCTTCCTGGGAAAAGACCAAAGAGGAGACCAGGAGAGCAATGACTATATCTCTCCCAGAATCAGACCACATTGGAAACACCAAAAACTTGCAGGTCTCCCAAACTAGCTCTGAAGACAGCAGTGTAAAAAAGCCTTAAGCTTGGGGTAGTGGTTCCCTTACCAGGTGATAAACGCCTAATGTTTATATAAAGTTCAAAGTCAAGAAATATAATAGGAAAATGAATAAACAACAACAAAAACAAAAAAAATTGACCATGAAAAGCTACTAAGGTGACAGGGAAGACCAAGATATAAACGCAGAAGGAGACAACAATGTAAAAATGATTACCAAAATATCTACAAAGAAAAATGCTATTTGGACCCAAGCCCAATAAGAATTTCTAGAAGAGTTAAAGAAAGAAATAAGAGTGATTTTTTAAAACTGGGGAAAGAAATGAGTTATACTTTGAAAATTATGAAAAAAAATTAACAACTTGCTAAAAGAGGCACAAAAAAGTGAAAATAACACCTTAAAAAAAGAGAATTGCCCTAATGGTAAAAGAGGCATACAAAAGTCACCAAAGGAAAGAACTCCTTAAAGAACAGAATTGGCCATATGGAAAAAGATGTGCAAGATCTCACTGAAGAAAATAATTCTTTAAAAATTAGCTTTGAGCAAGCGGAAGCTAATGACTCCATAACAAACAAACAAACAACAAAACAAAGCCAAAAGAATGAAAAAAATAGAAGAGAATGCAAAATATCACATTGGAAAAACAAGGAGAGATAATTTAAGAATTATTGGACTAACTAAAATCCATAATCAAAGAAAGAACCTAGACATCTTATTTCAAGAAATTATAAAGGAAAAATACCCTGATACCTTATTTCCAGAGGACAAAATAGAAATCAAAAGAATCATCTGATAACCTCCTGAAAAAGATCCCAAAATGAAATCTCCCAGGAATATTATAGTCAAATTCTAGAACTCCCAGATCAAAAAGAAAATACTTCAAGCAGCCAGAAAGGAACAATTCAAATACTGTGGAACCACAGTGAGGATCACACAAGATTTAATGGCATCCACATTAAAGGAGCAAAGGACTTAGACTATGATATTCCAGAAAGCAAAGGAGCTAGGATTACAATGAAGGATAACTTATGCAGCAAAAATGAGTATAATCCTTCTGGGGGAAATGGAAATTTAATGAAATAGAAGACTTTCAAGCATTGCTGATGAAAGAAACAGGACTGAATAGAAATTTTGACATTCAAACACATGACTCAAGATAAGCACAAAAAAGTAAACATGAAAGAGTCATTGTAAAAGATTCAATAAAGTTAAACTGTTTACATTCCTATATGGGAAGATGATACATGTAACTCCTAAGAACTTTATCACTGTTAGGGCAATTGAAAGGAGTTTACATAGACAGAGGGCATATGAGTTAATTATGTTGGAATTATCTCAAAAGAACAATGAAGACAGGAGAAACAGAAATGTATTGAGAGAAGGGGGAAGGGAAAGGTGGAATGGGGAAAATTTTCTCACATAAAAGAGGTACACAAGGAAGAACTTTTATAGTAGAGGGTAAAATGAAGGGGTGGTGGGCAATATTTGAATGTCACTCTCATCAGAAGGGAAGAATATATATATATATATATATATATATATATATATATATATATATATATATATATATATATATATATATATATATATATATATATATACACTCAGTTGTGTGAAGAAATCTAACTTACCAAATAAGGAAATAGGAAGGCAAGGAGATAATAAAAAGAGGGGGCATGACAAAACATGATAAAAGGGAGGGCAGATTTAGGAAGGCAATGGTTAAAAGCAAAACAGACTTTTGAGGAGAGGCAGGATAAAAAAGAGAAGAAAATGCAATGGAGGGAAATACACCGTAATCATAACTGTGAATGTGAATGGGATGAGCTCACCCATAAAACAGAAGCAGATAGCAGAATGGATTAGAAACCAGAGTCCAACAATATGCTGTTTACAAGAGACACACTTGAAACAGAAAGATACACACAGTTAAAATAAGGACTGGAGCAGACTCTAATATGCTTAAACTGGAGTAAAGAGCAGGGATAGCAGTTATAATCTAGGACAAAGCAAAAGCAAAAATAGACCTGATTAAAAGAGATAATTGCATCATGTTGCTGCATTACTCACATTACCTATGTATAAACAAAGAAAACTTTTTTTTTGCTTCTTTGGAGGGGGGAGGGCAAGGCAATTGGGGTTAAGTGACTTGCCCAAGGTCACATGGCTAGTAAATGTTAAGTGTCTGAGGTCAGGAGTTGAACTCAGGTCCTTCTGACTCTAGGGCTGGTGCTCTATTCACTTCACCACCTAGCCACCCCAGAAAGAAAACTTTAAAATTAAAAAACCCATCATCAATCCCACAAACAATAAAATATATAAAGTTACAGTATACCTAAAACCTCTGCAGTCAAGCCCCAATGACTGTTATGGAGAAATTAACTAAAACCCTGCCCATTTTTATATAAGAAAAGTGCCTTAGTGTGTGTTGTGAGTTTCTTAATAAAGAGTACCACATGCTGCAGCCTTTGAGAGAAAGAAGGAGATATTCAGGGAAATTACATTTTGCTAAAATGTCCATAGATGATGAAATATTATTTTTAAAAATTGTAGCAAGTTTCTCTGATAAAGGTCTCATTTCTCAAATAAATGTTTATCCTTCATTTTTGAAGAGTACCAATGACACCACAGGGGAATGTCTTGGTTTGTGTGGGGATTGGATTTAAGTGAGGCAGAGCTACAGCAAGTTATCGGCCCCACTTTCTTTTCCAGACTCATCAAAGTTCAGTGGCAAGGCAAAAGTCAGGACAATTGGTGATGACCCAGCATGCAGTGGATGGTCTTTGATGTCTGACCTCGATCTAATCTCTCCACAGCACTTGCTTCAGCTGCCTTCCTTGGCTGTGGGACAAGTTGTTCTCATCTACCTGTTCTGCCAGGTGGAAGTCTTCACATACTTGGGGTAGACATTTCCTTAACTCACTGATGGGTTTCCTTAACTCAACCTGGTTTAGTCCATCTGCTGAGATGGTTTACCAGGGTGTGGCTATGTTGCATGCTACAGCTTCTTGGAGTCACAGGTGAGAATTAGGGAAAGATGTGAATGGGCATAGGTGAATGGGCAGCCCTGAAAAGAACTCAGCAGGCCCTCAAACCAGAGTTGCTAGCCCTTCGTGAACATTCCTTTTGTTGTTACATTTTAGGTCATTCTTTGTGACCCCATGTGGGGTTTTCTTGGCAAAGATAGTGGAGTGGTTTGCGGATTCCTTCTCCAGCTCATTTGACAGATGAGGAATTGAGTCAAACAGGGTTAAGTGACTTGTCCAAGGTCACACAGTAAGTGTCTGAAGCCAGATTTGAACTCAGGGAAATGAGTTTTCCTAACTCTAGGGCCAGCCCTCTATCCATTGCACCATCTAGCTACCCTTGAACACTCCATATAGCCCTATCAAATATATTCTGAATATAGAGCTGAGTCAAATTTATTAAAAAAAAAAAAGAGCCATTCTCCAATTGATAAATAATCAAAGGACATAAGCAGGAAATTTTCAGAAAAAGAAATCAAATCTATCTATAATCATATAAAAAATGCTCTAAATCAGGGGCGGCTAGGTGGTGCAGTGAGTAGAGTGTAGGCCCTGGAGTCAGAAGGACCCGAGTTCGGATCCGGCCTCAGACACTTAATACACACAAACAAAAACCAGTCGTGTGACCTTGGGCAAGTTACTTAACCCCAATTGCCCTCTAAAATGCAAAATAATAATAATAATAAAAATAAAAAAACAAATGTTAAAAATTGTTTTAAAAAATGCTCTAAATCACTATTGATCAGAGAAATGTAAATTAAAACATGTCTGAAGTACATTAAAACATGTCAGAAATGACAAATGCTGGAGGAGATAAGAGGCAGATAGGTACACTAATGAATTGTTAATGGAGTAGTGAACTAGTCCAAACATTTTGGGGAACAATCTGGAACTATGCCCAAAGGGCTATTAAACTATGCATACCCTCTGATCCAGCAATACCACTACTAGAGCTGTACCCCAAAGAGATCAAAGAAGGAAAAATACCTATGAATACAAAATATTTGTAGAAGCTCTTTCTGTGATGGCAAAGAATTGGAGATCAAAGGGATGCCCATCAGTTGGGGAATGGTTGAACAAGATATGGCATATGATTTGATGGAATACTATTGTGCTATAAGAAATGAGGAGGAGGGTGCTTTCAGAAAAACATGGCAAGACCTATATGAACTGATATAAAGTGAAGTGAGAAGAACCAGGCGATCATTGTGCACAGTAACAGCAATGTTGCAATGGTGATCAACTGTGGAAGACTTGGCTACTCTAGGGAATACAATAATCCAAGACAATTCCAAAGGACTAATGATGAAAAATGTTATCTTCTTCCAGAGAGAGAGAACTGATAAACTCAGTACAAATTGAAGTAAAATTTTCCCACTTTCTTATTTTCTTGTTTGTTTAAAAAATGGCTAATATTGAAATATGATTTACATGATTTCATGCATATAAATGAGAAATTATTTGTCTTCTCAGTGAATGGGGGAGGGGAGGAGGGAGGGAGAGAATTTGGAAGTCAAAGTTTAAAAAGAAAATAATGTTATAAATATTTTTTTTTAATTTTAAGTATTAAAAAAGTAAACTGATGGTTGTAAATGCCATGTAGAAATTGCTTTAAATTTGAGTCTATTCTCCCCATGGACCAAAGTGGTATAAGGAGCAATTGAGTGCCCTTGGGTGTTGGAGAGAAATGTTTGTACTGTAATTCTTGCTGTGTTTTTGTAGTAATATTCCTTTGTAAAATCTAATTGATGGTACTTGGTTAAATGGAACTGGGTCATTAACCATTGGTTACTAACAGTGGGAGGAACACTTGTAATGGGAAGAGGACATCTTAATGTAATGGGGAGTCCATGGGATGTGAATTCAGAGGATCTGTGTAAGAGTCCTGGCTCTCCTGTTGTTTGCCCTTTGCTTTCAAAGGGGACCATGACATCAGGAAGGTGATGCCATGACTTGCAAATGAATTGAAGTGAGGCAGGGCTATGCAAAGTCACCAGCCTCACTTTCTCCTCCAGAGCCATCTGGTTCCAGTGGCCAGATATAGATCAGGATGACTGCAGATGGCCCTGGATGCACTGGGAGACTGGTCTTTTTAAGCTAAGGTCTTTCCCAGGTCTTTATTTGACTGAGGCAATGCCCATTTAGTGATTAAAGGCTAAGAGAAATGAGGCAAAAAATAGTCTCTTTTACCTAGTTAAAAAAATCAATCTAGGAGGGGAATACCCTTAGGGTTTCTGATCAAAACAGAAACAGTTGATATTTACACTCACTCTGAGACATTGGGGCCCAAGCAATGACTAAGTGGGGCTTGGGCTGGGAACTATTGTTGACCAATCAATGAGAGGCAGAGTGATTTGGGTTTAAGGTATGGTCCTTAAGAAAGAAATCTAGCCCCCAAACCCCAAGATATCTTGCACGATTTCAGTAATCAAAATGTATATGCCTGTAGAGCACCCACAGGTAAAGGTATGATATTCTATGTGGACAGAAGGAGAGGAAGGAGGGAGAGAAAGAAGGGAGGAAGGAAGGAAGGAAGGAAGGAAGGAAGGAAAGGAAGAAGGAGGGAGGAAAGGCCTGGCTCTCCTACTTATTACCTGTAGGAGTCAAAGAACTTCTTGAGACCTCAGTTTCTTCTCTTTTGAAAAATTGGAAGGGTGAGAGAGGTTATAGGGGGAATAGTAATAGCTGATTCTCCAAGGACCTTTCCAGTTCTAGTTATCATAATCTTTTTTTCTTAACCCCATAGGAAAGCACAAAACTGTGCTTTTAACTGGGAAAATAGCTGAGGGGCAGATTTCCTAGATTTCCCAGGGTCCTCCTCTGGCTTCTGTCCTTTTATGGGCCCTTGTCAGAAGGGGAATTCAGAACACTTATACAACTGCCAACCCCACAGCTCCAAATATCAGAAAACAGGAAGACAGGAAGACTTTGCCCTGGGCACAGAAGACTCACCAAAGGCTTCCCACCTGGATTTCTCCCAATACCCTAGAAGGGAGGGAGGTGAGGGAGAGGAGGGGAAAGTCACTTGATTCCTAAGGCTGAAAGGGGGAGTGGAAATAGCCTTAGATTTCCAGGTGTTAGACCTGGATCTGAATCCCAACTCTTCTACTACAAGGCTGTAGGACCTTGGGTCAGTCATTCACCACTCCAGACCCCTCAGTTCCCTCATCTATATGTGAAACCTGTAGGCTGAATGTGCACTTGGTGGTTACCTCATGTGGGTGTGAAAAATATCTACCACAGTGCCTTATCATGTACACTAGTCTAATTCTTTCCCTAAAAGGCAAGGAAGCTGTCCCTGACTCTTGATTGGACCAGAAAGCTAAGCCTCAATCAGGCCAAATCACCACTGGTCACTTAAGGGCATAAAAAAGTCAGCCACATCTATCAGCTCAAGCCCCCATTACCAGTCATAGATATGAGGGATTAAAATTGCATTACTTATAATTGCTAGTAAAGTGCTAGTAACTGGTAGTCCTTGAAGAGAGGTAGGTTTCAAGGGGAGGGAAGGGAAGGGAATAATATATAATTATAATATATGATGCCCACTGTGTACCAGGTACTTTGCTAAGCATCTTTTTTTTTTACAAATATTTTCTCATTTGAGACACAACAATTCTGCAAAGTTGGTGCTATGATTATCTACATTTTACAGCAGAGAAAACTGAGACAAACAGGTTAAGTGACTTGCCCAGGGTCACACAGCTAATACATGTTCCAAGGCTGATTTTTGAACTCAGGTCTTGACTTCAGGCCCAGTACTCTATCTACCAGCTAACTCAGACAGGATATATGAAAGCACTTAATAAGTCTCTAAATTTGTGTTTACTGTTTATTGTTGTTTTTCAGTCATTTTTAGTGATGCCCAACTCTTCTTGACCCCATTTAGGGTTTTCTTGGCAAAGATACTGGAGTGGTTTGCCATTTCCTTCTCCAGCTTGGTTTATAGATGAGGAAGCTGAGGCAGACAGGGTTAAGTGACTTGCCCAGGGTCACACAGCTAGTAAGGGTCTGATGCCAGATTTGAACTCAGGAAGAGGAGTCTTCCTGACTGTGCCACCCAGCTAACCAGGGACACAAGTACAGATAGGCAGTTCCACTTGGGAAGGACAGAGTTCAGTTGTGGGGGAGGGTCACCTCCTATAGCAGACTTTCTTTTGATCCCCACTACCCCCTCCTCCACACCCTCGGAGTTGGTACTACAAAACTACTCAGTGTATACTTTGAATATGCTTCTTTTTTTCCACTAACATTCCAACTCTAATCACCCACCTCTCCCTTCAGTAGAGGACAGGGACTGTGTTTTTCCTTTGTATCCCCCTGTCTGTCTGACCTTCCTTGCACCTGACTGCACATTGATTTCCTGGGATAAGGAGAGGAAATGGAGTCAGATGAGGCTAGTCCATTGAGGCTTCATGAAGGAAGTGAGTTTCTAGAAGAATTTTGAGGGGGAGGGAAGGGGATGCCTCTGAGATTGGTTTTTGGAAGATAGCGAATCTATCTGTGATAGGGAGGATCAGGCTGTGTCTCCATAGTGGGAGGTGGAATCAGATTCACCAGAAGGGCCCTGGTGATAGAAAACTATAAACCCTCCCCCCCATCAGAATTCAAGGCCCTTCAGATTGAGAGCTGGGAGAGGATCTGTGGCATCTGTGGAGTACTCACTATGAGCCAGCCGGAACACTCTCACTGAGGAAATTGAGGCCCAGAGTACTTAAGCACCTACAAATCTTAAGCCAAGTCAGTGGTAGAGCCTAGAACTAGAACCCAGCTCTGCAGTTATTAAAAAGGAATAAGCTGGGATAGAGTGCCTACTGTGCTAAGCTCTTTACCATGATGTTCTCATCTGATCCTCATAACAATCCTGTGGGGTTACAAGAGCAACAATGAACAACAACTAACATTAATACTGGGCTTACTATACTAGGCACTGTGCTAAGAGCTTTACAATTACTGCTTCATCTGCTTTCATAATAATAGCTAATAATAATAACAGTCAATACTAAATAGCACCTACTATGTGCTGCATGCTCTGCTAAGCCCTATACAAATATTAGGTCATTTCATCCTAACAATAACCCTTCCAGATAGCTGCTTTTATTCTTGTCAGGTCTTGACTTCAGGCCCAGTCCTTTATCTACCAGCTAACTCACAGGGGATACGAGAGCCCTTCATAACTCTCTAAATTTTACAGATGAGGAAACTGAGGCTGAATTCTCAGTTAAGTGACTTGCCTAGGGTCACACGGCTAGTTAGTATCTAAATTTGACACCAGGTCAATGGTTCGACACCATTTCTGACTCCTAGGTTTCATCGAGCCATCTACTATACCACCTAGCTGTCTCTATTATGATTAGAGGCAGCTGGGTGACCAGTGGATTGAATGCTTAGATCTGGATTTAGGAATATCTGAATTCAAATTGCTTTCAACAACACTTTCTAGCAGTGTGACCCTGGGTGAGTCACTTAACTGATCTCAGTCTCAGTTTTGTGGGGTTTTTTGGGGTTTTTTTTGGTTTTGCAGGGTGGAAAGCAGGGCAATTGGGGTTAATTGACTTGCCCAAGGTCACACTGCTAGTAAGTGTGTCAAGTGTCTGAAGCCAGATTTGAACTCAGGTCCTCCTGGCTCGAGGGCCGGTGCTCTATTCACTGTGCCACCTCAGCCTCAGTTTTCTTATCTACAAAATGGAGATAATTGCACCTCCCTCTCAAGGTTGTTGTGAGAATAGAGTGTGGTTTTTGTAAAATGCTATGTAAACATGAGCTGTTCTTATTGGTTTCTAAATCATCTGGATTCTAAGGCTTCACTTTTAAAAAATTATTCCTTATTTATTTTTAACATTTTTTAAAATTTTGAGTTCCCAGTTCTCTCCCACCCTCCTGCCCCTCCCCCACCTATTGAGAAAGCAAGCAAATTGATACCCATTACACAAGTGAAGTCATGCAAGACATATTTCCGTATTAGTGAGGCTTCACTTTTACTGTGGGAAGTGAGAGAATGCTTCTGGAAAGGAAGTGTGCCAAGCCTGGGAGGGCAGGAGGCTCATCCCTCAGAAGAAAAGCCAGGGGAGACCTGGCTCACTCCCCAAAGGGCCTGCTTTCCCCACAAACCCCTTTGGCAGAGGGCCCACTCCTTCCAGTCCATTATGGAATGACACAATCTATGTGAAAGTACTTTTTAATCTCAGAGTGCTTGTAAACAGTGGCCTTAGACTAACTATCTGACCCTGGACCTGTTCATTCAGACAATAGAATTCAAAGAGCACTGGCTTCATGGAATGTTCAGCCCCTTCGTTTAGGGAATTGGAAATTAAGGCCCAGAGACCGAAAGTGGCTCAGACAATCCAAGTCACCTGGCTAGAAAGTGGCAGTCCTGGAGTTGGAGCCCAGGTCCTCTGCCTTGAATTCTTGAGTTCTTCCCCTTGGAACCGAGGCTCAGTTTCCTCCTCTGGAAAATGGGTATAAGAATAGTGCACTACTTCCCTTATAAGGCTGTGGTGAGAAGTCACTAAGGCAAGGAATGAGAAAATGCAGATTTAGAGCCAAAAGTGACCCCAAGAGTCATCGACTTCATTCTTTTTCAAATGAGGAACCAGAGACACAGAGGCATTAAGGGAATTGTCCACAGTCCCATGGTTCCTATACAGCAGCAGCAGCAGCAGCAGCAGCAGCAGTAGTAGTAATTGTAGGAGTGGTAGTACTTTGTGGTTGTTCACTTGTTTCAGTTGTGTTCAACACTTCCTGACCCCATTTGGGTTTTTCTTGGCCTAGATCTTGGAGTGGTTTACCATTTTTTTCTCCAGCTTATTTTATAGACAAGGAAACTGAGGCAAAGTTAAGTGACTTGTCCAGGGTCACACAAATAGTAAGTGTTTTGAACTCAGGTCTTCCTCACTCCAAGCCCAACACTCTATCCACTAACTAGTACTTAATAACACTCTAAGTTTTTTAAAGCACTTTACATATGTTATCTTGTTATCTTCTTTATGGCCTGGCCAGGGAGTGAGTCTAGCTCTCCCCCCTCTCCCAATTCAGGCATTATTACCTTATCTGTAAGATAAGAGGGTTGGTCCCAGTGACACCTAAGGTCCCATCCTGAGCCTGATATCTGATTATGGAGGCTCATGCTCTATTATCGCAGCTCTATCCCTAAAACACAGGCATGCCTCCAGGCCTGTTGTCCCTGAGGACCTTGGGTAAAGGAGGGGGATTCCCTCTTTTGGACTAGAGGGCTTTTTTCCTTACATCGTCTGTACATGCTAAAAGTTTCAGGTTTCATTTCTTTTTATTCTGACTGTCAGGGACATCCATCAAGCCCCCAGCCTCTCTCCCCTCCCCCCTTACAAGATGTCCACGTGGCTGGTTTTCCCCTCCTTTCTCTCCTCTCTCCTCCCCCACTAACTCTAAGGTGGCCCCTTGCCAGAGGCCCTCAGCCCTTTGATGCCTCTTTATTCATCCCATTTCAAGCTCAATTTTGTATTGTACTTGTGACCCTGGGCATTTGCTCCCTTCCCCACCCCCTTCCCAAGCTCTTTGGGTGAATAACATGTTCCAACATAACTTCTCTGGAAAAGCTTGGGTGGTGTCACCTCCGGGCAAGGACACCTCACCTTCTTCCCAGCAGAATTGGACCCAGCCCCAAGGGCCTGAGTGAGACACAGAAAGGCCTTCATAACCCACTACCCCTCCCTACCCCCCAGCTGATGAGCAGAAGACTTGCCAAGAAAGGCTCAGATCTCAGGATGCCCCAACCAGCCCTTGGATTCTCGTGGAGGGTAGGAGTAGTGGGTATAGTCCTCCTGGACTGTCCAGGACAGTATTCTGTGACTGAAGAAGAGTGAGGTCAGGAGAGGGAGTCAGAAGGGGCAGGAGCTCCCAGGCCAATCTCCCTGCTTGCCTGCCTGCTTCCTCAGGCTGCATTCAGAGAAATAGGGTCCAGGACTGGGGAGGTGATAGGCCTGCCCTCCCTTACCCTGGTCAGGCCACAGCTAGAATGCTCTGGTTCCATTGGTTCAGAGGACCATGGACGTAGAGATGGAATGAACTTTAGAGGTCACCTAATTCAATCCTCTTCCTTTATAGTTCTGGGTGCTGTGTTTGAGGGGTGGGCTTTGGCAAGCTAGAACAACCACATCCAGAGGGGGTCCACCAGACAGCAGAGCTTTTGCCACCTCATCATTTCACACCAGGGATGTTTAGTGTAGAGAAGGGAAGATGTAGGATGGGCCTGAGAACGAGAAGACTAGGGCCAGGTTTGGGAAGGGCTGATTTCCCGAGTGAACACCAGAGACTTGGGCCGCCTGGGAAAGTCCAGGGGCTTTTCCTTTTTGGGTCCAGATCCCAAAGACGTGGTCTTTTCATTTTAGAGATTCAGATCCCATCCCCACTAACTGGATCACAGAGTATGTGGAGGCATGTAAAGTGTAAGAATATTGAAAAAATAGGAAGGGGCCAGGATGTGAAGTGATGGAAAAGTTAAACAGAGAATTTTCTATTTGCTCCTGGAGGCAATAGGGAGCCATTAGAGTTTATTGAGAAGGGGAGATGACATCATCAGACCCGAGATTTAGGAAAATCCCTTTGGTGTCAGGAAGAAGGATGGATTGGAGTGGGGAGAGACATGAGGCAGGTGGACCCACCAGTGGCTATTAGAATAATTCTGGTGTGAGGTGATAAGGACCTATACCAGAGTCATGGCAATGTGAGAGAAGGAAATGTATTTTTTAGTCTTGTCTGGCTCATTGTGGCCCCATTTGGGGTTTTCTTGGCAAAGATCCTAGAGTGGTTTGCCATTTCTTTCTCCAGATCATT
Source organism: Gymnobelideus leadbeateri (assembly GCA_011680675.1). Taxonomy (NCBI): domain Eukaryota; kingdom Metazoa; phylum Chordata; class Mammalia; order Diprotodontia; family Petauridae; genus Gymnobelideus; species Gymnobelideus leadbeateri. The sequence goes on along the minus strand of WOXC01008665.1, from coordinate 925,659 downwards.
TTATATATGAGGAAACTGAGGCAAACAAGGGGAAATGATTTTCCCAGGGTCACATAGCTAGGAAATGTCTGAGGCTGGATTTGAATTTGGGTTGTCCTGAGTCCAGTGCTCTTCCACTGTGGCACCTCACTGCCCCTTCTTGTTTAACTTGTCTTTTGGGGGAGAGGGGGGAGGCAGGGCAATTGGGGTTAAGTGACTTGCCCAAGGTCACAAGGCTAATTTTTTGTGTTAAGTGCCTGAGGTCTGATTTGAACTCAGGTCCTCCTGACTCCAAGGCCAGTGCTCTATTCACTGCAACACCTAGCTGCCCCTTTGCTTAACTTTTAAAGCCCTTCGTAGCTTCCTCCAACCCACCTTTCCAACCTTATTGGACGTTACTCCTTTTCTCACATTCCATCACCTGGCCAGACTGACCTTCTTATGAATAAAGGTTCACTTCTTGTCTCGGGGTCTTTGCACTAGCTGTTCCTCATGCTTAGAATGCCCTCCCTCCTCTTGTCTCTGTTGGAATTCTTTCAGAAGATACTCTTCTACACAAAGCTTTGTCTGACCATTCCCCTGCACTCCCTGATTCCCCTTGTATTTATTTTAGATATTTTAGACACTCACTTGTGTCTGTATGCATTATCTCCTCTAATAGAACCTAACCTCCTTGAATGCTTCATTTTTGTCTTTGTAGTCCTAGCACCTTGGCACATAGTAGGTGCTCAATAAATGCTTACAGGTTGATTGATAGCTTGTGCTCCCTTTGCTGGTGAAGTTTTTGAGGACTGGGAGTTCACTACTAAGAAAAACTTTCTGCTGATGGGGACAGGCCCCGACCAGGTAAGCTGGGGCTTCTGGAGATCGACAATCATTGACATTTACACCTCTTCTTTTCCTGCATTATGTCATTCAGTTAATTCCCACAGCAACCCTGTGAGGTAGGCACTTCAAGTATTGTTATTTCCACTACACCCATTTTACAGGTGACAGAATTAAGGCTTAAAGAAGGTAAAGTTGGTCAGAAAGCACGATAGAGAGAAAAGTTGGTCAACAAGCATTTTTTTTGGCAGGGGGGAAGGCAGGGGTTAAGTGACTTGCCCAAGGTCACAGGGCTAGAACAAGCATTTATTAAGCACCTGCTATGTTCCAGGCATTGTGCTAAGCTCTAGGGATACACAGAAAGTCTTAGAGAGCTGTCCAGGACCCTGAAATATTCAATAACTTGCCCAGTAGGTGTCAGAGGTCATTTGCTCTGTCTTGGCTTCAGAGTTCCCATCTATAAAATGGACAGTAGAGGTTCTTAACCTGTGGGTTCATGAACCCTGGGGACAGAATTTGTCCACCGGTTTTCCTGGCCCTGAATGCTTAGCCCTCCCCTCCCCTCAATACAATCTTATATGCCTCCTATAAGAAGGCACCTATAGGGGTGGCTAGGTGGCGCAGTGAGAAAGAGCACCAGCCTTGGAGTCAGGATGACCCGGGATGGGTCCCAGCTTCAGAAAATGAGCACCCACACATAAAATAATCACTGGCCGTGTAACCTTGAGAATTAACCCCAATTGTTTAAAAAAAAGAAGAAGAAGGCACCTATGTTTAAGGGGAGTGGGCAGCTGCCAAAGATGCTTTATTCCTAAATCTATCCCCTGCCAGTTTGACAAGCTGCCTAGAGTGCTCTCCATTTGAGTAATGTGCTAGCAGCCTTCTGGAGACATGTGCACAGTAATTGCCAGGACCACTCTTCTCCTTGGAGGAAGTAAAACACCCATGAACGTGTTAGCAGGGATTGTTTGCTTATAGTGTTGAACGTCCAAAACATAGCACAGGGAAAATAGGACTCATGTTTGGACAGGGGGCTCTGGAGTAGCCTGGATCAGGGGGAGAGTCCTTGTGTAGGAGCCTAGACTGGGCAGGGGACCCCACTGAGTCTGAGGCCTGCTAAAGACAAGCTTCTCCCCAGCTTGCAGCCCTGCCTCATTTTACAGAGGGGCAGACTGAGGCTTCCGGAGAGGAAGTGACTCAGTGGTCATACAGTGATGGCATGAGAGCCCAGGCCTCCTGATTCTACCAAACCCAGCTGCTTCTGGCCTGAAGCATCATCCCTCTCCCTCTCCACATGAATACTAAATGATCAGGGCAAACGAGCTGCCTGCCCTCACTGCTCCCTCAGCTATAAAGGCTACTCCTGTTTCCCAAGGTACAGCCTCTTCCATGTCACTGGGGAAACGTACCCAAGAACCTCTCCTTCCCCCTTGTACAAGGCCAATGGGGCACCACAGCAAGTGTAAAGGTTCGCATACCAGATGACTTGGGTTTTAATCCTGTCTGTTATTTACTACCTGAGGGACACTGGACACGTCATTTGTACTATTATTACTTTTGTCACTCAACCTCCCTGGGCCTCAGTTTCCTCATTTGTAAAATGAGAGGGATTGGACTGGCTAAGATCCCTTCCAACTTTAAATCTATTAGCCTATTAGCCTATGCAGTACACAGAACACTGGGCCTGGAGTCAAGAAGACTGAAGTTCAAATCTGGCGTCAAGCACTTCCTAGCTGTGTGACCCTGGGCAAGTCACTTAACCTTGTTTGCCTTGATTTCCTCATCTGTAAAATGAGCTGGAGAAGGAAATGGCAAACCACTCCAGTATTTTTGCCAATTTCCAATGGGTCAAACACTCCAAATGGATTAAACAACAACCAATAAGTTGGGTGCCTCAGTTTCCTTATCTATAAAATGAGATAGAGAAGTAAATGGCAAATGTCTCCAGTATCTTTGCCAAGAAAATCCCAAGAGTCTGATATGACTGAAACAACAAAATGTGTGTATGTATATGCATATGCATATAATATATGCATTAAAATGTATATGCATATATATACAACACACATACATGTATCCATTTTAATGAACATATTATATGTATATACATATACACATACATGCATACACATACACATACATACATATATAATCTTCCGGAGTTGTCAGGGGGCACTAACAAATGACTTGACTAGTGTCATACAGCCAGGAAGTGTCAGAGGTTAACTTGAACCCAGACCTTTTTAATACCAAAACCAACTCTTTAGCCAGTCTTCAGTTCTCAGTCCCTGAATTTGTGGCCTTTTGCTTTAGAGGATGATCTGAGAAGCCTCTGGAAGGGAAGGGAAGGAAAGGACTATGATACTAATCATAGAATTTTAGATTTAGAGCCAGAATGGAAATTGGAGGCCATTTAGTTCAAAACTACCTCCTGCCCCACGTTGTTGTCTTTTCACCCATGATAATAGAAGAGTATTAAATAAACAGTATAAGCCAAGGAGACAGGGGCTGGATTTTCCTTTCTTTCCCGTTTAAGGCCACAGTGATTGTAGTTTTTTTGAAATGATGGGAGTACATGGTTGCATGGTCTGCTGTGTGATGAGGGTGAGGGATCAAACCTAACACTAAGCTAGACTGAGTGACGGGAGAATAAGAGGTCTATCTGCAATCCAGGATCTGATGGAGAGAAGGAAGAGCATCTAGATGAATGGAAGTAGAAGATATTAGAGAGCATTCACATTATAACATGATAGAGACTGCAGAGGGAAGAGTTAGCAATTCCTTCATTTCACCAGAGCAAACTGAGTCCCAGAATTGTGATGGCCCAAGGGTTTCTTGTTGGTAAAAGGAGGGGTTGAGATTGGAATCTGGGTTGTTTTTTTTAATTCAATTTTATTTTTGGTTTCACATTCTTTTCTCCTCCCCACTCCCATTGAGAAGGTCTTTTCTTTTGACCCTGGCCTCTGGTTCCTTTTGACTCCAAATTCAGCTCTGTTTTGACCATTTCACTCTTCTGGTCCACAGCTCCTGAGGGAGAAGGGTTCAGGAGACCCAAAGGTTTCTATCCCACCAGGACTACTACAGCTGTGCCTCTCCTTCAAGATGCTTCAGATGCTGAAATCCATAAACCTCTAAAGGTGCCTCCTTTAGGTCTCTTCTCCCAGTCAGAGTGCACTAGATTAAGATATGGTCTGGGGAGATAGTCTCTCCCTGGATCCAGTTTAAAACTCAGGCAGCAGGGATTTGAGATAAGCCTCTAGCCTTCCTGTATCCAGAGAAGCTGCCCACTTCCTCCTTTTTTGCTGAACTACATCTTGGATTTATGTTTCTTCTAGGAAGAACACTTTCCCTGGAGTGTCCTCCAGCATTTTGTGTGGATCTCTCCCATCATACCCTCACCTTGTAGAATATCTTCCTGGGGATATGTCTGGTTTCCCCCCAGTTATGTAAATTCCTCCAGGGCAGGACCTGGGCCATCTTTCTAGCACAGTGCTATACACTTGATCAATGTTTATTGATCATTGAAACGGGAAGCATTTTGTCTTCATGGACCCCACTTAGGCTTCTTCCACACACATACCAAGATAACATGATCACCCATACCTACAGGCATACATGATCTCCAGAAACTCATCATTCTGTAAGATGAGGACAACTCTGAAATTCCCAACATCCCCGCCCTCTGATTGGAAAGGGTAGAGGATGGGCATTAGAGAGCTCCATCCAGATTCCCCCTTTTAAAGAGGGGACGCCGGGCATTCACTTCATCATTTCCTGTCTGGCTACTCTCATGACCTCCAGAAACTCATCATTCTGCAAGAAGAAATCATCTCTGACACTCACACCACTACTTCCTCATGCCACTCCTTCCCTCCCCCCAGCCTTCTTCCTTTTTTTGTTTTGTTTCTGTTTTTTGGAGGGAGGAAGGCAAGGCAATTGGGGTTAAGTGACTTGCCCAAGGTCACACAGCTAGTTAAGTGTCCAGTGAGGCCAAATTTGATCTCAGGTTCTGACTCCAGGACCAGTGCTCTATTTACTGGCTACCCCTCCCTTTTCTTTTTATGTATTGTCTTCCCCCATTAAACTGTGAACTCCTTAAGGGCAGGGACTCTTATGCCTTTCTTTGTATCCCTAAGCACTTAATGTTCATTGACAACTAACATACTTGAGACACACACACACACATATCATACTTCTCTTCATCAAAGCCTTCCTTTCCCCTCACATTTCTTTCTGCTGAAGCAGAAACAAACCCTGAAGGAGAGACAAGCAGTACATTGTTGGGCACAGCCCCATCTGAGGCCACCTCCCCTTGGACCAAGGTAGAGATCAGAGATGGCCAGAACCCAAGAGTCTTGGGAATGGCAATGTCCCAGGGCCACTGTCTTTGCTTTCAGCCCAGGCCCTCTGACCATCCTTGTGGGGGTGGGGGTGGTTATCACTGTGAGGAAGAGCCCCATCTTCCTCAACACCACCAACACCAATGGGCAGGTAAGCCAAGAGTGCCCCCACTTCTGTCCCATGGCAGGGGCACTGCAGTCACAGCTAAGAGACACAAGTCCTGGGCACCATCCGATGATTCAACATTAGAAAATGATGCTTTTACCAGTGTGAAAGACCCACAAGGGAGATGCTCCCGTTTGCTTTGCAAATCTCTACCCTAAGAGATCTTTCTAAATACGCACTGCTTCCTTCATTAGAATTGGAGCTCCTAGAAAATAGGGATAATCTTCAAGTTCTTTGTGTTTGGATTCCCAGCACTTAACAAAGGGTTTTGATCCAGTAAGCATTTAATTCATGCTTTTTCATTCATTCTTGGCCAATTGTGTCCTAGGCTAAACAGCAAGTAGTGTCTTATAATAGCTAGCATTCATATAGACATTTACAATTATTATCGCATTTGATTCTCACAATCCCGGGAATAGGTGTTATCATTCCTTTTACATAGGAGGAAACTGAGGCAGAAGTTAAGTGACTTGCCCAGGGTCATTGGGCAAGTTTAGTAGGTGTCTGAGGTCAAATTTGAACTTGGGTCTCCCCGACTCCAGGCCCACCTGGCTACTGTACTATGCACATGGCACCTAGCTGTTGCCTCCTAGCCATGGCAAAGCCCCAGCTTCCTCCCATCATTCCCTGACCTGGGGCTCATAACTCAAGAGCATAAAGTAATCAGGTTGCTGTCCCCATCTTTCATCACTGGAACCTGATCAGGCATTGATTGCATTTATCTCATATGGATCTCCACATTCTCATAGCCATAGCTCACTTCTTGCCTGGCATAGTACAATAACCTAATTGGTCCCCTGCTCCAAGCCTCCCATCCATCCTCTGCACACCCAGCTACCGAACCAGTCTTCCTAATGTAAAACAGTGATCCTGTCACTTCCTGCCTAAGATCTTTTCAGTGGCTCCCCATTGCTTATAGGATAAAGTTCAAATTCCCTTGACCCCATACCTGGTGGGGTCACACTCTTATAGACAAGAGTCAAATGAACTTGGTGTCAAGAAGACCAGAGTTCCAACTTGGAAGGAATTAGGTTGATCAGCATAAGGACCGACCAGGGCTCCAGAAGGCTGACTATGAAACAATTACCCACCTCCCAAAAGAGGGGTGAATGAATGAACGCAGCATGAGCTAACACGACCAATGTAGAAATATGTTTTGGTCAACTATATATGTTTGTAACAGGGATTTTGTTCTCCTTTCATTCTCATTTTGGGGGAGGTGGAGATTCAGGTAGGAGGGAGAGAAGGTAGATGTTTGTTGAGTGAAAAAAAATATAAGTTAAAAATACTTACGTTCTAATTTGGTCTTATGACCCTGAGCAAATCACATGCTCTGTCTACTTCAGTTTCCTCATCTGTAAAATGGGCATAATGCCAAGGGTGCTGTGAGGATATTTATAAAAGTATGATAGAAAGCCTATTATGTTTCCTCAATCTTGGTCCTCACCTGCCTTTACAGCCCTCTTTCCAACTGCTCCACGACAATGGTACAGAGCATCCATGTATCTTTATCACTGTCTAAATGGGCTGTCTGCCTTCCGCTCACTCCCTCTCCCTACCTGTAATATATTCTGTCTTGATCCCACTTATCCTTCAAGGCGCAGATCAAGGGCCATATTTTACTTGGGAGAAAAGTCAGAGCAGCATATTAGAATACGCACTGGATTTGGATTCAGACATGCTGTAAATCCGTAAGAGGCTGGGTGACCACTTTGGGGACACTGTGGGTGAGATTCATATTCTGGTTAAAAATAGTGGATTGTGTTAGAGCCCTGGGGTCTGAGGACTATGTACTGTGGGCAAGTCAATAATCTCCTTGGGCCTCAGTCTCCTCCTCTGTAAAATGGATTTGGACTATCTGGCCTCTGTACTCCCAGCCTGAGATCGCTGATTCTATGAAGTCTGGGCTTTTCAGGCTGATGCAAAGGGAATCTATCACAGCTGTCAAAATGCCTGCACAGATCACACACATCCTTGTCCCAGGACACGAACCAGGGCTGTCAGGGCTCTGTCTGCCAGGTGGCCCCTGGTTCCTGACTGGTCCTGGCTCTTCCCTAATGGCCAGCTTGCCCATAGGTCATGTTCATCTCAACCTTTTTGGTTCTGGGTTCCTGCATTTTGCCATCATCTCCAGATAGCAGTTCAAGTCTCCCACCTGGAATTCCTGCTGACTGCTGGCCTCAGGGAGGGAGGCAGAGAGGTTAAACAAGTAAGGCCTGCACTCAGTAGGTGTTGTTTGGTACTTTCAGTCGTGTCTGGTTCTCTGTGATGCCATTTGGGGTTTTCTTAACAAAGATACTGGAATGCTTTGCCATTTCCTTCTCCAGTTCATTTTACAGATGAGGAAACTGAGGCAAACAGGGTGAAGTGACCTATCCAGGGTCACCCTAGCATCTAAGGCCAGATTTGAACTCAGGTCTTCCTGTCTCCAAACCTGGCATTCTAGCCACTGTGCCACCTCTCAGGGTCTGCCCCTACTCAGTAGGTGGTTAATGAATGTTTGTTGCTCATGACCCAACTTGTGGCCCTGGTTCCTGGGAAAGAATGGCTCCCCACTTCTGCAGTCCAACTTGCCCCCCATTCTCTTGGCTATGAAAGCCCCACATTCCCAATCTCTAGGATTCTCCCTTGTCACATCTTCACTGATCCATCTTCTGCTTGACCCACTCCTCCCATCTTGTCTTTCTGGCCCTGGGATGGGATGTGAGAGGTTCTATCCCTGGTCAATTAGGACATGGAAGGAAAAGAAAGAGAAAACACCATTTTTAATCAACCCATCTGCACAGAAACCAGGGGAGCACCTTTGGGGGAAAGGCAAGTGGTTGGGGGAGTATAGTGTCCTTCTGGCCCAAATTAGAAAAGAAAGCAATTCACTTTACAAAGACTGTCTTAAAAAATCAAAGGGCTTCAAAGCACCAGTAGCTAAACCTGTTGAGTAAAAACAAGGGAGTGGGGTGGAAAGAGGATGAGGAGAAAATCAGCTTGGGGATGGTGGGGCGATGCAGAGGAAGGCTCTGGCCCAAGAAGGAGAATAGAACAGAAAGCTAGGGATGTGTGGGGGAGCCAGCCTGGGCAAGGGAGGGCGGTTGAGAGGGTATGTCTGGAAGCATTTGGCCCAGGGGTGGAAGTGATATGAAGGCAGTAAGAGGGAATGCTAGCCCAGGCCCAAGAGGGAGCTAACCTAAAAGGAGAGCTTCCTTCCTCTTTGTTCCCTGGGCTGGCCAAAGGGCTAGAGGCAGGGGCTGTGATTGCCAAGGGCTCCACCTAGGAAGGAGTCTTCAAAAAAGTTAACAAAGAGAGTTGGAGCCCAGACAAAAAAAAGGGAAGGGCTATTGCTTAGTCCTGGCATTAAGGGTCAATGGACCAATCCAACTTTGGGGATGCTGTGGCCCTAGAGGGGCTAGTAGTGACTGCCAAAGGTCATCTGAAAGGCCAGAGGATGTTATCATCAAAGGCCAAGATGTGACTCGGTTTCTCTTCCTCTTGGGATACCTGTGTCCTGCAAGGCAGCCTCCTGCCCAAGTGTCTACACCTCTCCCAGGGGCTAATCTGTTGAATCCTTTCATTGTGCTTGACAGACCAGCACCAGGAAACAGGAACGACATCCTCTTTACAGATGAGAAGAGGGAACACCAAGGACCAAGCCAGGTGTCCACAGCAATCCTACCAGAACTACATAGTCCTGGTAGGATCTTTCCTGTCAAGAGAGGCTAATTCACCTGGGTAACTATATCTTGCCCCTAAGAAGGGAAGGAGGCAACAAGATGTCTCCCACCACCGTGTTCCCCAGTCAAAGCTTTCTCCAGAGAAGCAGTGGGCACTCTGCCTTTCCAAATATCCTCGTCCCCCTCCTTTACATAACACAGAAGCGAAAAGTATGTCAGATTTGGGTGGCCTCCAAACTCCCCAATGCCTTGGGTTCCTGAGTTCCAAGGGGGTTTGATAGGCCCTACAGAAAAGAGGGGTCAGACAGGAAGGAGTGTGCATGTATGTGTGCATGTGTGTGGGTGTGCGTACAGGTGTGCATGTTGTGTTGGGGGAGGATGTCTGGGTCAGGAAGTATGGGGGGCCGGGAAAGAGGACAAAAGAAAGGTACAATGAGAAATGAGGAAGGAGGAGGTGTTTAGACCAGGCATGTGATGGATCACTGTGGCTGGCCCAGGTCAAGAAGACCCAAGAAAGGAAGGAACTGATCTCGGACTTTTCTTTCCTTTCTGGAAGGGGTGGGTAAGAATTCCCTATATGAAGGTAAACTGCTCTCCCTCTAAGCACTGGCCTCTGGCAACTTTTTCCCAACACCTATTCCCAAAGCTCTATTGCTTTGTCAGAGACATTAGTAGATGGACCAGGCAGTGTGTCAAGAGTATGAGTGCGGGGGTAGGCTAACAGGGGAAGGTGGTGGCTCTGTACCTGAGTGGTGGTGAGGGGAGATATAAAGCTAAGAGATCCGGGGCTGTGTGTGGGAGGGAGGATGGAAGCAGTGTACCTAGGGTGATGGCTGCCCTGGATCCTGGGCTACCAGGTTACTGGGGAGGGCAGGGAGCTGAGGTCTGGATGGCATGTGGAGGAAGGGAGGAAAGGGGGGCTGGTAGTGCTAGGGCTGGGGCCTGGGCTGAACAGGAGCCTCCACGTTATTGTTTGACTTTGGGGTCCCTTTAACAATCTGCCCTCCTGGAAGGTGGGTCCCCCACAACAGAAAGGACAGGGGCTCCACTGTGGAGGGGAGGGGCTCCCCAGTGGAAGGGGTTGCAATTGCCACGTAGGGGAAGGAGGATGGGAAGGATCAGAGAGGGAGGTACAGGCTCAGTACCAGGGCTAAGTTTAAAAAAACAAACATACAAATCCCACGAGTCCCTTCCCCTCCCTCCCCCCAAGTTCCCAGTGCTTAAGCCAGGGGCCCGACCAGTCGCTCAGGGTCCAGTCTCCGCCTCCGCCCGCAGGTCCGGGTCGGGGCTGTGTCCTCGCGGGCCGGCAGGGGGCGCTCCTGTCCGGGGCTCCGTGGGTGGCCACCCCGCAGCATGGGCGCTGGGCACTGGTCCAGAGGAGAGCTCGGCTGGGCTGGCTGCGCAGCAGGCGGGCCAGGCGAGAAGAGGAAGGCGGCTCCGCGGCGGCGGCAAAGTCAAGACCAGAGGGCGGGGTCCGGTGTCCAGCGCCGGGGAGGGCGGAGGGCTGGGGCGGGGGCTACCCCGACCTGGGGGGGAAACCAGGAGCGATCACTACAGAGGAAGCAGGCGCGGGGGCACTGCCCTGCCCCCCCCCCCCCGCCCCAGCCTCCATGCCCAGCCCCATCCCTGCGCTGGCTCCCCTGCCCCGCAGCCGCCTCCTCCTGGCTGTGCCCCCTCTCCGGCTCGGGCCACTCCTGGCCCCCAGCTCCCGTGCCCCGCAAGATCCCCTCCCCTGCTCCTAGCCCTGAGCGCCCTGCACGTGCTCGGCTTCTCGGCCTTTGGTGCTTTGGGCAAACCACAGAATCAGGTTTTTAAAAGCATAAAGTAAAATAAATAGAGTAACAAAGGAAACCGATAATATTGAAAGTTAAAAAAAAACCCAACTAGGTTCTAGCACTTGAAGGTCTGCAAAGCACTTTGCTTTCATTTTATCCTCAAACAAACCGGGGGAGCTAAGAGGGTGTTATTATTTTCCCCATTTCACAGGTGGGAAACTGAGGCAGACGAGTTGTCGGAGGTCCTGCAACTAGTAAGTGTTTGAATCTGAGCCCAGGTCTTCCTAACTCCAGGTCCAGCACTCTATCTGCCCAGTTAGCCACTGCCTACTTTAAGAACCCTGATCCAGTCCAACCCCTTCATTTTATTATTTTTCCTGTAATTATGTTTCCACTTATTTTACAGATGAGGAAACTGAGGCCTACAGAGAAGTCACAAGCCCAAGGTCACACAGGTACTAAGCAGCAGAGAAGGCTTCAAACTCAGGGCCTCTGGTCCCAAATCCTGCACTCCCTCTGTGGAGCAGGCTGCCAGGCCCAGCCCCATGCCCATTATGCCTCCCACTATGTCCTGCCCCTGCCCTATTTCCTTTACTACCCTGGGTACTCACGTGTACAGAGGCTGCAGCTGTAAGTGTGACGTCTTCTGAGGGGCCTGGTAACCGTAGGAATCAAAGCCTCCAATGAAGTCAACTATGGAGAGAAGGGCCCAGGGTGGCTCAGGAGAGGCAAGGCTATGACCAGGAGGGGACTGGGTTGGCCTAAGAGGGGCAAAAGCTACAGTGATGATGAGGGGGAAATTAGGGACAGAGCTGACATATGAGAGGCAGGGAGTGCCCCAGGGACCTGAACCCTGAGGATGGGGGTATGGAGGGGATTGTTTCCAACTGGACCTTGGGGAAGAGACTTGGAGCTGAGGCTACTAGGTTGGGTTCCTCAGCCCCAGAAGACATGTCTCCTCTGGGGGACAAGGATCTGCCTGTGCCAGAGGGCTATAGGCCACAGCTGGACAGAGATCCAGGGATATAGGGGCAGGATTCCCTCTTTCAGTCCCAGGGTTGCTAGTGCCCTCCAGGGGACAAAGATCTGCCTGTGCCAGAGGGCTATAGGCCACAGCTGGACAGAGATCCAGGGATATAGGAGCAGGATTCCCTCTTTCAGTCCCAGGATTGCTAGTGCCCTCCATTGCTTCCTTTGCCAGGCCTGTAGGAGCCCCCTGGGTACCAGAAGGCCACCCAGACACCCCCACGTCCAGGAATCTAGGACTGGCACTCACAGCTGTCCTCTTCCTCCAGGAACACTTTGCTGACGTAGCAGGCATACACAAAGCCAAACAGCTAGGGGAAGAGGGGAGATGGGCAGTCAGTGGAGCAAGGGATAGGAAACCCTCTCCCCCCAAGTCCAGTCTTCCCTTGGGCAGAGTGGTAAAGTCACCTTTTTTTTTCTTTCAAAAAAGGGATTCTTTCCCATCACCCCATTCCACCCCCTTAACTTGGTAGAGGCCAGGACTCCTGAGCTGCTAGTGCCAACAAATTCATGACCCTGTGGCCAATGTCTTGATTCTCAAGACTCAGCTGAGCTGGAGCTTATGCACAAAGTCCATTACTGCAAGCCTGTTCCCAGAACCTGTTTGGCTGGAGGTTTCAACTGCCAGACTTAATGACCTGCTGGCTGAGCCTTGGAGAACCCATGGTTTCTTCCAGGCCAGGATGAGACATCCATGGCTCCATCTGTAAGCTCATTAATCCGGGCATTCTCTGCAAGGCTGCTGAATGAAGCCCACCCTGCACCTCCCTCCGTCGGGACTCATCCATTGTTCTCCCAGAGATCTTGCAGAGAGGACAAGCATAATATTACTTGGGAGATTTACATGGTGCCCTGGGTTTGCTCTGACTCTAAAGTACAGGAGTTGGGATTCAGCATTGCAGGTGTGGTCCTACCAGCAAAATCAGTTTCTGCCAAAAAATCAGCAAGGGTTGGCAAAATGCCTTATATACATACATTCTCTCACTATACAGGTGGCACAGTGGATAGAATGCTGGGGCTGGAGTCAGGAAAATGTGAGTTCAAATCCAGCCTTAGACACTTATTAGCTATGTGATCCTGGGCAAGTCATTTAACTTCTGTCTGCCTCAGTTTCCTCACCTGTAAAATGGGGACAATAACAGCACCTACCTCAAAGGTTTGTTGTGAGGATCAAATGAAATAATATTTGTAAAGTGCTTAGCACAGTGCCCGGCACATAGTAGGTCTATATGCTTTCTCCCTTCCCTGTTGTGGTCATATCTGACTCTTTAGAGTTTTCTCGACAAAACACTGGAGTGGTTGGTTTACCATTTCCTTCTCCAGCTCATTTTACAGGTGAGAAAACTGAGGCAAACAGGGTTAAGTGACTTGTCCAGAGTCACATAGCTAGTAAGTGTCTGAGGCTGGACTTCAGGTCTTCCTGATTCTGAGCCCAGTGTGCTATCCACGGCCCCACCTACCTACACCTATTCCCTTCCCTCCAACCCTGGGAAGTAGGTACTAAACATGAGAGAAAGCATGGGAGAGTCAAGAAGACCCAGGTTCATATACCATCTCTGACAGAGCTAGCTATGTTAAGTCGACGAATCTCTCGGTCTCTGCTCCTTTGTAAAAGGAAGGAGTTGGTCTACATGGCTTTTAGGCCCCTTCCAACTTGAAATGAGCCCATGCATTTTGCTGGTTCTGCTTGGGATTCTACCAGTGTGGCCACATTAGGCATGGCATCTCCCCTGCAGGGCTGCGGATGGTGAGTGCGCAAGTGACTTAACCCCCTGGAGTCTGATTTTCCTCCTCTGTAAAATGAGGGAGGAGTGCTGAATGACCTCAGAAGTTCCCTCCTGAGCTCTGAATCAATCCTCCAGTGATTCAGCAGCAGCTTTTCTATAAATTCTAGTTTGGAGTGGGATGGGGGCAGGGGAGGCTGAAAGGGTGAGTGATCTGTCCATGGTCAGATGTATCCTTTGTCACTGTCAGAGGCAGGATGTGAACCCAGGACTTCATGATTCCAAAGTGGCCCCTGTATCTGTTCTGCCAACCTCCCCCCATCTTGCTTCAGGTATTATTATACCCATCTTATAGATGAGATCATTAAACCAAGGCTCATAGAAGTTACTTTGGGTCACATATTACTAAGCATTGGAAGCCCACCCCCTTCCAAGTTTCCCTATTTCTGTCAAAGTCACCGCCCTTATTTTAGCCTTCTATTAAAGGCTGTAACCTTGGCATGATCGCACACTCCTCGCTCTCTCATATACCACAAATTCATTCAGCTGCCAAATCTTGTTCTTTCTAGCTCTGAAACCCTTCTCACATCTCACCTCCTCTCTACTCACACAGCCGGCCCCTTCATTCCAGTCCTCATCACCTTCCTCTGAAGTTACTGCAATAGCCTCTTCCTTGGTCTCCCTGCCTCTCTCCATCCTCCACTTAGTTGTCCCAGTGGTTTTCCATATGTCAAGCTAATATGATGAAGAGCCCTCGCTCTAGGTCTTTGAACATTTTGTGGGTACCAGTATGCCATAGCTGCCAAGCAGCTCTCGCTCTGTGACAGGCCCATCTCCCTTGCTGATCAAGTACTTCTTGAAAAAGGCTCTTTTCCCCTCATTCTCTCTCACTGTATCCTCACCAAGCCCCCATGATTGAGGTAGGGAAGGGATTATTGTCCCCATTTGATTGATGAGGACACTGAGGGCCAGAAACAATGAGGCATCTTTTTGTCCAAGGTCACCGAGAAAGTCAGGCTCAGTACTGAGCCTAAAGGTCTCTTGAGACTAAAATAAATGTGATTTGCATTGAATTTATTTATTAGCTCACTCTGAACAATACAATGACCCAAGAAAATTCTGAAGGACTCATGATGAAATATGCTATTCACTTCTAGAGAGAATGGATCAGCTGAGTGCAGATTAAAACAGACTTTTTCCTCTTAATTTTCTTGCTTTTATTTTTTGCAACATGGCTAATATTGAAATATGTTTTGCACGATTTCCCATGTAGAATTGATATCATGTTGCTTGCCTTCAATGGGGGAGGGGATGAAGGGAAAGAGAATTTGGAACTGAACATTTTAAAAAATTATTAAAAATAAATATATATTTTAAAAAGCAGTTATTTATTAACTCTTTATAGATGACTCACAGATTTATTTATCTAATCTGATTTTCTCCTCTGGGCTTCAGTCAAGCATCACCAACTGCCTCAATATCATGTAATTTCTGCTCTGGATGGGCCAATCTGGGCCTTACCTTGCCCAGTTCCAGTTCTCCTCGGCACTTCCCAGCCATTTCCAGGCCAGGCTACCTTTCAAATACTCTCTCCTCACCCCTTTCCAACCCTCCTCTTTGTAGCTTCCCCATTAGAATGTAAGTTCCTTGAGGGTGGGGACTATTTTCCTTGCTTGTACTTGTATCCTCAGCATTAATCACAGTGCCTGGAATACAACAAGTACTTAATAAATGCTTTATCTATCTGTTGTCTATACCTCTTCTTGCCTCAGTTTCCTCAACTGTAAAATGAGAATAATAATGGTATTTACTTGGTGGGATTGTTGTGAGGATCAAATGAGCTATTTGTAAAAAGTGCCTGGCACATAGTAAGTGCTATATAAGTGCTTATTTCCTTCCCTTCATCCATCTATCCATCTATCATCTATCTATCCCCCATCTATCTATCAATCTATCATCTATCAATCATCTATCATCTATCAATCTATCTTCTATCTATCATCTATCTATCTACCCATCTATCATCTATCTATCCATCTACCATCTATCAATCTATTATCTATCTATCTATTTATCTATCATCTCAAACTTAATATCCCAGAAATGTCTCAAACTCAACATATCCAGAACTTATTTCCCTCAAAGCCCACCTCTCTCCAAATCATCTATTTCTGTCAAACGCCATTATTTTAGCCTTCCACTAAAGGGTGTAACCTTGGCATGATCTCATACTCCTGCACCCACATATTCATTCAGTTGCCAGATCTTGTCCTTTCTAGCTCCCAAGCCCTTCTCACATCCTGGGGAGGGGAGAGGAGCTCAGGGGGAGGCTTGTGTGGGGGCCGCAGGGTAACTCACTGCCAGGAAGATCTGAAGGGCGCTGCTGAGCACCTCAATGTAGGGGTAGTCAAGCAAGCAGCCCGTGACGGTGATGACGTGGTGGTCCTCCAGGGCCAGGCGGGAGTTTAGCACTGGTGTCACCAGGCAACCAGGACCATTCTCCATCCACCAGGAGCGATGCAGGGATGTGTTGAAGGTCATAATGAAATCTCGGTCCTAAAAGGATCAGTATTCAGGAAGTATAAACTTTTTCTCTCCCCACCTCCTACTCCCCTCATTTAGGTCAAGATGATCCAGGAGAGTAGAAGAAGCCTAAAACTATCTCTGGCCAAGGAGAAAGGAAATCTGTTTCCTTCCTTACCTCTAGCACCTAGAACAGTGGGCTAGGGGTTAGGGGGACCTAAACCCTAAACTTCCCATTCCCCACATCAGGAAAAGGAATTAAGTACTGTGCCCTGCCTCTCCATTCCTGTCCCTCAGCTTGGAGCTCTGTGGCCTCCCACCCCCCACCAAAAAACAACCCTAAAAAATGCTTCTCCAAGTGAAAGTAGAAGAATAGGGGAGCAGAGAGAATGTCACTGCAGCCACAGCAGGTCTGGAGGCTTGTCCCGAAACCTTAGACACTGAGAGAGGAGACCTTTTCCACCTTTTAGCCTCTGCCCCCATGTCCGCCATGGTGTCTGTCCTCTGCCCGTCCATCCCCTGTCCCCAAGGATCCTTGAACCATGTGGCGGCCCCCACCCTTCCTCCCTCCCCCCATTCCCCCAAGTCCACAGGCAAATTTGTATTATGCAAAATTGCTTTACATAGAGGTCTGTGGAATGTAAAGTAAGGTCTGTATAGTACTTTAAGGTTACATACATTTTATGCACGTAATCTCTGATTGTCTTTATAACTTTCTGTAGCCTAAAGGCCCTTCCTCGACCACCTCTCCTCTTTATGGGCTATGCCATTAGGATGCAAGTTCCTTGTGGGCAGACACTGGTTTTCCTGTTTTTATTTGTATCCCAAGCAGTTAGCACACTGCTTGACAATTTAGGCACTGAATTCATTCATTCATCTCTCCCTCCGCCTTTAGAATCCCTGGTCTCCTTCAAAACTCAGTTCAGATGCTATCTTCTGTAAGAGGCTGTCTGTCTGTCTGTCTCCTCTCCTTCTCTCTCTCTCTCCCTCCTCTCTCTGTCTCTCTCTCTCTTCTCTCCATCCTTTACCTCCCTCCCCTCTCTCCTCACTCTGTAAGGTAGCCTTTTATTTACTATATATATCTGTTTCATGTACCTGTGGGAGCATAAGCATCTTGGATTGTTTGGGCCTTTCTTGTGCCCCCCACCTTGGTTTAGCATAGTGCCTGGTTTATATTAAGTACTTAATAAATCCTTATTGACTGGGTCATAGACAACTTTTTGATGTTTCTCTTAAGCTCTATTTGATTTCCCACCTTTGTGGCTTTGCAGTGGGCTGTCCCTTATGTCTAGGATACTCTACCTCCGTTTTGCCTTTTGAAATCCCTGCCCTGCTGGATGCTAAGCTCAAGTTCCTTCCTTCTGATTTTTCATTTTGTTATGGCACCATATTCCCCTAGCCAATTGCTGTCTATTTATTCTGTACCTATCTTGTACCTATGCATCTCAGTGTGAATGTTTTATTCCTTTGCAGAATGGAAGTTTCCTGAGGGCAGGGACTGTTTCATTTTTGCTTGTGTAGAACCTAGTTCTAGTATTATACACTTGTCACCTAGTAAGTGCTTTATAAAGGTTTTTTGTTTATTTATTCACTCACTCACTTATTCATTGTTGATTGATTGCTCTCATTCACAACAACTCCGTAGGATTGGTAGGAGAAGTATTATTTTTTCCATGAGAAATTGAGCCTTGGAGAGAGTAAGCAAGTGGCTTGTCCAAGGTGAGATGGTAAATGGTTAGTATGTTCCATATAGGACCAAGCTGGCATGCACTTGCTCCATGTGGGACAGGTGTACGTGTATTGTCTTAGGATTCTGGTGAACATCCTTCTACCTTCCCCACTCTAACTCAGCATTACACCTGGAAGAAGGGGAAGTAGAGGCAGGCAGAGGCTCTTCCTGGATCTCTTAGGTGGTAGTAGTGGGGTGGAAGTTGAGAGAGAGAGAGGGAGAGAAAGAGAGAGAGAGAGAGAGAGAGAGAGAGAGAGAGAGAGAGAGAGAGAGAGAGAGAGAGAGAGAGAGAGAGAGAGAGAAGGCAGGGATTGGAAGAGGAGAAGGTATTGTGTGTTTATCTGTCTATGTATCCTTCCTGGTGGGAAGGAGTCCGGGCTTCGGACTATCCTTGTAATCTTATATGCGGCCAGCAGGGGGCAGTGGTGGGCCACACAGGTATCCTTTCCTTACATTTCTGAGGATAATTGGGGTGATGCTTGATGCTGATACGGGACTATGCAGGCAAGGTGGGGAGTAGAAGGGGAACTGGGGGCAGGCTGGCCCAGGGGAAAGCAGAGGAGACCTGCCTAACCTTGTAAACCCGCCATTAAAGCTTGATTCTCCATCTCCATTCCTTTTTGGTGGCTGATCCAAGCTTATGGACCTTGACCATAGGGTATCATCTCATGGGTCAGAGCCCTGCATTAGGGAATGTTCAGGCTCCTTAGCTCTGGGACAAGACTGAGGGTGGGCACTAACAGGAAGTGCTACAATAACAAAGCTGGGGGGCTGAAGAGATCTCACACCCATGGGGATAATTACAGGGCCTACCCCTCAGGGTGTTGTGAAGATCAAATTATCTTTGTAAAGTGCTTAGGCAGTGCCATGAACATAGTAGGTGCTCTATAAATGCTTATTCCCTTCCCTTCCCTCTTTCTCACCCAGAACACTGAGATAGCTTGAGTCAGAAGCTGCTGGGGATGGGGATGGGCAAGAGAAGACAGGGCTAGAGAGCTTACCTGAGACAAATGGCCAACTTCCAGGTAGAAGCAGATGATGAATGCATTCCAGCCGACCCAGAGTACAAGCCAGCCTGCATACTGGGGACAGAACAGAGGAGCAGGGAGTTGGGCAGATGTGGTTAGCAGTGGGATCTATGTGAGGAGGAGAGCCAGAGAACCTGAGAGTGTGAGGGTCCTCAGAGATCATGACAGGAACAGAGAGCACAGAAGATAATAGGAATCCATTGGTGCCTATCTGGCAGGGGCAAGGGAAATCTGGGGTGAGCAGGCTTGACTGGAAACCCCAACCCAGGTTGCATGGCTTTCTTCTTCACAAACCAGGTCTCTCAGTTCACCTCTTAACCCTGTCAGCCTATAAACACTCCTGGCCTGGCCCCACCCTCATTCCTGCAATTAAAGCTACCCACTAATAACATAAATAACACCCAGGTGAAGGGACAGTGTTTGGGGTGGGGGGATGCATTCTGGAGCACTAAGATCTGGGCTGGAGAATTCCTGGGAAAGACTGCAGAGCCTGAGATCTTACAGATCCCAGGTGTAGCCCACTTTGGGAAATGGCATTGTGCAAGAAAGGTCTAGCAGCCCTTGGCTGCCTGTAGAGAAGAGGACAAGCTGAGAATGAAGGAGGGGGAAGGGAGGGGTAATGTGGGTTATTCTATTCTGGGGTTGATTCATTTATTCAACAAGCACAAATTACATACTTACTATATGCCAGGCACTGTATTAAAAGCTGGGGATACAAAAACAGAAAAAGGATCCAGACCCTGCCCTTAGGAAGCTTAACATTTTGTCACAGAAGAAGCTTAGATTGTATTGGTTCTTGGGGTACACCACTGGACCAGTGCTATGGAAGAACACCATCTTATGCATTTGACTTTGCAAGGCCAATGCCCCTGAAACTTATTTCCCTTCAGGCACTAACCAAGGGTGGGGAATCTGCTAACCCTTCAACTCCAGGGCTATGGTACCCTGGGTTTGGGTCCAATCTAGCTAAGCTTTCTCATGGATGCATGTGAATGTATGTGTGTATGAATATATGTGTGTATGCATGTATTGCAAATATGTGTATATGTGTGTATATGTATGCATGTAGTGTCTGGCATGGGTTTCTGGGAACAAAAGACTGAAGTTCATTTATCCCTATGCTATCCTTCCTTTGTCCTATTACATGGGGACAGAGACCTTTCCTTTTCCTGGGTCCTGGTACTAAGGGGCTCCTCCTCCCTTATCCCCTCTTCACTGAGTCCTGAAGGCTACTGAGAGAGCTGGCAGCTATAGACAGTGGCAGAAAATCCTTTGGGAGGTAGGGAAGGGTTCATTTCTTGGTGACCATTATCATCAGTGGGAGGGCTTTGGGGCCTGCAGGTGGGGTGATCAGTCCAATTCAAATCAACAAGTGTCCACTGAGAACATGCCCTATATAAAGCACTATTCAAGTTATTGAGGATACAAAGACAAAAAGATGATCATTCCTTGCCCTCAGGGAGTTTACTTTCTAATAGGGGATGATGGTGGAGAGGATATAGCCCTTAGAAGGACATGGGTCTTCTGTAACTAGACTGAGGATCTGGAGAATCCCAGAATCAGGTATTTAATATATAGAAAGAGGATCTTAGGAATAGAGATTTAGAATTGAAAAGGACCTTAGAGGTCATCAAGGGCAATCCCTTCATTTTACAAAGAGGTTAAGGGACTAGCCCAGGGTCACACAGATACTAAGTGAGGGGAGATTTGAAGCTAGATATTCCTGACTCCTACCATGATGAGATATCTGGATCTATACTGCACGGTCCCGAAGATGCCCAGGATGACCGCCATGATGTGAAGAAAGTTGGCCAGGATGGGGGCCCACTGGTAGCCCAGGAAGTCAAAGACCTGCCGTTCCAGGGCTGCCACCTAAGGGTAGGAAAAGAGAGAAAAGGCTGAGGATCCAGCAATCCCTTCGAAGGTCTCCAGGAGAAAACAAATGCAAGTTACTCAGTCCGGCATTGAAGGCTCTCCAGGATCTGGCACCCACCAAGCTGCCCTGTCAAATTTCCTGAGCTTTCTGAGCTACTAAAAAGGGCTCTTCCTTCTTTCTGGCATATGCTCTTTGTCCTCCCCTCCAGGACCACCAATCCCTACACCCCACCCTCCACTGTCCTCTCTGGGTTTTTCCTGCTGCTCTTTCTCAGTTCCCCTCTTAGCTATCTGCTCGGTTTCCTTTGCTGATTTGTCATCCTTCCTCTGCCCTCTAACTGTTCATGTCCCATAAGGGTTTTTCCGGAGCCTGCTTTTATCATCTCTCTTGGTGATCTAAATAGCTCCTGTGGATTTACTTATCACCTCTATGCAGATGATTCCCAGACCTACACACCCAGCCCGAGTCTCTCTTAGGTGCTCCAATCCCATATGGCCACCTCCCCAGTGGATATTCTAAAGTAGGTGTCCCAGAGGCATCTCAAACTCAAGTCCAAAACAAAATTCATTATCTTTCCCCCCCACCCCACCCCACTCAAACACTCCCATTTTCCAAACTTTCCTAATACCATAAAAGGTAACCACCATCCTCCCAGTCTCCAAGATCGATAACCTCTGTCTTCATTGATTCCTGCCCACATATCCGATCAATCCCCAAATCTTGTGGTTTTTTCCCCTCACAAGATTTCTTGTAAATAGGCTCCTCTCCCCTCCCACATCCCACAGCTTGGGTTAGCCCTTCATCACCTCTTGCATGGACACTGCAATAAACCTTCTAATCAGCCTCCATGTCTGGTCTCCCCCCCACTCCAATCTACCCTACCAAAGTGATTTTACTAAAGGGTAGGGAGGTCCACACACACATTGTCCCTTCCCTGTACTCCCCACTCAGTAAGCTCTAGTGGCCCCTTATCACCTCCAGGATCAAATCTATAACTTGGCCCCTTCCTGCCTTTCCAGTCTCCTCACATTTCCTCCCCTCCACACGCCCTGTGGTCCACATATAACAGGGTTTTCCTACTCGATCGTCCTTACACAGGACACCTACTTCTCGTATCTCCAGGCTTTGGCACCAACTGTCCCCTGTGCCTGGACTGCTCCCTCTCCTCTTGACACCCCTGGCTTCTTTTAAGCCTCAGCTTAATCACAACTTTTTGCAAGAAGCCGTAGCCACTGTGAGCCCTTCCCATCTCAGGTTACTTTTACCGCTTCTGAATGTATCTTTTCTGTAACTATTTATTTACATGTTGTCTTTCCAATTACAATAGAAGCTCCTTGAGAATAGAGACTGTTTTTCTGTTTTGCCTTTCTTTGTACCCTTAGCACTTAACACAGGGACTGACATATACAATGCTATTGTTGTTGAACTGTGCTGGCCTCTTCCTAACCCCTTTTGGGGTTTTCTTGGAGTGGTTTGCCTTTTCCTTCTCCTGCTCATTTTACAGATGAGCAAACAGAGGCAAACAGGGTTAAGTGGCTTGCCCACAGGCATATAGCTAGCAAATGTCTGAGAATGGATTTGAACTCATAAAGTGGTCTTCCTGACTTCAGGTCTGGCACTCTGTACACTCATGACTCTCAGAGACTGAGGATAAACTAAGTTTGTGAACCTGTCTCTGAGGCCTGGGAAAGTCGGAGTTAAAGGAGATGAGGATATCATACTAGAGTCAAAATTGGGCAGAGAGAAGGGGAAGGATCCTGTCCAGAGGGCCACGGGCAGACCACAGTCATGGGTACCAAACTGGCATCCCTGCTAAGAGGAGGTATCCCTAGCCAGGTGGAGCATTTGTGCTCAGGGAGGAAACAGGGGGCTTAAAATGGAGGGGGTTGGAAATTTGGTTGGGGGGCTCAGAGCTATAGGCTCTGAATCTGATAGAAGAGATGGGGGTGGAAGCCAGGTGGAACAGCCAAGCTGGAAACTGCAAGCCCTCAGTACTTAGGGGGTCATTTCTGAAGCAGCTGCAGCACACCTGGCCCTTAGCACTGGGGAGGGGGGTGGAGGGGAAGTCCTGTTTGCTCCACCTCGAAGTCTATCAATTTCTTTGTGGAGTGGGATGGTGGAACGGAGGGAAGGAGGAAGCTACAGCAGAAAACCCAGAACCCATAATTAGGATCACTATTCCCATTTGAGACATGGACATATGAAGGCTCCATAAGATGATCAGGTGAGTTAGCAAGCAAAAAGACCTTCCACCCCCCCACCCAGGAGAGGGATGGAGGGGTGACACTGGGTATTGACAGAAAGAACCTTGGACTAGAAGTCAAGAGATCTTGCTTTCAGTCTTGGCTGTGTGACTTAGCAAGCTACTTCACCTGAGTTTCAGTGTCTTCAAAAGGGTTAACAATCCCTGCCTTACTTCCCTCTCACAGATGTGAGAATCAATAACAGCTAGGCACTTTACATATATTTGATGCTCACAACTCTGGAAGGTGGGTGCTATTATCACCCCCATTTTACAGATGAGGTAATTGAGGCAGAGAGATCCTCAGTCAATAAACACTTATTAAGTGCCTACTATGTGCCAGGAATTGTGCTAAGTGCTGGGGGTATAAAGAAAGGCTAAAGATGAGCCCTGCTTTCAAGGAGCTCACAGGTCAAGTGACTTGTCTAAGACCACCTGGCTGGTAAAAAAAAAAAATGTCTGAGGCAGGATTTGCGCTCAGGTTTTCTTAACTTATAGGCTAGCACTCCCTTAACCCCAGCAAGCTGGAAAAATGAGAGAATGTGAAAATACTTGGCAAAGTCTAGAGACTCTGGAGAAGGAAAGCATGGATTCTCTTATAATCACTGTGATTGTCACTGCTGGGACCAGGTGCCAGCTCAGCTTGCTGGGGCCTCACAATGGGGATCCTTGAGCCCCAGGGCTCTGGTTTGTTCAGCCCCAATCAGGAAGAGGCCACCTGTGCTCCACACCAGAGGTCAGGAGGAAGGTCAGCTTTCCCCTGCCCCAGCCTTTACGCAAAGTAGCCCTGAAGTTAGCCAAGAGACCTCCCTCTGGTAATCCCTCTCTGGACTGCACCCCCACCTTCTTCAGCAATCTCCAAGCTAAACTGGCTCCCCCATCCCCTGATTATTTATTTGGTAGCTCAGGGGCTTAGGGAAGTGGTTGTCATGGGGACCTGTAGCTCCCTCCCACTCCCCATCACCCCTAGGCATGGCTGCTTCTTCCAGTGGGATACTCTGTATCTAGACACTGGCCCAGGGGTTGGAGGAAGGGAGGCTGCTGAATAATGCAGGTGGGCCCCTGGGAAGTTGGCTTGGGGAGGGAATGGGCCTGTGGGCTGGGCTTAGGTCACAGCCACCCAACCCTGCATCTAGCTGTAAACTCTCACAGTCTCTTATACCCAAGTCTCTGCCAACCAAGTTGTATTTTCATGGTCAAAGGGCCAACAAGACAGTTTTCTCTGCAGCTCCTGCACCGATGACCCCTCCCTCCCCCAGGACAGGTTGGCATATACCCAGGAAGCAGAGGAATCCTGCTCCTGGGGAATTAGAGAGGAGGTTATGCTAGGATCTGGCAAGCACAGCCAGGTGTATTCACTTAGCTACTTTCACCTAGGTGCTGGGTTCAAATCCAGACACAGACACTTATTAGCTGGGTGATTCTAGGCAAGTCACTTTACCTCTATTTGCCTTAATTCACTGGAGAAGGAAATGGTAAAACACTCCAGTATCTTTGCTAAGAAAACCCCATGGACCATACCGTCCATGAACAACAACAAAAGTATTTCTCACATCAAACACGACCGAATGACTAAATAAAAACAAACCATTGCAACTTTGGGGAAGTCAACATACCAAGTCAATGAGCATTTATTAAGGGTAGCAGGCACTGTGGGGAGGGCTGCAGATACAAGAAAAGGCAAATGGTTCTTACCTTGAAAGAGCTCATTATCTAATGGGCAGATCACTTACTCTCCCTTATAGTCGAGCACTTGGTTTCAGTTTCCTCATTTGCAGAATGATAACTAGAATTTCTATAATTCTTTAATGTTAGAAAAACACTTTACAAATACGCTCTCATTCAATTCTTATAGCAATCCTGAGAGGCAGATGGCAGCTGCTCTGGCATAGCCAGAATGGCTGCTAGCACAAGTTCTTAGATCTGCTTTACTAGAAAAGAAAGGTGTTCAAGGGGTCAACAAACTTTTTAAATTACATTCACTAGTTCAGGGGGAAAGTTAGCACCCTGAACTCCAGAGAAAATACAAACAGAGAAATAAGGACTAACAGACAGGGCTCTGACTGCCTGAATCAACTATATACACTTTACATAATCCCTAGATTGAGAGAGCCATTACATCTGAGCAGTCAGGGAGCTCTGAACATATGGTCACTCAGAATCTTGACCAGGGAATCACAAGATCCCTCTCATAAGTGAGCCCCCAAAGCAAAATACCAACTCAGAGTATACATACGTTTCTCAGAGCCAGAAGGCATAGCAACCCTCCTGATTCAGTGTCTAATTAGAAATTAGCAAAAGGTGTGAAAGCCTTCCTACAAGCAAGCCTCCCCTAAGCAAGCTTCTCTTAATGGGCAGAGAAGATCTTAAATCCCATTAACATTACACATCCACATAAGTGACTTGTTCAGTATTACCCAGTTACCAAGCATCTGAGGCCAGATTTGAAATCCTGTCTTCCTCACCACAAGGCCCACACCCCATTTTCTGTGCCACCCCGTTTAGCTGTCTGAACAAGGGAGTTAGGCTAGACTTTCTCTGAATTCTCTTCCAGCTCTAAATCTATTATTTCAAGATCAGCTAGTCTAGGGGCCAGCAAACTATGACCCATGGGGTTGGGTTAGTCCATAGCCTCCAGAGCTAAGAATGACTTTTATATTTAAAGTTTTATTGTATTAAAAAAAAAAAAGGTCAAAACCATTCTTAGCTGGCAGGCCATGAATTTGGCCCTCAAGAGTGGTTTGCTGGCCTAAGCCCACCCTTTCCTGATATATGAATGCCCTTTGCCCTCTTCCTTCCAATTTCCACTTAAATACATTGAGCCAGAAGTTAAGAGGCCCAGATTCTAGACTCATCCAGAGTCAGTCATTAAGACATTGTGTGACCTTGGCCAAGCCTTCTGTATCTGTACAGAATGAATGAGCTGGGCTAGCTCAAATATCTCAAACTTAACTGCAGCTTCCATGCTCTGCCTAAGCCCAAGGCATCTGAGGCTCTTTGCCCACTTTTTCAGATAAATGTGAAATTGGATTATGAAGAAAAGCAGATTTGGATAGTATCATAGAGATTAAATCAAGGATCATTCAGAGGACCTAAGTAAGCAGAAATGGATGAGTTCTGTAAATTCAAAATCACTGCAATTCTTTGGTTTCAGCCTCCCCTCCCCACCCCACTCCATCTCATGTACTTTAAGTCTTGTTTATTTATTCTCCACGTTCCACCTCTCCTGAATTCCCTAATTCTGTTGAGGGCATCATCATCCTTCCACTCACCCAGGTTCATAACTAAAGTCTTATCCTTGATTCCTCACTTTCTCTTACTGCTTTTATGCTATCTGTTGCCAATTCCTATTATTTCTTAAAAGGCAGCTAGGTGGTATCACAGTGGATGGAGTACCAGCCCTGGAGGGAAGAAGACCTGAGTTCAAATCCAGTCTTAGATACTTACTAGCTGGGTGACCCTGGACAAGTTATTTCACCCTATTTGCTTAAGTTTCCTCATTTGTAAAATGAGCTGGAAAAGGAAATGGCGAACCACTCTAGTATCTCTGCGGAGAAAACCTCACATGTGATCACAAAGAGTTGGACACAACTGAATAACTGAACAACAAAAATTATTTCTTATGCCCTTCCCCTTCTTTCCATTGATAACATAACCACCCAAGTTCAGGCTCTTATCACCACCTTTTACCTTGACTACTGGGATAGCTTCCTAATTAGCTCTCACTGATTGGCCAACAGAAGGTCCCAGGCCAAGCCTTACTTGGTCATTGTTTGGATCCAGAAGACTCAAAATGAGTATAAATAGACATTGTTTCTTTCCCTCCTAGATTGATTGTTCTTTTTTTAACTAGGTGGAAGGGGCCATTCTTTGCCTCATTTCTTACTTAGCTTTAATCACTGAATGGGCATTGGCTCAGTCAGAATGAGACCTGGGAAAAACCTTAGTTTAAAAAGGCCAAGGTCTACTACTGCATACTGGGCCATCTCCAGTTGTCCTGATCTGTATCTTTTCCCTGGAAGAGGAGAAAGTGAGACTGGTGACTTCACACAGTCCTCCCTCTCTTAAATCCAATGCACTTGAAAGTCATAGCATTAACTTTCTGATGTCAAGGTCCTTTTTGAGAATGAAGGACAAACAACTACAACAACCTAATTAGCCTCCCTCTATTGGTCTCTGCCCTTCCCTATCAATCAATTCCATATACCTGCCTAAATGGCTGTCCTAAAGCACAGGTCTGTCCATGGCACTTCCCTTCTCAAGATGCTTCAGAAGATCCCCATTGCCTCTATGTTCTTTGTCATTTAATGCCATTTACAATCTGACTCAGGTTAGGTTTCTAGGCTAATTATACATTATTCTTTTTTGTGCATACTGTACTCCATCCAAATTGGCCTATATGCTATTGCTAACACTTGATATTCCATTTCCCACTTCCATGTCTTTGCACAGACTGTATCCCATGGCTTAAATGAGGTGTCCATAGCTTCCTTCAAGGTTTGACTTAAATGCCACCTCTTTTAAGAGGTGTTCCCTATTTCCCCTTCATTTCCCTACCCCTCATCACTGTGTATTTATTTTCCATGTATCCTGCATTTACTTTTCTGTGAACATGTTATATCTCCCCCATAGCATGTAAGCTCCTTGAGGACACTGTTACTTTTTTGTCTCTATATCTCTAACACCTAGCACACAATAGGTGCTTAATGCATGCTTATTTATTAATTACTTGCTTCTCCTGATGAACAGCTAAAGAGAACATGTTAAAACCATCAATAAATCTCCTTCGGGACCTATCAGATAAAGCCCTAGTCCTGAGAACCTCTCTCTAAGCTAAACCTAGCTTTATGATTAAAGCAATATACAGGTTGAACCTCGTATAATCTTTTCCCATTCCCTATGAATTCTTCTTGCAGGGCCTAGGTGCACAAAACCTCAACTAGCTCCTCTCTCTTCTAAAAATATATACCATTGGATTCTGTTTATTAATTATTCTTCTGTGTTCTTCCATTTAATGGGTGAGTTTGTCCCATTCACATTCAATCATGATAACTGTAGCTCCTTTCTCAGTAGCAATGTCATGTGTAAGGTTATAGTTTGAGATGGGATATAGAACCAAATGACCTCTTTAAGGTCCCTCTAAATCACTGGATATGTGTGAGAAGGGGTGATTCAGCAGCAATGGTGGCAGGTGGCAGGACTGAGAATAAACAATGTCAGCATTCCCCATCCTTAACTCAGAGAGTCATTTCCTCCCTCACCCCAAACGCCTGTATCCATCTAGTCAATTACAAATCCCTTGAATTCTCCCAAGCCTCTTTCCCCAACCTTATGACTACCAACAAAGTC
Source organism: Gymnobelideus leadbeateri (assembly GCA_011680675.1). NCBI lineage: Eukaryota > Metazoa > Chordata > Mammalia > Diprotodontia > Petauridae > Gymnobelideus > Gymnobelideus leadbeateri. The sequence continues at coordinate 897,412 of WOXC01008665.1, read as the reverse complement.
TGGGACCATATCACCTCATAGTTGAATTATTATGATAGGTGTTTTTTTCCTTACCTTTTAAAGGCTGGACTTTTTAAAAAGTTTTATTCATACATCAATTAAAATAAAACAAAAACTATGATAACATAGATCTAGACATAGTTAAAAGGGTTTAATTTCTGATACAAATTTAACTAATGGCAGCCTCAGATTGACTGGGCTGGGGCAGCTTACACAGTCCTTGAATTATTTCATAGATCCATAGAATCTTAATGTTAGATGGGACCTTAAAAGCCATTTAACCTCCCCTTAAAACTGTCTAGGCAACCAAGCCTCAGAGCAGGATGTAATGATTGATCCCTTCCCTGAATGCCAAACATCCTCTTGTTACTTCTCCTGAGAAACTTTTATATTTTGCCTTCTACCAAAATTCCTTTTTATATCACCTTCTCTCCTAGACTGTGGGCAGTGTGGTGGTGAGATGCAGTGGAAAGGGTCCTGGACCTATATAGTCAAGACACCTGAGTTGCAGTTTCATCTTGACCATTAATAGATTTTATGATTTTGGGATAATTATTTTCCTTCTCTGCACTTCATTTTCCTTATTTGTAACATGACTGTGTTGGACTAGGAGATAAAAAAATTTATTCCAACTCAAAGACTTGATGACTGTTCTTGAGATTTTAAGTTTAAGGAGGGAAAATGATGATGATGATGATGAAGATGAGATAAAGTGCTAAAGCACTGGCCTTGGAGTTAAGAAGACCTAGATTCAAGTCCTGATACAAATTCTTACCAGCTTTGTGATCCTTGACCTCTTCAGTACCTTAGGCAACTCAAAAACCATAGAGCACTTGACAATTTACAGTGATGGTGGAGGGAATTTACTCACCAGGAGCCCTACATTTCAGCAATCACAGGGATGTGACAAAATGACAGCAGCAAACAGAAACTCATGTCTATGCAGTATTTTGAATTTTGTTAGTTACACTTTCTTTACAATAACCCAGCATGGCACAGTGGAGGGAACACTGATTTGGAGCCAGAGGACCTGGATCTGAGTTCTAGTTCTGTTCCTTCCTACTTATGTGCCTTGGAATGGGTCATTTAGCCCCTCCAAGCTTGAGTTTTCACCTCTGTAAAATGAATAGTTTAGACTAGATGGCCTCTAAATCTAGCTGGTAAATGTTTAAGTTTCAAGGAAAAAAGCCAACATATATACCCACAGCACACTTTAAAGTTTAATCTGCATTAATAACATTTTCTCCATCACTTTCTTAGGTCTAGAAAATCAACACCATAAATTGAGCCCTGATTTGTTGTGCTTGTTGATTTCTGAGATGTAAATGCTTGCCCTGAAAAATTTAGTGATCAGTTGGTTCCCGCACACTCCGTGATATATCCTCTTCCAGATCTAGGTCTATAATTCTATGACTTATTCCTGTTGAGATTGGAATTTAACACAAAAGTAAACCAAGGCAAACCTCTGTGCAAGACAACATTTATTATTAGCAGGGGCATGCTGCCTGTCAATAAAGGGGTCAATGGATTGCTTCCATTTTATGCCAAAGACTCTGAACAAAAGGAGAGTCCCCTTTGTATAGGATTTGGAGGGGGTATGGAACTAGGAGCAGAACAGGGAAGATGACATCATGAGATTGAGGGCAACATGATTGGCTACAGAGCTGAGGCACAGGGAGCAATCAATAAGCATGTATTAAGGACCTATAATATGCTAGGTGTTAGGGATATAGAAATGAGAAAGAAACAATTACTGCCCTCCGGGAGCTCACGTTCTACAGAGGAGATATAACATGTTCACAAAAAAGTAAATGCAGGGACACATAGAACAACTTCCCCTTCTTCTCTCATGAGACTAAGAAGTAATTCATTGTTTGAGTCCAAGTGTGAGATAGCAGCTCACACTTTTGGATAGCAAACCAGACCTCCTTGAAGGATAGCTTGATGGTGTAAAGATATCAGGCCCAACTCCCTCAAGTTCACCTCCATTCCCCAAGGTCAGTTAAATTCCTGAGGCAAGAATAGATCAGTAATTCATTATCAGGAGAGCTGGATTTCTAAAATTAACCCATTACAGGCTAGCTAAAGTCTGAAGTGAGTTCAGAGACAAAGAGCCATGACTTAAGTAGTCACAGGACAAACTCAGTCACATAGGATCAATAAGAGAATGATACAAGATCAATCTTAATCTTCTCCTTCCTCCACCTTCCTCTAACATGGCATGGTCATTCAACTTATCTTCCATGTTTGAAACACACTTACTACCTGTGTGACCCTGGGCAAGTCACTTAACACCAACGAGAGAGACAGAGAGAGAGAGAAACAGAGAGAGAGAGACAGAGAGAGACAGAGAGAGAGACAGAGAATTATCTCAGACTCTTGTTTCTCCATCATTTTTCATAGCCAGTTGTCAAGTCCTGTTTTGAATCTCTCTCCTTTCTTAATTACCACTACTTCCATTCTCATACAAATTATCATTACCACCTACCAGAACAATTTTCATAGCCTCCTGACAGGTCCTGTCCTGATCCATCCTTTATAAACTGTCTGACTCATTTTCCTTGTGTACATATTTGGCTATGTCACTCTCTACTCAAAAATCTCTTTTTTGTCTCCCTACTATCTGTGGGATAATGTTCAAACATCTTGGCATGGAAGAATAAACTTTTGGGTATAGTCCCCCAATCTAATATGGACTTGAAAAATCATTTCATCTACAACATAGCCAGCCTTTGTTTGAAGACCTCCAAGGAGGAGAACTTCCTTGCCTCCTGAATTAGCCCAGCCTACTTGAGGACCACTTTCATCATTAGAAAGTTTTTCCCAACACTGCGCTTACATTGAAGTCTCCATAACCTACACTTGTTGCTCTTAGTTCTGCTCCCTTGGACCAAACAGACAAAGTCTAGTCCCTCTTTCTACAGGACAGACCTTCAGATTCTTAAAGGCAGCTATCCTTTCCCCAGCACAATGGATACAGAGTTGGATCTGGGATCAGGAATTCAAATCCAGTCACCACACTTATTAGCTCCATTAGAGTTTCTTAAACTTTTTTGCATTCCACAGCCTTCACTGTCATTACAAGGTGTGAGGGCATGTGAAGTGTAAAGTGCACATGCTGTGTGTTCAGAACCAAGGCTGCAGTGAAGTCACCTGATGCAACACAGGCAGGAACACCTTGAACTCATTATGTGTTTGATTTTCAATTAATTTTTGGTCTTTTGCACATTCAGAAACCTTTTATCGCTGCCAAATTTTTGTGGGGTCACAACCCATAGTTTAAGAAGCACTGAGCTATGTGACCTTGGGCAAGTCTTTTAACCTCTGTCTGCCTCAGTTTTCTCAACAGTGAAGTTGGGATAATAATAGCACCTTCCTTACAGTTACTGTGAGGATCAAATAAGACAGAAATTGTAAGGTGCTTAGCACAGTGCCTGGCACATAGTAGGTATTTAATAAGTGCTAGGTGGCGCAGTGAATAAAACACCTGCCCTGGAGTTAGGAGGACCTGAGTTCCAATTTGACCTCAGACACTTAGCTATGTGACCTTGAGCAAATCACTTAACCCCAATTGCCCTGCCTTCCCCCCTCCAAAAAGCAAAATAAATGAATGAATGAACAAATAAAAAACAAATAAATAAATAGATACATAAATAAATACTTGTTTCTTTCCTCCAGGCTAAACAATCCCAATTCTTTCAATTGATCCTCAAATGATATGAACATGAGGCCCTTCCCCATCCTGGTGTCACTCCTCTGGACACTATCATATCCTTCCTAAACAAGGAGCACCCAGAAGTGAGCACAGTAATCCTCCTGACTCCTGGAAGCTGTATCTCCTTAAAAAAAACAAAAAACAAAAAAACAACATTTTTTTTCATTATCCTAACCTTGAAATACACAAATTAACACCAGCATTACCATATGCAAAGAAGAAGAAAAAAGGACTGCAAATGAAACCTCGAGTATCCATTACAAACCATTTGCCCTTGGGGGGAAAAGCATATAATAAATGCAACATGGTTTTAAAGATGTACTGCTTGTCTGTGTCCCCCTCTGAACCTCCTGCTGTTCACTTCTGTGGGGTTTTTTATATGCTTCTGTGACTCTCTTTTCTTTCCCTTTCTAAAACATCATTATCAATCCTCCATCCTCCTCCCAACACTCTTCTCCAATCCCCCAAACTCCCCACAAATAGAGAAAGCTAAAACATCTCTCCCCAGTGACAAATAAAATCAAGCAAAACCAAATCCACCCAATGGCCATGTCTCAATATACATGCTTCATTCAGCATCTATGAAAGCTCATCTCTCTCTCTTCCTCTCTCTCTGTCTCTCCCTCTCCCTCCCCATTCTGCCTCAGATACTTCCTAGCTGTGTGATGCTAGCCTAATAACTTAAACTGCCTGCCTCAGTTTCCTCAACTATAAAGAAAAATGGGGATAATAATAGTACCTACCTCATAGAGTTATCCTGAGGATCAAATGACATTATATTTCCGTCTACTATTATAAGTATTCAAATTAATTATAAGGGAAATATGAAGAAAGACACTATCAGCATTCAGAGAAAAAACTGATAAGTAGAAGTATGTACAGAATAATTTTACATATATATATATGTGTGTGTATATGTGCATATGTATGTGTCTGTATATATATATATATGGTTATTTGTTTCTAATTATAGGGGGGGAGAAAAAGAAAGAAAAAAAGAAATTTACATGATAACTTTATTATATATTTAAAAGGAAGAGTGAGTTGTACATACATGGTTTGCATTTTCAGGTGCAATCATCTCTTTTAGTACATTATGTTATGGAAAAGCCTGTTTGATTCCATAAGTTAAAAATAAAAAAAATAAATGTGGAAAAAGGTACATAAGTGCCTGGAACACAGTAGGTGCTAAATAAATACTTATTCCTCTTCCTTCTTTAAACTGGAGGTATAATAATAGTCCCTACCTCCCAAAGTTGTTGTGAAGATAAAATGAGTTAATATTTGTAAGGGACTCTACAAAACCATAAAGTGCACATATAAATGCTGCTATGATTATTATCACCTAAGATCACGTTAGCCTTTTTTGGGCTATCCTATCATACTGTTGATTCATTGAATATGCAGTCCATTAAAATCTTGTGGTCTTTTTTTTTCTCCAGAGAAACAGTCTAATCATGTCTCTTCCATCTTGTACTTGTAAAGTTGATTTTTTGAACCCAAACTTAAATTTTACATTTATCCCAATTAAATTTCATCTTAAATGGAATTTTATTAGATTTAGTCCAGTGTTCTTCCTTGTCAAAATCTCTTTTGGATTACTCTCTTTTTAGGCTGTGGGGAAAATAAGACAGAGGCCCTGCTTTGAAGCAGTTCACCAGGGAGTGGAGGTGAGGAAGAGATAACACATATGGTCAGATAGCCAGAATACACAGCTTACACAGAGAGGTATTAAACAAAATACTACACAAAGTCCCAAGTAGACTAATAGGGATATTAGGGAAGGCCTCTTAAAAGAGATGGCATTTGAGTTAGACTTTTTTAAATGGGTAGGAATTCAGCAGACTGGGGAAGAAGAGAGAGAGAAGAAGACTGTTCTAGGCATGCAGAAGAAAGAAAGAAAGAAAGAAAGAAAGAAAGAAAGAAAGAAAGAAAGAAAGAAAGAAAGAAAGAAAGAAAGAAAGAAAGAAAGAAAGAAAGAAAGAAAGAAGGAAGGAAGGAAGGAAGGAAGGAAAGAAAGGAAGGAAGGAAGGAAAAGAAGGGAAAGAGGTATGGAGGGAAGAAGGGAGGAAAAGAAAGAGAAAGGAAGGGAGAGAGAGAAAGGAAGGAAGGAAAGAAGAAGGAAGAAAGAAAAAGAAAGTTTCTACCTTTGAGTCTAATTCTCAGAGGTAAAAGGGCCTTTAGAGAGCATCTGACCCCAACTACCTATTGGTGCAATAGTCCCTTCTCCACAGGGATATAAAGTGTTTTGTAATCTTTAATGTGCTACATAAGTGTTAGATATTGTTGTTGTTATATCAACTATTACCATTATACAGAGGCAATATGATGGAGTGGGCAAAGAGTCAGAAGACTGAGTCCAAGCCCCTGACATACTGGGGCTGTGTGACCCTAGGCAAGACACTTAATCTTCAGGCAGTCCTTTAAGATGACAAGCTGTAGGAGGCAGCTAGGTGGTGCAGAGAATAGAGCATGGGCCCTGGAGTCAGGAGGACCTGAATTTAAATCTGACCTTCATTAGCTGTATGACCTTAGACAAGTCACTTAACCCTAATTGCCCTGCCTTCCCCACTCAAAATATAAATAAATAAATAAAAGATGACAAGCTTCAGCAGTTCCCAACTGACATTAGAGGAAGGCATTTCCTCATCTGGAATTCCCTACACCAATTAAAATCACAGGTCCAGTCTAATTAATTATTATTTTTTTAAATTATGAAGACTTCTAGAATTCTCTCCAGCTCAGAAATAAGGACTCTCTTTTGCCGTAAGGCAGGGGAGTTGCGTTGGGGGGACATAGGAGGGAGGTGGAAACACTTCCAGTGAGGAGTCATTTCCTCTCTCCTGAGGCAGCCTCATTCTCAGTTTGGATTGTTGGAGTCATCAGAAAGTTCTCTTTATATCCAGCCCGAATCTGTGTTTACAACTTCCCATCCAAAGCCTTCATTGCTCCTAGCACTGCTCTCCAGAACCACAGAGTAAGTCTGTTCTCGAATATTCCTCTCCCTAATACCAGGCCACCTCCCTGCCCCCACCCTCCTATGCCAGCCCTCTACCCAGCTGAAGCCAGAAACCGTTCTCTTCACATCCCCTGATCCTAGGACAGGAAGCTCTCCCAGAGGGCTCAGCTCCACTTCTTCCTACAAGTCCCAGAGGAGATCTGGAGAGCAGCTGGTTATTATCTTCCATGTAATTACCCTTCAAAGACCAGGACTGGAGTGTTTAGAGGATAGGGGCCAGGATCTCCTTAGAGGGAATGACCCTAGCTCTCCTCAAGGCAAGGGCTCTAGCCCCAATTGGCTGGTCTCCATGGTAACACATCCCTCCCCTTCCCTAATGCTGCCCCCATCCCCAATTCTGTGGCTTGCAAAGACTCATGGGGTTATTCCTTGGACTAGAAGGTTGAAGCCACCCTTCCATTCAGCCCTAGTTAAGGACCCTTCTGTGTTAGGTATTGGAAAAGACCTTTGGAGAAGACTCAAGATGAAACATGTTGTCCACCTCCTGAAAGGGGTGAGGCACTCCGAATGCAAAGTTAAGACATATTTTTGGACATAACCAATATGGTAATTTCGTTTTGCTTGGCTATGCATATTTGTTACAAGGGTTTTATTTGTCTTTCTTTTCCAATGTGTTGGGGGGGAGTAAAAGAGAGGGAAAAGTGATTTTTGTTTATTGAAAAAAAATTAAATCAAATGAAGACAACAAAACAAAAAATCCAAAAGACCTCTGAGCTATTGACTCAAAATAGAAGCCAGGGGAGTCTGTGTTCATTAACACCTCACCACCATGCAATTTACATAAATCCTGGGTCCATAGCCCCAGGCTGCCATCTCCCCCCACACTCCCACCCCCACTTCCTTACCCCTTATTGTACTGACAAAGAGAATAAAGCTCCCTGCTGCCTTGTGGCAGCTACAACTGGACTGCAACCTGTTTCATGGAAGCATGGCCTTCTCCCCGTGATTCTTAGGGAGTACCTGCGCTGGACAGTTCCTCTGTTCCAGTTCCCAGGGGCCCCTCTGCCCTCCCGTCCCCTGCCCCATGCTGACCAATCACTGGCCTTCTGCACTCCATGCCTGGAAGCACCTTTCTAACCCATCACTGGGAGGCTTTGCTTCCTCTTCTAGGAGCTGTCAAGCAAACTGAAAATTACTCAAATGTTTTTCCTCCCATGAAATAGGAAATGTGAACTCCAAGAACCAGAGGGCAGCATCATCTATTTACTTATTGATTTGATTTTTTTTGGAGGAGGGAGCTAATTATTATGTGTCCTCGGGTAATTGCTTCTATCAGGAGAAAGTTTACTCCTTTGTAAAATAAAGGCAGTGAAAAAAATTTATTTTAAATGAGGGCATTGAATAGGGGAGGGGTGGGGGAATGGTGTCCTAAGGTCCTTCCAGTTCTGACTTACAATGTTCTATGATTTCATGACCTGATCCTGTTCCCCACCCCCCTTCCTGAAGGTTTGGGGCCACTCACTCCAAGAAAAGGAATCCCTAGCTTCAGGCAGCCTCTCCTCCACTGGGCTTTTCCTGTTCCTTTCAGTTGTTAGAGCTCTGTTTCTCTTGTATTACTTTGTAATCAGTTACTTGTGTCCATCTGCATGTTGTATCTCCCCTATAAGCTCCTTGAGGGCAGGGGACTGATTGTTTCTGTCTTAGATTCAGTGCTGGATTCCAATCTGCCTGCCTCTGATACTTGCACGTGAAGAAGGGCATTTGGGCTGAAGAAGGGCATTTGGGCTGAGTCATGGTGAGTGTGAGGAGGGGTAATGTATAAAGAACTTGGAAAGTGGTTTGAAGTGCCAAACAGAGGAGACTATTTGATCCTAAAGGCAATAGGGAGACAATGGAAATCCTTGAGCAGGGGAGTGACATGATTTAACTTTCTCTTTAAGAATAACATGTTGACTTATTTCCCAATTGATACGAGGATATGAGCAGGAAATTTTCAGATGAAGAAATTAAGGTTATCTATAGTCATATGAAAAAATGCTCTAAATCATCATTGATTAGAGAAATGCATAGTAAAACAACTTACACTGATCCAATTGACTAAGATGACCAAAAAAGGGAATGAAATGTTAGAGATGTGGGAAAATTGGAACACTAATGCATTGTTAGTGGAATTGTGAACTGATCCAACCATTCTGAAGAGCAGTTTGGAACTATGCCCAAAGGGCTATAAAACTGTGTATACCATTTGATATAGCAATACCACTACTAGGTTTATATTCCAAAGAGATCATAAAAACTGGAAAAGGACCCACATGTACAAAAATATTTATAGCAGCTTTTTGTGGTGGCCAAGAATTGGAAATCAAGGGGTTGCCCATCAATTGGGGAATGGCTGAACAAGCTGTGGTATATGAATCTAATTAAGAAATGATGAACAGGTGGATTTCAGAAAAACCTGGAAAGACTTGCATGAACTGATGCTGAGTGAAGTGAGCAAAACCAAGAGAACACTGTATACAGTAACAGCAATGTTAGGACCCACCTTACAGGGCTGTCGTCAAACTCACCTCTCCAGCCACCTCTGCGGCACTCCAATCGCCTTCCGCGATTCTGGTCACCCTACTGCGACCCTTATGGTCGCCTCACTGCGACCCCTCGGAGACTTCCTTTCCCAGTCGCCCCACTGCGACCTCTGGTTCGCCCCCACGAACACCTTGGGGGAGCCTGCTCCTCCCAAACAGACAAAGGAGTCCTGACACCAAGATGTAATGTCTTGCTGTTTAATCTCTTTCTCGTCACCTCATCTCTGTCTCTTCCTCGTTTCACCTTGCCTCCCTTCTTTTAGCTCCTTTCCCCTCCCCCGACTCTCTTCTCCCACATGCCTCAGCAGTAACAAGCTTCTCATAGCAGGGGAGTGCTCCCCTGTTAGCAGCGCATACTCAATACCCCAAAATCACGGGGGAGAATACATGCTCAGGTGCCTCTTTGACCCTGCTTGAGTTGCTCTGTCCTTTGCCTGAGATTTCCGTGGGTTCTCAGAGTTCAGGTAGAGTCTTAAAGGGCCCCAACACAGCAACAATGTATGATGACCAACTTTGATAGATTTAGCTCCTCTCAGCAATGCAATGATCTAAGACAATTCCAAGGGATTCATGATGGAAAAATGCAATCCACACCCAGAGAAAGAACTACGGAGTCTGAATGTAGATCACAGCATACTATTTTTCATTTTTTTCCTTCTTATGGTTTTTCCCCTTTGTTCTGATTCTTCTTTCACAACATGACTAATGTGGAAATATGTTTAATATGATTTAACATGTATAACCCATATCAGATTCCATGCTATCTTGGGGAGGGGGGGAAGGAGAAAAAAATTGGAACTCAAAGTCTTATAAAAGTTAAATTTGAAAACTATCTTTGCATGTAATTGGAAAAAAATGAAATACCACGAAGTTGGGGAGAAAGAATAACATTTTGGCAGCTGTCTGGAGGATAGATTGGAGAGAGGAGGGATTGTAGGAGGGGAGAGCCATTAGGGAGGAGGTTCCTCCAATAGCCTAGGCTTGGGGCCAAATAGTAGGTCAAGTCCCTGGGAGTTAAGGTTAGGGCAACTGCAGGCTAAGGCCTGCAAGTTAATACCATTCTTGGACTTTGGAGGACCTCATTCTAGCTGCTGGGGTGGGAAGAAGGAACGATCCAGAAAGAGAAACCTAAGCAGAACCCAAGCTCTCCAGGGAGGGGTTGGCCGCAGACAAAGGAGCATTTGGATAAATAAAATTGTGATTAATCAGGCACCTCCATTAAACACAATGAGCTGCGGCTTGTAATTAAGCCAAAAATTCGCAGTGGAAAGCACATTAGCAGAGTCGGCACTAAGGCGTTGAAAATTAATTAAGACATCATTAAAACTTTCTATACCACCAAGACTGGAACTACCCAGGGATGCACTGGCCAATAGCCCAGGAGGAGATGGGAGAAGGGAGAAATAAACCCTGACTTGGGAAATCCATCCTTCCATGGTCAATGGAGGATCAACAGGAAGGAGAGGTGCTGGGGAAAGGATTTCATGGAGTGAGAAGGATTATGGGATCCTAGATTTAGAGATTTGAAACCTGAGGGGTGAGCAGTGGTTTTCCATGAACTTTTAAAAACTATTTTTATATTGGTTTTCTTCATAATCTGCATAATGTATGCATTTTAAAAATATAAGTCTGAGAAGGGGTACATAGGCTTCACCAGACTGCCCAAGAGCTATATAATACAAGAGTACCCTTGACTAGAGCTCAGCAGGACCTCAGAAACCATCCAGTTCAATTCCTCCACTTTGCATATGAGGGAAATGAGGCACAAAGAGGCTAATTGACTTGCCAGGGGTCACACAACTTCTAAATGCCTGAAGTTGGACTTAAACCAAGGTTCTCCTGACTCCAGTGTCCTATCTACTATCATGAAGCACTAGCAAGACTTGTGCTCCTCTTCCCCAGGCAGTTGTATCTACTTACTCCACCTGTAGGTTCAGTCCTACTCACACCCTGACCCGGGGTAGTGAGCAGAGGTAGGCTCCCACTATCAAGTTCCTCCATGCCTATTTGGGGCCCTTTAGTTTTCACTGCAAATTCATGTCCCCTAACCTCAAGTGGGCCCTTGGTGCTGTCCAGCAATCCTTCAAGTCCTCACTAAGTGACTCCCTCACATCTCCCACAGTACCTGGCTTTTTCAAACCTTCCCTCTCTTTCAGAGAGTCTCTCACCTTGTCTCTTATCTTACTGAGAAGATAGAGACCATCTGTCCCTTGCGATCCTTCTCCATACTCTAAAAACCCTCAGTCTTTACCCATCTTCTTTTCCATTGGTCTGTTCTCAGAGGAGTTGATCTTTTTTCCTTGCTGCCAAAAATTATCCATTTGTATACCTAATCTTATTCCTCCCCATCTCCTTCAGGAGCTGGCCTCCAGTGATCATTCCCTCTCTCTTTCATCTTCAATACCTTCCCAGTTCTTCCCCATTGCCCATAAATATACTCAGGAATCCTCTGTCCTCAAACAAAACAAAACAAACTCCTTCCCATAACCACAACTCTTTAATTGCTCAACTCCTCAAGAGAATAGTCTATGCTCATTGCCCCTCCCCTCCATTCTTCTCTCACTTCTCCTTTATGCCCATCTCTCAGATTCCTGAGTTTCCACCAAGGCTCAGCTCAAGAGCGCCATTCTTCATGAAACCTCTTCTAATGCTCCCAGAGGCTACTGCCTTTTCCCCTATTTGTATCTATTTATGGAAATAGCATGGAAGAGTAGAAAACATTCTGGATTTGGCTTTAAAACCCAGCCCTGCCCTTTATGCTCTGTGTGACTTGGAGCAAGTCCTTTAACTTCTCTGGTCCTTAGTTCTTCACTTGTAAAATGAGATGTTGGACTTAATGGTCTCTTAGAGTCTCTTCCAGCTTTCCATCTATGGTCTTATTTTGTATATACCTATATGTGTCCTGATTGTTTTCCCTAGCTAGACTGTAAGCTCCTTGAAGGCAGGCACTGGTTTTGATTTTGTCTTTGTATCCTCAGTACCTACCTGGCACATAGTAGGCACTTAACAAATGCTTATTGGTTGACAGAAGCATTTATTAAACCCTTTATATTCTGACTATTGAGCCTACCTCTCTACTGAAAGTGCTTTCTCAAAAAAGTCACTGAAGACTTTTTAGTTTAGGCCAAAGGCCTCTTCTTAATTCTCATTCTCTTTGACCTTTCAACAGTCTTCAATGCTATTCACATTTTCTTCTTATGACTCCTCTCTTCCCTAGGGTTCCATAACACTGTTTTCTCCTGGTTCTACTACTTGACTATTCCTCTTCCCAGTCCCCTAGGTGTAGGTGTCCCTCAAAACTCTATCCTGGACCCTCTTTTTAATTCTTTCTCTACAGTCTAACTGGATAATCAAATCTACTCCCGAGAGTTGACAAACTATCCCTTGGAGCACTGGAATTATATAGCTTAAGCAGAAAAAAAAAACATTCTGGAAGGCCATCGTTCATTCATTCAATTGGTAAATCAGGCCACAAGCATTTAATAAGCACTTACTACATGCCAAGCACTTCACTAAGTGCTGGAGATACAAAGAAAAACAAAAATGTTCTCTGTCCTCAATTAGTTCACATTCTAATGGAGGAGACAACATGCAAGCAATTGTGGACAAGGCAGATTGGTGCCCGTATACTGGAGATTATGTCTGAGAGAATGAGGCAACAGCATTAAGGTGGACTGGGAAGGACTTCTTGGAAAAGGTAGGATTTTAACATGCACTTATTTCTTTGTATACGCACAACAAATTGTATGGTTTTTAGAGACCTAATTTATATAAACATATACATATACACACACATACACATACACATATGTATATGTGTATATATATACACATGTATGTATGCATTTATACATGTGTGTATAGAGAGAGGTATAGGTATAGGTATAGACACAGACACAGACATAGACATAGACATAGGTATAGATATTCCATATCACTGTTCCTGCCAACTGCTTCACCAAGTTGGATATTGGGGTAAGACAAACTGGCTCCAGATGACATTCAATAGCAATTCAGTAAACATTCATTAAGGACTTATCAAGTACCAGACATTATGTGGGTGGTGATTGAGATATAATGATAAAAGTGAAAAAAGCCTTTGCCCTAAAGAAACATTCTTTTGAGGAAAATCACTCACACACATATATGTATCTATACATGTATACACACATACACGTATACATGCATATACACACACTCACATTACTGTGTGTATATATGTATTCACTTTACATCTGCTGCCCTGCTTGGTTTCAGCTCAACAGAACAAGATGCCATTCCTACTTCTAAACTTACTACCAAGCTACTAAGTCAAGCCTTGGATGAGTCAGTTTCCCTCATGTTCTTCTCCCCTCCTTCTGAAGGGCTGGAGGGTGGAACACCAAACTCCTCCGAATGGCTTCCTTTATAGTGGATCTGCTGCCCAGCCTGGTTTCAATTCCCCAGAACAAAATGCTTCCTCATCCATACTACTGTTTCTCCCTTCCCCGCCCTCCCCACCTCCTTTTGTGTATTGTCTTCTGCCTTTAAATTGTAAGCTTGTTGAGGGTCAGGGACTGTCTTTCTTTTTATTAATTTTATCCCAGTGCCTAACACAATGGTAAGAGAGAAGCAGGTCAGCAAAACTAATCAACACATCAACAGAGCAACATGTAACACTCCACACTCAAGTCCCCCATCTCTGCAAAGAAAGGTGGGGACTACATTTTTATCTCTTTTTTTGGGAGCCAAACTTGAGTATTATCATTGCCCAGAATTTAATTTCATTGCTTTTTTTCCATTCTTACTTTTTTCTCTAAAGAACAGCACTGAGGTTCCAATGGGGAAAGATGAACCCCATTTTTCATGTTGTTTCCCCCCCACCCCCAGAACTACTGCATGGCACTCTCCTTTGGCTTGGTTAACAAGTAGATCCCACCAGTTGAGATTAGGGCTTCTGTGCCTCATAGGAGAAAAAACTAAGTAGGGGCAACTTCTCTCTCTGCCTTGGCTGCTCTCAGCAGACTTCTGGACAGCTCTGGAACTAGGGGGAGAACACTGATATGAGAGTCCCTGGGTGGGGGATGGGAGTCTCACTGACTACATATAGCAGAGTTGTGCTAAGCAGGGCATCTAGCAATGTTGGGAGCACAAAGTGATCTTCATGGAGCCCCAAGGAATGGCTGGATTGTGTTGCACAAGTCAACCAGCCCCTAGGATTGCTGGGAAGAGTTGGGAGCAAAGGATATTTAAGCTAACTCACACAGTGTCCCCTCTTCTCAGGGCTATTGGCCTTGGATCTCCCTGTATGCACCTGTCCATTATTTCAAGTACCACCCGGGGTGGCTCAGAACATCTAGTTCTCTCTGGTGGGGCACCAAGTCCCTAAGGTTTGCAGAGGCTCCGGAGTCCCATCATAACTGGGACTCCTGGGAAGATACTGGTAGGGCCACCATCCTCTGGCCCCACCTTAGGTAGTCCCATCTACCCATGCTAATGAAACTGCCTTCATTCTGGACAAGCACTTTCAAGCTCTCCCAAAAGTGATCTATCAGAGTGGCAGTTTTCCCTGTCAAATCTTGACAGGGGCTAAAGGAGCTGTCAGGGAGGCATATTCAATTATAGCAGGAGTGCTTAACCTGGAGTCCATGTTAGATGTCAGGCGATCTGTGAATCTGGATGGGAAAGAAATTACATCTTGATTTTCACTAACCTCTGACTGAAATTTAGTATTCCATTCAATGATGAATGTAATGAACAAACCGATATTTTGAGAAGGGATCCATAAGCTTCATGAGACTGTCTAAAGGGTACAGGACACAAAAAGGACAAGAACCCTGGAATTACAGTCTTTTGCCTTGCAGGAACCAATAGAGGTCTCAGCTTACTAACCAACATGTTGTCGGGGGAGGAAACAAATTAAAAGTCTCATTGAATTCCTTGGGAAAACCCTACACATTGTCCAAAAGAAAGTTGTTGAGGCAGCTAGATGGCACAGTGAATACAGCACCAACCCTGGAGTCAGGAGGACCTGAATTCAAATCCGGCCTCAGACACTTGACACACTTACTAGCTGTGTGACCTTGGGCAAGTCACCTAACCCCAACTGCTTTGCCGTCCCCCCTCAAAAACAAAACAAAACAAAAGAACGTTGCTATGAGTAATGTAAGCAGTTACCTAAAGGGCAGCCTCAAGTGGGACATAATCAAGGCACCTTTGCCTGATTAGTGGGAACTGCTCAGAGTTACAGGCCAGTAACCTATTTGCATTGGGGTTAGGGCTACTCCTGTTCACATAGGGCAAGGGTCTAAATCCAGTGCTCATTTTTGTGTGTGTTCCAGATAACCCTGTCCACCTTGGGCAATCTGGTGAGATCCCTTCTCAGAATAAGGTTTTTTTTTTTGTTTTTTTTTGTTTTTTTTTTTGTTTTTGGTAGAAAAATTTATTATACA
Source organism: Gymnobelideus leadbeateri (assembly GCA_011680675.1). Taxonomy (NCBI): domain Eukaryota; kingdom Metazoa; phylum Chordata; class Mammalia; order Diprotodontia; family Petauridae; genus Gymnobelideus; species Gymnobelideus leadbeateri. The sequence goes on along the minus strand of WOXC01008665.1, from coordinate 881,725 downwards.
TACAGAATAGCCACTAACTAAAGGTAAACAAGCTAGGACAGAATTGTGCTAGATGGAAGATGGCAGCAAACTCTTTGGAAACCAAACAGGTGGTGGCGGCTCCGGTCCTGACACAATGCTCATCACTTGGGGGCAAGTGCCAGTTCTGAGCATGGGCGGCAGGACCGCTGCACCCAGACGCTGCTTCCTTCACCATCCAGCCACAAGATACACAGGCTGGGCTTTGGCTGGATGCGCACCCAGGAATGGGCACTGAAGGAAGGCAGGGCTTCTCCTAAGTCACCGAACACCATTTTAAGCAACTGGTTTAATGAGATGATTTCCACACTCTACATGAAGTTCATAAAGGTCACCATTCAGTGAAGTACAAAACATTAAATTACAAACAGCAGCAGAGGTGGGCGGTGCCCTCCCCCTCCCATGCCCTCAGAAGTGGTGGTGGCGGGGATTGGGCCAGGCTGATATTAAACCAGGCCCCTTGTTTCCACGTATAAACCAATGGACTAAAAAGCCAATCCTACTCTATGTGGGGGTGAGTCCTTCGAAGCAGAAAAGGGGACGAGAGCAGAGGGGGGAGGCTCTGGTGCTGCAGCCCAGACATCATTCGCGCTGCTCCATTTTCACTTTGGGGGGCCTCAGGAAGGTCCGGTTTTTCTTCTCTTTTTTCCCCTTTGTGTTTGCCTGGAAATTTCGCCAACTGTCCACACGCCCATCTCGACTTTCCTCAAAGTTCTTCTGCCACTCTCGCTCTCTCTTTGCCTTTTCTTGTGCTTCAATCTCCTCTTCTCTTTGCCGCTTCCTTTCGTGCATTTCTTTAGCTTCTCTCTCTTTCCTCTTAATCTCCAATTCAGCAAAAAGCTTCATTGTCTGTTTGTAAACTGCCTGTTTGAACAATTCGGGGTCATCTTCTTCCACATTTGTAGGCTTCCCCTCTTTCTTTAGCTGTTTCTTTCGCTCTTTTACGGTGTGTTCCACGTACTCCTTTCCTGCTTGAATGACGTCCAGGGCCCTCTTCTTCTGCTCCTGATCCAGAAGCAGCTTGTAAGCTTTGTCAACAGCTTCAAAAGCCTTCTGTGCTCTCTCTGCATCATCTTGGTTCTTGTCAGGATGCACCAATATGGATAACTGCCTGAATCGCTTCTTGATTTCTTCATCTGTCACTTCTGGGTCTATCTGGAGAACCTCAAATGGGTTCAAGTTAAAATAAGATGATCCAGGCCGGGTCAGTCTTTCAATCTGATTTTTTGATGTTAAAACAGAATCTCTTTTTTCTATTTGTTTCACCTCGATGTAGAAGGTCATAAACGCCTCTTCGGTGCTGCCACCGCCGCCGCCCGAGGCCCCACTCTCCCCCGAAGCCGCCATTTTCCCCCAGAATAAGGTTTTTTAAAAGCCTTAAATTAAGTAGACAAGATTACAAAGGAAATCCATTAAATTGAAACAAAGTCGTAATTTTTTCCCCATTTAATTTTATGGACTCCCTGAAATCTTCTGAAGGATGCCAGGTTAAGAACTTTAGCCAGCTTCTTGTAGCATTGCTAGTTCCTCATCCATCAGAGATCCCAACAACAGCTATAGCTTCATTGTCTCTGGAGCCCCCTTCTGCCATGGTCATTGTCTGCAAGGCTCTCTGTTTGAACCCTCCAACAACTCTATTCTGACCCATACAAGGCAGGACCTGGGGTTGTAGGTTAATTCTCAATCAGCTAATATTTATTAAGTGCTTCCTCTTCCCCAGCATACCATGTTAAGTGCAAAAGATACAAAGAATTTAAAAAAAAAAAGGTCCTGCCCTCAGGGAGTTTACATTTTCACTGTGACCACCACATAAACCAGAAAGTCAGGCTGGGTAGGTACTGAAGCATGTGAGCAAGGCCCTCATACTCTTTAATGAGGCAGCCTGGGCTCACATGCCAGGAGTGGGGACGACCCAGCCTCCTTCTGTTTTAGCCTTTCCTCTCAGGTTAGCAAATACAGCTCCTGCTTAGCTAGTCCCTCTGGGCCTGGGCTCTGACCCCTATTAACCTCTCTGCCCCTGGTTCCCAAATGACTCATCTGGCTGTCCATCTGGAACCCTACTCCTCTTTTGTATTGAGCTTTCTAAACCCCCCGCCGATATTCCCTACCCTTCTGGCTACCAGCTCTTAATACTAATAATAGCATTCAAATTGTACTTTAAAGTTTGTAAAGCAACTTACACATGCTGTTTCATTTGACCTTCACAACAACCCTGAGAGGTAGGGGGCTACAATTCTCCCCATTTGACAGATGAGGAAACTGAGGCAGACAGAGGCTAACTTACCCAGGGTCACACAGCTAGTGTCTGAAATAGGATTTGAACTCATGTCTTCCTGACTCCAAGTCTAGCACTATATCCACTGTGCCACCAAGGTAAAATCAATTCCATTCAACAGGGTCTCATTAGGCACCAAAAATGTGTCAGTTCTTGTGTTAGGCTGAGTGATAACAAAGAACAGAAAATAGTCCCTTAATTCAAGGAGCTTTGAGTGTACAGGATGAGAGATAAGTATGATACGAAGATAAGTCAATACACATCCAGACAATGCTGCCCACAAAGGGGACACAAGATGTCAGGGTTGGGCTCTGCTGGCCTGCCCAGTTTCACTGCTGCTAAGGCTCAGGGCTGACATCGATGGATGGATGCTCCTTAAGGCCACACTGCCCTGGCAGCCGGGACTTGGCTCTGCACCCAGCCAGGTCTGTGCAAGATAAACCAAGGTTATTTAATGGGATGTGATGGGCTGGGCAGATGGCCCACAGCGTGAGGGTACCTGGCTTGGAAGGGAATTAGCCGAGGGCCTCCAGAAATGCTCCTAAGTGGCAGAGGCTGAGAAGGTCTGCTGAGACCAGGTGGCAGCATTATCGGGAGTCCCTGAAGGGAGAAGCTACAAAGAGACCGAAGCAGCTGCTCAGGTTCAGGGCCGGGTGAACCTGCCAGTCTGACAGCTCCAGAGGGAGGCTTCTGGAAACGGGGACCTGGTGGGAGAGAGAGACTTCAAAGGGTTTGGGGAGGACTTGGAGAAAGAGGAAAGCTGGGGAGGAGGCTGTGCTGGCAGCGGGAGCAGTTGTTAGATCTGAGGCTTAGTTAATGAATACCTATCCATTCATTCATTCATTCATTCATTCATTCATTCATTCATTCATTCAGCAAACATGGCAGGCTATAGGATTCAGGACTGTGAGCAGGAAAGAGGTGAACCCAACACATCCCCTGTTATCAAGAAGCTTATCATCTAGGAATAGAAGAGAAGACACAGAAGAATAGAGTGGGTCACTTGACTTCAGTGAAGGCTGGAGGATCATCTGTTGTACAGGTCAACTAGGTGGCAGCTGGGCCTGGAGTCAGGAAGACTCATTTTTCTAAGTTCAAATCCAACCTCAGGCACTTACTAGCTATATGATCCTGGGCAAGTCACTTAACCCTGTTTGCCTGTTTCCTCATCTGTAAAATGAGCTGGAAGAGGAAATGGTAAACCACTCCATATTATTTCCTTTTTTTTTTTTTGAGGGTGAAAGGCAAGGCAATTGGGGCTAAGTGACTTGCCCAAGATCACACAGCTAATAATTGTGTGTCAAGTGCCTGAGGTCAGATTTGAATTCAGGGTCCTCCTGACGACAGGACTAGTGATCTAATTACTGTGTCATCTAGCTGCCCCTGGTAAACCAGTCCAGTATCTTTCCCAAGAAAACCCCAAAAGGGGTCACAAAGAATTAGACACAACTGAAAAATGACTGAACAACAAAATGTTGTATAGGGTGAAATTGCCTGAGTGACTTCTGAGATCCCTTTCCTCTCTGAGGTTCTAAATGGAAAACAAACAAACTTGACAATATAAGACAGAAGGTGAGGGTGCCATAAGAGAGGGGTGAAGGGGCCTGTTGGTCCACAGAAGGGATAAGTCCCTTCTGGCCAGGGAGATCAGGAAAAGCTTCCCAGAGGAGGCAGCTCCATCATAACTGGGATCTGCAGAATGGGTGGCAGAGATGGGATGGCAAGGGCACTGTAATTGGCAAAGGCTTCCTGGAGGAGTTACGATGAGCACTCAGCCTCGAAGGATGATGATGGGAATTTAGATCCTATGAGGAATAGTAGAATGGGGATTTCCTACTTAGACAATTAGGAATACAGCCAATAAATTCAATCAAACATACATTTAGTCAGGGCCTACTCTGCAATGGGCATATAGGTGCTAGGGATACAAAAACAGTTCTTGCCCAGAAGTAGTTTCTATTCTAGTGGAGTCTGAGTCTCCACCAGGGAGACACACAAATACCCAGAAGAGTGGTCTAAGGCACAGCCTGCAGCCTAATAGCAAGGGTATGACCTATATACAGAGACAGGTGATACAAAGGCAAATGTGACTTCACTTTCAGCTAGGAGAAATCAAGGAAGGCTTCATGAAAGAGGTGGGTCCAGATCTGGGCCTTCAAAGCAGAGAAAGACTTTGATAGATGGTGAAGGAGAAAGGAGAACATTCCAAGCATGGGGAATGGCCTGTTTGATTGAGAAGAACGTGAAAGTAGAAACAGGGAATGCCTGAAACCCAATTGGGCTAATTTGTAGAACAGTGTGAAGCAAGGCTTGAAAGAAAGGGTGGGGTTAAGATTGTAGATGGCTTTGAATGCCAGGTGAATCAGCATCTATTTGATCCTAGAGACAGAAACAAAAGCAATCTGGAGCCACTCAAGTTTTTCAGTCCACAGTAACAAGGCAGACCTAATTTTAGCTGTTGTGTAAAAGGCAGATAAAAATCAGAGTTCATAAGCCCTTTCTGTGTATTTGAGTATAGATTTGAACTCAGGACTTTGAGTTCTGGGATTGGAGATCTATCCAGCGCGCCACCTAGCTGCCAAGTAGTGGAATAATTATTATCATTCCTATTTTACAAATGAGGCAACTTTTTTTGGAGGGAGGAAGGCAAGGCAATTGGGGTTAAGTGACTTGCCCAAGGTCACATGGCTAGTAAGTGTTATGTGTCTGAGGCTGGATTTGAACTCAGGTCCTCTTGCCTTCAGGGCTGGTGCTCTGTTCACTCTGCCACTTCACCACCCCAGAGGCAACATTTTTTGAGGAAAGGTGAGGTAACTCGTCATTATGGTGAAGTCAACTAAAAATCATACCAGATGTTTCTTCATCACTCTACAATTCCCAAAGAACATTTGTCTTCATATCCACAGTGCTCGGCATCTACTAGGAGCTTAATAATTGCTTGTGGATGGCTGCCTACATTTTTTCATTTTAGCCTTCCAAGGATTCTGTAAGATTAGGAAGGCAAATAGCTTAAGGGATAAAGCACAGGACTTTAGAGAGACCTGAGTTCAAATTCTACCTTAGACATTTACTCATTGTGTGAAGCTGGGGGGGAGTTTAGCTTATCTAAGCCTCAGTTTCTCCTTCTGTAAAATGAAAGAGTTGGACTCAATGGCCTCTAAGTTCCCTCTCAACTCTAGAGCCAATGATAATAACAGTAACTGGCATGTATCGCCATCCCTTCAAGGTTTGCAGAATGATTTTCATACATTATCTCTATCGAGACTTACACCCACTCTGTCATGGCACAAGCATCTGCTTAGAGGCAGCAAGATAACACAGGACCTGGAATCAGGAAGACCTAAATTCAAGTCCAACCTCAGACACTTACTTGACTTTATGACCCTGGGCAAGTCACTCATTCTCTGACTTGGTTTCCTCTTTTGTAAAATGGGGATAATAACAGCATCTACCTCCCAGGGTTGTTTTAGGATGAAATGAGCTTCTATTTGTGAAGTGCTTAGCACAGTGCCTGGCATACAGTAGGCACTTAATAAGTGCCTGTTTCCTTCCTTTTAAAAAATAAACTTCTGTGGTTTGGTAGTTTCGGTTATATCTGACTCTTCATGACCCTTTTTGGGGTTTTCTTGGCAAAGATCCTGTAGCAGTCATTTCCTTCTCCAGCACATTTTATAGATGAAGAAATTGAGGCAAACAGGGTTATGTGACTTGCCCAGGGCGACCCAGCTAGGAAGTAACTGAGGCCAGACTTGAACTCATGGAGGTGAGTTCCTGATTCTAAGCCCAGTTCTCTGTGCACTATGGCGCCATCTAGCTGCACTTCTTTTTACTAATCTCCCCATTTTACATGGTGGATATGAGGGAGCTGCAAACACCTGAGAAATGAGGAGTAATGAAGGAGTACAGATGACACAGAGACATATGGACAGGAAAGATGAGGGGTTGGTCACATCCATGGGGAGAAAGAAAGGTAAGCGATGCTTCTGCAATTCCTCAGCTTCAATGGCATCTTCTCAAGGTCAACCTACAGTGTGGACATGGCAGGAGGATGGGAGACATGTGTGCTGGGTGGAGTGCATGGGGGGATCTTGACACTAGTCGGGCTGCAGATCCGCTGCTGTATTTGACAGATGAGGAAACTGAGGCTCAGAGGGTGAATTCACAAAGGCCAGTCCATGTATTTAGGAAGTGTCAGAGGCGAGACTGCAACGCAGGCCTTCCTGTCTCCAGGTCCGGTGTTCTATCCACTGTGCCAAACTACCTCTATACAACAGAGCTGGAAACGACCTAACTGGTCACCTAGTCCAAATGGATGAGGAAATAAGAGTCTGGGAATGAAACTGACCTGGATCAAGGCCCCATGGCGGGTTGGTGACAGAAATGTACCTCGAGCCTAGTTCCCCTAGCCCACTGTCGGCTCACTCTGACTGACTGTGGCAGGGCTTTGTCTGAGCAGGGTCCCCAGGAGGGGGCTGGCCCAGTCTGAGGTGAGGCACTGGGCTGGGGAGCCCAGGGAGGGGTGTCTCTTTGGACAGGGATTAAATGCCAGGCAATTTCCATGCTAATGCATGCAGGTTCCATTCTTTGGTTTAGATCTGCGTGGAGCAGCCCTAATTCCTCTCAGATCCTGAATAGTGACTCAGAGTTAAAGGGGAAGTTAATATAATCCGATGGAGAGGGGAAAAAATCCAATTTACTGACTTATTTAGTGGCACCTTTTGTAATTTATTCTCCCGGGAAAGAAATACTGATTAAAGCCAACCTCATCACCACGGCAACCAAGGGCCTTCTCCTCCCTTCTGGGGGGCTCTGAGGAAAGCTCAAAGTATCCAAAAGGCCTGAACACAAGTCTTCCTGGTAACAGCAGGGGCATCTTCATAAAAGTCAGGAGGGGGAAGCAAGTAGTGGTCCCTGCCCCAGGTGTGCTTCCTGTGGCCTGATCACTATGGCTACTTGATCACAACTACAGGTGTTCATTTCAAAAGCTTTCATTAAGCACCTACAGTTTAACAGGTACTATGCTTGGTGCTAGGGATAGGACTTGATCAAGCCACGAGCAACTATTAAGCACCTACTGCGTACCAAGCACTGTGCTTGGTGCTGGGGATACAAACTGATTAATCAACAAGCAGCTATTAAGCACCTCTATGTTCCAGGCACTATATTAGGTGAACAACCAACAAAAGTATTTATTAAACACCTATATGTGCCAAAGCAACCAGTCAACAAGTATTTATTAAGCACCTGCTATGTTCCAGGTTCATAGAATAAAAATCACTCTATTAGTAAGCATTTATTAAGCATTTACTACATGACAGGCATTGTGCTAGGGATACAAATCAATCAACGAGCAATTATTAAGCACCTATATGTGCCAGGAATTGTGCTAGATGCTGGGGATACACCAATTTTATTAAATACCTGCTATATTCTAGGCTCTGCAGATACAAAGCAATCAACCAATAAGCCTTTTTTAAAGCATATTTTATTTGTATTTTTTTCTCATTACATATAAACAAATTTAATATTAGTTTCTTTAAATTTTGAATTTCAAATCCTCTTTCCCTCCCCTCCCCCCTCCTTGAAGACAGCAATTTGATACAGTTTATACATCTGTATAACATTATACAGATATACCAGATATACAGATATGTATACAGATATACAGACATTGTATACAGATATAACAGATAAACTGATATTGTATACAGATTATAATCTGTATAATATTATACGGATATAACAGATATACAGATACTGTATGCAGATTGTATTGTATTACATATTGTAAAAGAAAATGTAGACAAAAAAACCAAGAACATATTTTTTAAAGTTTTTAAAAAGTATGTTTCACTCTGCACTCAGATTCCATCAGTTCTTTCTCTCAAAGTGGATATTATTTTTTCATCATAAGTACCTTGGATTTGTTTTCAACAAGTGTTTATTAAGCACTTACTACATATCAGGCACTGTTCTGAGTACCCAGAGAGGCAAAGAGAGACTTGAAAGCATCCCTGCCCTCAAAGGAGCTGCCAGACTCACAAAGCTTCAGGATTGGAACGAGGCCTCAGCAGCCATCTATGTCCACCTGTACCAGACAGGAATCTCTCACTACAACAAATGGAAAAAAAAAGCCTCTGCTTGCAGTTCTCCAGAATGGGGCAACCACTACCAAGAGTCAGTTTCCATTTCTAGGTCCTCATGTATACAACGGAGAGAAGGGGGAAGGGTTGGCCGAGATGATCTTTATGGTTACTTTTCAGCTCTAAATTGATGAGCCTGTGGCCTTCTGGGGCAGTTCATTCCACTTATGCAGAGCTCCAATTTCTTGTTTGTTTCACCTGGTTTTAAACATTTTTATTGGCATCATTTGATTCTACATCACCTCCAGTTCCAAATCTCTCTCTTCCCACTCACCTACACAGAGAGCCATCCCTTGTAATGAAGAGAAACAAAAATAAATTCTACAAAATGAACTCAGGTACCAACCAAATCTGACAGTCTATGTATGCAACATTCCACACCCACAATCTCTAACGTCTGAAAGGAGAGAAATTTCCCTCCCACCTCCATTAAGAAAACAAGGAGATAAAATCATTACAAACACGTATAGTCAAGCAAAAAAAATTTCCACATTAGCCAGATTATTATAATTATATAAGCAGTTGTTAAAAAGTTTTTTCCTGAATCAAGCCCAATTCAGTCTCTTGACTCTCCCCCAAATGTTCCTGGATCTGTCCTCTAGAGTCAAACAGAAAAGGTGTCATGCCCCTTCCAGAGGATGGCCCTTGAAATATTTGCCATGATGCCCCTCCCCTAATTTTCTCTTTTTTAGGCTATATACTCCAGGCTAAATGTTCTAATGGGAGGATATAGCAGGTATACACAAATTACACACAAAATAATTAATAAGTGATTCCAAGATAGAGAGAATATTAACCACAGAGGTCTAATCCAGTGTCCTCATGTGGACCTCACCTTCCTCCCTCAATTAAGTCAAGTCAGTCCAAGAAGGACTTACTAAGCCCTTACTATGTGCTGGGCAAATACACATGCTCCTAGGTGCCTTAGATAACCTCTCAAAAGACCTACAGTGTAGTCTGAAAGAAAAAAACCTTAAACCACATGGAATCATAAAGAGTTACAATTTACTATAATAATGAATAGCTGAATTAGTAATCTGGACTATGATTCCTGATTCTATCAGTTAGTCTATTAGTTATTCCATCCAAATTCATGTCATCTGCAAATTTGATCAATATATGCTTTCATGCAAGTCTCTGACATATAACATGATCAAGAATTGTCCTGTGGCATTCCCATGGAGGCAGCTAGCTGGTGTAGCTGGGTTTGGAATTAGACCTGAGTTCTAATTTAGCCTTAAATACTTACTAGCAATATGACCCTGGGTAAGTCACTTAACTTGTTTGCCTCAAACTTTCCTCATTTGTGAAATGGGGATAATAATAACATCTACTTCTCAGGGTTGTTGTGAGGATCAAATGAGATAATATTCATAAAGCAGTTGGCACATAAAGCTTGGCACATAGTAGGGGCTTAATAAATGCTTACTTCCTTTCCATTGAAACTAGGTTCCAGGTTGAATCCACCCATTTAATCTTGGGTCCAACCACTAAACTAGTTCCAAATCCACCTAAGCATGCCAATACTATCATCTAGTCTCCATTTCTCCACATTGGCCACATGGATATGGAATTCATCAAGTGCCTTGCTGAAAACCAGAGATACTATGTCTATGGCATTCCCATGAGCGACCAAGCCCCATTGAAAAGGAAATGATGCCAGTCTGGCTTGACTCACTCTTCATGAGCCTATGCTGGCCCATAGTGATTGCTGCTTCCCTTTTTCAATTCTCACTAAACCATTCTTCTAATATTATGAATGTGTAGTAGAATTTGGCCATGAATTGAAGTGTATTAGCTTACAATTCTGAATAAAGTCTCAGAATGTTAGGACCAGAAGGGATCTCTTTTAATCTAGCTCCCTCATTTTGCATATGGGGAAAATGAGGCCCATCAGGGGTTAAAGTGACTTACTCAAGATTGCAGAGGGAGTTCTTTTCCTACTCTATGATTCTATGATATGAAAATATAACAATATCAGAGTCAAATGAGTGGTGCAGGGAGAATAGGATTATAAGAACTCTGATACATCCCCTTTGGGTATTATAGTTACAAAAGCTTCCTAGAGGAGAGAGAATGAAGGATGGTTAAGGACTGGATCATGAAAAGGAACAGTAAAAGCAGGTAACAACAGTAGTAGTAGTAGTAGTAGTAGTAGTAGTAGTAGTGGTGGTAGTGGCAGTAGCAGCAGCAGCAGCAGTGATGGTGGTGGCAGTGGTTAACATTTATATAGCACTTACTATGTTCCAAGCACTGTTTGAAGGGGAATAAATGGGTATAAAGGACAGAGAGTGTGAGTTCTGTTTGGGGGACATGGAGTGGATAGAGGTAAAGAGGATTGGGGGTGATGCAGCTAAAAAGGTGAATTGGGAGCAGTGTAGATCACTGCATTTGGAGTTAGAAGACAAAGATTTTAGCTCTGGATTTGCTACTTACTAGTTTGTGACCATGGGCGTGTCACTTGTAACCTCTTTGCCTCAGTTTCTCCATCTGTAAAATGGAGATTATAATAGCATCTACCTCCCAGGGTTGTTGTGAGGATAAAATGAGACAATATTTGATCAATAATATAAGATAATAAAAGTAAAGCACTTTGCAAACTTCTAAGCACTACATAAATCAGAGTTGGGTAAGGGCATGGCTTGAGTCACAGGGTCTAGTCAGACAGAAGGATGGATGGATAAAAAGGAGCTGATTTTGGAGAAGTCACATTTGGGGAGTCCTAGGGGGCAGACTGTGTCCACAGACAGAGAATTGACTTTAGAGTCAGGGAGACCTGGGTTCAAGTCCTGCTTCTGACTCAAGCTAGCTGCAAGACCCTGGGCAAGTCACTCAACCTTTTAATGCCCCCAAGCAGCTCCCTAAAAACTATAAGGTATAGAACAATTATAAATCTGCATTGGTTGAGGGAGTTTGCTCAATAGGTCTCCTTACATGGATGAAATCACAGGCCCAAACCAAACCCTCACAACACCCCATCCATGTCAAAAACAAACAAAAAAGTCACTGATTTTCTGAAATTCTTCCAATTCAGCTCAATTAAGCATTCCTTCTCCCATTACCTCAAGAAGCATATTACTCATTTAACAAACAAGAAAAGATACCCAAAGTTGGTTCCATGGCCTTCCAGGAAGGTCAAAAGCTCATTATCTTTCTTCTCAATAAACATTTGTAAGCAGTGCATAGAAGGCACATAGTAGGCACTAAATAATTGCTTGTTAAATTACAAGCAGACAGATTTCAGAAAATCCCGGAAAGACTTAACATGAACTGACACAAAGTGAAATGAGCAGAACCAGGAGAAACACTGGACACAGTAACAGCAATATTGTACAATGATCAACTGTGAATGACTCAGCTCTTCTCAGCATTACTACGATCCAAGACAATTCCAAAGGACTTATGATGAAAAATGCTATCGCACTGCCAGGGAAAGAACTGATGGAATCTGAATGCAGGTTGAAGCATACTGTTTTCACTTTGTTTTGTGTGTGGATTTTTTCCTTTCGTTCTGTTTCTTCTTTCACAACATGCATGACTAATGTGGAAATGTTTTATATGATTACGTGTATATAACCTATATCAAATTGCTTATCATCTTACAGAGGGGGGAGGAAGAAAACTCGGAACTCAAGATTTTATAAAAAATTAATGTTAAAAATTGTCTTTACATATAACTAGGAAAAACACTATTTGAATAATTGCTTGTTGCTTGATTTGACTTGAATCAACAGGTGTGGGGTGTGCTAAATGGTCCCTCCACTGGGAAGGGGACTGCCCAGGACTGAAGGTGTCATCCTTAATGGTTGGCCCCATAGACCTTTCATGTTCCTCTTCACTGGGGACAACTGTCTCACTCTTCTGATCTGTTCAAGCTGGTGTGTCTACACTACCACCATTGAAGGGTGACAGAGAGTATAGTAGAAAGATGATAGATGGTAAGATGAAAGGGACCCCAGGTCATATAGCCCAACCCCTTCATTTTATGTAGGAAGAAACTGAGACTCAGATAAGTTAGTGACTTGCCAAGGTCACACAGGCAGTGAGTGATGGAACCAGGATTTGAACTCAGATCCTGTGACTTGTTCAGTACTTGTAGTCATAAGATTTGGGTTCAAATTCTGGCTCTAGAGTCTGCATGACCTTGCAAGCTAACCTCTTTGAGACTCAGTTTCCTCATTCATAACCTGAGGAAGTTTGTGACTTCGAAGCTTCTTTTGAGCTTATCCCTTTGAGGGACAGAAATGGGCCAGCTGTGGACTGTCAACTCTTCCTGATATGGCCTTCTGTTCACAATGCCTGGCTATTGGTACAGATGCCTGATAGTTTCCAGGGAGCTGTGTGTGGAAAGCTCAGGGCTGACAAGTAAATGAGGATGTCTGTGTACTGGCAAGCCTGGGGCACCTGGGAGGCTGGGAGATAGAACAGCTGCACGTCCCCTCCAAGTCACCATGTGGGAGAGGTACAGCTGCCCCTCTGGTCAGCCTGCTCAGCAGTCCCTTTGAGGACATTAAATAGGGCCTATCTGAAAACTGGAGTCACCTGGGCATACATGCCCTGCCCGAATGGAGGAAGAACTCACGGGCCCTTCAGGCGCATGGGTTTGAAGGCCTCAGGAGGTGACCATGGAGCAGCGAGGGGCATAGGGCCAGGCATGGGTAGTCATTCTGGAAAGGCTCTTACTGCTCTGGGCAGCAGCAACCCACCTGGGAGCCCCCACCCACCAACAGCTGGCCTGGGTTGGCACAATCTGAGGGTAGAAGTGGTAGGCAGGGACACTGGCCTACCTCCCAAAGCTCGGGAACTCCAAAGTTCCACCTGTTCCCTGCATGTCCTCCCCCTCTCTCTCCCAGACATTTACTCAGATATTTCATCTCTCTAAACCAGCCTGCTTAATATCCCAGGTGACAAAACATGCTGGCTCCCAGACATGTATCAGCTGCCAGTTATCAGTGGGAGGGGGAGATGGACGGGCCCTGCCTGGCGAGGAAGAGCTCAGCATTCACTCAGTCTCCGGAAAGCAGTTTTACTGCCACAAGGGACTGACAGGCTTCTGGGTCAGGGTGCCCATGAGCCAAATTCAGGCAACAGGTCTGGCCAGAGGAAGAAGGACAGGCCGCTCTGGGGTCTGGGCTGCTGCTGGGATAAAACCGCTGCTTAAGCTCCTGAAGTGAGCTCAAGGTTCCTGCATCAGCCCGTTAAAGAGGGAATATGATAAGAGCCATAACAATGAAGCTAATGAGGACAGTGTTGACACTGTAGATACAGTCCCCATCATCCAGCCTCTTATCGGAGCTGTCCCAAAGTCTCCGTTGGAGCCTCCAGAGGCTAACCTCCCAGCCCAGAGCTTTTATCCAATTACAAAGGACCAGGACTTTACCCACCTCTGCAGGGGCCTCAGAACAGTAAATATAAAAGATTAACAGTCAGCAGTGAGTGTTTTTATCTCAAAAAAGATGAGATAAGCAAGATAACAAGCTGACAAGCCCCTAGTACTTTCCATACGTTATCTGGTAACAGCCTGGTAGAGTGTTACAGTTATCATCCCCATTTTAGGGATAAGAAAACTGAGGCCCAGAGAGGGGGAAATAACCAGCCTTTGGTCATATGGCTACTAAGTGTCAGAAGTGGGATTTAAACTCAGTCCTTCCCATTGGATCCCACGCCCGCTCCATCACCTCAAATAACGTAGCTCATGTGCCCTGTTTCCCACTGTCTTCACAGCAGACTCATCTGGACCCTGACCCCCTTCTAATTCACTGCTATACCTCTTCAGTCTGGCCCTCCTCCTCTGAGTGGCCCCTGGTATTAGCGACTATTCCAAATACTGGAATCTTGGCTCTTTCCATACTACATCTCCCACTCCCAATTCATAGCTCATACCTGCTACCTCTGGTCCACTGTAGGATGGATAAAGCTGGAGCCAACAGTAGCTGGTGGCTGCTTTTTTAATTTTAAATACAACTGGGAACAGGTGGTGAAGGTGACACCCACCTACCTGTTCTCACTCTTGAAAAGATACACTGAGTGTTAGATGTGCTAAGTGAGATATTCTATATGCTGGTGGATATTCAGCAAGAGATGCCCAACAGGCATTTCAGAATGAATCCCAGAGTCTCTAATGCAGAGACCTCAGAAAGAGCCTAGTTTGCCCAAGCCACAAGTGACGAGGAGTGCTGACTATGCTCTTCCCAACAAGTGGGTCCTTCAACCTTTGCTGGATAATTACCAGTGAGGGAGACTGATTGACCTTCTGAAGTAACCCAGTGCACTCTGGGAAAGCTCTGATTGTCAGGAAGATTTTCCTGATCTCACACCTAAACTGTCTCTTTGCAACTTGTGACTCTTCCTCCTGGTTCTTCTCTTTGGTGCCAAGTGGAATTAATCCTTCAAAACACTCCCAGAATAGTGCCTGGAATAGATGACAATAACAAATGCTTAATGATAAAAATAATGCTTTATCAGCAAGCATAATAAATGCCTGCCAATTGGCTGATCTGATGGGACTGCAGCTGAGAAAAAAGGTTGCATCTGGAAATCAGCTGCAAAGGCTGAGAACTGAAATCTTGGGAATGGATGGATCCATCAAGTAAAAAAAAATGTCAAAAAGATCAGACCATGGGCAGAGGAAGCCAGGGAGAACACCCAAAACCAGAGAGGACACCCTGCCCTTAGAAGGGAGGAGGAGAATAAGGAACAAAGGAGGATGAACCAGAGAGGTAGGACCCAGGAGAGCGCCACAGGGTCAGAGAAGACAACCGAGGAGAGTCTGAAAAAGGTGGTGCCAGCACAGTCATGGTGGACAAGGGCAGGAAAAGATTCCTGGATTTGGTGCTTGGGAGGTCACTGGTAACTCTGGAGAGAGATTTCTGTAGCATGCTGGGGCAGAAGCCTGATCACAAGATGTCAAGAAGTGACAGGTCATAGAAGGTGAAGGCAGCAAGGGCAAAATATCTTCTTTAGCTATGCCACCCTAGGTAAATTAACTGCTTTGTTTCTCATCTATAAAATGGGAATAATCACTGTTATTGTGAAGATCAAATGAGATGACTTCTGTAAAATGTGGATTTGAATGAATCCAGAAGACTGAAGATGAGACATGCCCCTTACCTCCTGCCAGAGAAGAGAGGATGGTTTATTTAAAATGCAGAGAGGGACAGACATTTCCCGGCACAGCCAATGGGGGAATTTGCTATGTTGGATTATCTATATTTGTTTATGATGAAGGTTTGTTTTTTCCTATTCAATTGGGTGAGGAGAATGGGAGGGACAGATTATAATGCATGTAAAAATAAAAAATTAAGCTTACTTTTAAAAATTCTATATACATGCACACACACATATATATGTATGTGTGTATATATACATATACATGCATATATACACATAACTATATATGTGTGTATATATATGCACATATATTATATATACATAGATATACATACACACACATATAGGAGCATTAGATAACAAGAATAGAACAGGATAGGGTCTATGATTTTATTGGTATTGGAAACCTCCTCTAAAAGCATGTTACAGTACCTTCTCTGTAGCTTATAGCCTTAGAAAGCTGCCTAAAGAGCACTCTTGAGAGTGACGCTGGCCGGCTAGATAGTGCCATGGTGCATAGAACATCAGCCCTGGAGTCAGGAAGATCTGAGTTCAAATCTGTCCTCAGACACTTACTAGCTATGTTACCCTGGACAAGTCACTCTCTTTTTTTTGTGTGTGTGTGGGGGGAGGTAATTTGGGTTAAGTGACTTGTCCAAGCACACAAATAGGATTTGTTCTGTGAAATTCAGATTTGGTCAAAGGGCTGTACTTGAGGACCTAGAGGGTCACATGTGGCCTTGAGGCCCACCCCTGATCTGATGAGATAATGGGGCATTAAATGGACTAAATGGATAAAGTGCTGGGCCTGCAGTCAGCAAGACTCATTTTGCTGAGTTCAAATCCAGTCTCAGACACTTACTAGCTGGGTGACCCTGAGCAAGTCACTTAACCCTATTTGTCCTAGTTTCCTGTTCTGTAAAATGAGCTGGAGAAAGAAAGAACAAATTGCTCCATTGTCTTCATCAATAAAAGCCCAAATGAGGTCACAAAGAGTTGGACATGAATGAAATAGCTGCCAACAAGGAGATAACATACAAATCCTAAAGCCTCTGTGACAATATCAGCTCTTAGGATTCTCTCCGCCTGTGCAGGCTGCAGCCCACTCCCTCTCTATCTCGTGTAACTCTTGTTCATGTCTTTCCCTAACTCCTTCCTGGTGGTTCCACCAGACCCAGTATCCTGGAGGCCTTCCCCTGGGGCTTTTAATATTTCATGGAAACCAGGGCAGCAATCAAGCCATCCATCTGTCATCCCTTCCTCATGCTACATGACCGGCTCTGACAGCCCACCTACTTTCCCGAGCCATTTGTGTCTTTGCCTTTTGGCCTATAGAGAGGGCCAGATTTAGAGTAAGGCAGGCTACAAACATTTAGCAAGTGCCTACCACGTGCCAGGCACTGTTCCAAACCAATGCCAGCATAAAGAAAGCCAGTCCTTGCCCTCAAGGAATTTATGTTCTAATGGGAGTAGACAATGCAGAAAAGGGAAAAGGAAAAAAAGCAGGGGTGTGGGGAAAATGCCCAGGCCCTATGGAAGAGTCAGCATCACAGCCAGGAGGGAACAAAGAGTGGCAGACCTGGGTCCGTCCTCAAAAACTCACCAATGGGAAAAGAGTGTCTGAATGGACATGACTCCGGGTACTGAGGATAGGTCAAAGGTAGGAAGGTGGCGGAAGCATGGTGGCAAAGCCCGGAGAGTTAGAAGGCCAGCTAGCAGGGGAATAAATGAAGACTGGGGCGAAAACTTCTCTTAGGTGTCTCTTAGCAGAGTGACTCTGGGCAAGTCACTGAGCCTCTTTCTGAGCCTCTCTGAGTTACAGCTTCTTCATCAATAAAATGGGAATGATAATAGCCCTTTCCCCTATTGGGAGGATGCAATAAGATAATGTATGTAAAATGTCAGTGACCTTTAGAATGCTATACAAATGGCAGCTATCAGAATCATGAAGAGTGCAGATGGAAGCCTACTTTTTTCACTTTATATCTCTTGTTTTTGTGTGTTTCCATTCGAAACATCTCTAATATGCAAATATGATTTACATGACTTTACATATATAATTGATATGCTGCTTGCCTTCTCAAGAGATAGAAGGGAGAGAATTTGGAAGTCAAAATCTTTAAAAACGAAAGTTAAAAATGTTTTAATGTAATTGGGATTTTTTTTTTTTTTTGCCTTTTGGAGGGGGGAAGGCAGGGCAATTGGGGTTAAGTGACGTGCCCAAGATCACACTGCTAATAAGTGTGTCAAGTGTCTGAATCCACATTTGAACTCAGGTCCTTTGACTCCAGGGCTGGTGCTCTGTTCACTGCGCCACCTAGTGGCCACAATTGGGAAATATTTAATGAAATAAAAACAAATTTTAAAAAAGAATCATTAAGAGGCAGTATGGTATTGGTATTGTAGAGAGAGAACTGGTCTCAAAGTCAGTAAGATTCCTACTGGCTGTGTGACCTGGGGCAAGTCACTTAACCTCTGCCTGCCTCAGTTTCCTCATCTGTAAAAAGGGGAATAATTATAGTATGTTCTGTCCTATGTTCCAGGGCTATTATGAGGATCGAGTAAGGTTTTATAGGAAAGTGCTGACCTAGTCTGGCAGGAAATAACCATATGCTGAAGCTTCCTAACCTGATGAAATCATAGAAATATGATCCCATAAAAATGGGATCATAGCTTTTTTAATTAGAAGGGTATTTGGAGAATCATCTGGTCCAGCCCCATCAAATCAAGCCAAGAAGTATTATTAAGAGCTTACTGTATACAAGGAACAAGGGTATAAGGAAATGAAAAACCAGTCCCTTGTCTCAAGGAGCTCACCTTCTAATGGGAGAGACAAGCTGTGAAGAACTAGGTAATGAAAGTTAGAGGGGGGGAAGGGAATGAGCATAAATTAAGTGTCTACTGTATGCCAGACATTGTGCTCTGCACATTTTTAGGAGTACAATCTCTTCATTTTATTTTTTTGGAGGGGGAAAAACAAGGCAATTGGAGTTAAGTGATTTGCCCAAGATCATACAGCTAGTTAAGTGTCAAGTGTCTAAGGCCAGATTCAAACTAAGGTCCTCCTGACTCCAGGGCCAGTGCTCTATTCACTATGCCACCTAGCTGCCCCTATAATCTCCTTTGATCCTCACAACAACCCTGGGAGGTAAGTGTTGTTGTGGTGGTGGTTATTCCCCTTTTTACAGATAAGGAAACTGAGGCAGGCAGAGATTAGATGACTTGTCCAAGGTCACACTACTTGACAGTGTGTGGGGTCACATTTGAACTCCAATCTTCCTGACCCCAGGCCCAGCCCTCTGTGCATTATGGTGCCACCTACCTGTCAATGGAAGGTAATATGAGAAGGGAAGTCATTAACAGCTGGGAGGATTCCAAAAGACTTCCTATAGAAGGTAGAGTTTGGAAGGAAGCCGGGGAAAAGAAAAGGTGAAAGTGACAGGGCAGAACTTTCCAGGAAAGGAGAATAGCTGGTGCAAATGGATGGAGGTGGAAAAGGGAATGTCCATGTCTAAAAAACTGCAAGTCATCCCATCCAATTATGTGCCATAGTTTCAGCAACTTTCATCGACTATTATGTCAATGTTCAAAACAACCCAAAGCGATGGGTGCTATTATTATCCCCATTTTACTGATAAGGAAACTGAGACAGGCCAAGGTTAAATGACTTGCCCAAGTGGTATCTGAGGTTGGAACTGAACTCAGGTATTCCCAACCCTAGACCCAATGGTTTATCCACATTCTTCATCCACTTTGTTTTTCTCTTGTGAATGGCTGTGGATCTTCCCGAGACGGCCTCATACAGTTCTAGGAATTTATATAATCAGCACAACATCATGCACAAAACTGAGCATCTGATGAACCCCTCAATCAGTAGGGAATTCCCCTTCCCTTTGGCTTCTGTCTAGGATTTGCTCTGTGAAACTGATGAAAGCCTTAGGTGAGCATGTGTCTTCCCTGCTTCCTGCCCCTCTTAATGTTGATACTCAGTGGATCTTGCAAACAGAATTATCTCTCTGGTCCCATCTGTCATGGAATCTAACAGATGTGTGCAAGACACCTTGCTGAAGGAGAGCTTTTAAGGCTATAATTTGCTCTATCAAGCCAATTGCTCTTTTGAAACCAACAAATAGACATGGGGGAAGCTTACATTCTCTTCACCTCTCTGTCAGCTGTGTGACTGGGAATGTGTAACCTGCTGTCAAAGACAATCTATAAAAGCCTGGCTGTTCCCTCCTCATATCTCCATCATGATACGGGCATAGATGTTTTTCATCAAGATTTGATAACAGTAAGAGAGTAGGTATATGTTTTAGCCAATAGCACTGTTTGTGAACTGCCTGTGAGACTTCCTATTCTTTT
Organism: Gymnobelideus leadbeateri; assembly: GCA_011680675.1. Classification (NCBI taxonomy): domain Eukaryota; kingdom Metazoa; phylum Chordata; class Mammalia; order Diprotodontia; family Petauridae; genus Gymnobelideus; species Gymnobelideus leadbeateri. The sequence continues at coordinate 861,817 of WOXC01008665.1, read as the reverse complement.
AAAGCCTCCCCTTGGAGATACCTTGATGCTGGACAAGTCACTCATTCCCCTTGGGTTTCAGTTCCTATCTTGGTAAAATTAGAGGCTGGGAAATGGCTGTCACAGTCTAAATGGAAACATCACTAACAGGAAGCTGATATAAGCTCTGAGTAACTGAAAATATAGAGAATGGTCCCAAAGCAGAGATAATGAAACATACCTCCCTCCCTGTAGCAGGAAGGGGAAGGCAGGGTGGGGGGTGTGGCATGGCTCCAGATCAGAGGGTGGAATACATGGTCAGATTCTGATTCAATCACTACTTTCAAATTTATGATTAAAACTTTTTTTTTCTCACAAGGGAAAGTTTAATTCAACTGGAGTAGACAGAAAGCCAGAAATAAACTGCTATAGAACCAAAATCATTAATGTTTTTTAAAACTAAGTTGAAAATAAAAACTAAAACTAATAAAATGAGAGGGAGATTTCTTGAAGGGTCTTGAAGGTCCCTCAATGCTCTTAATAGAGGAGCCCATGAGCCTAATAACCAAGGTTCCTAGTGGGCAGAGAAGCCAAGTCTCCCTTCTAGTTCTTCCATAATGATGTATCTAATGCCATGACCTATATTTTCTGAACCCCAAACCAGAATACATGGTCTGGGGGCGGGGGGAGAAAGGAGATTATCCTTTTGTAAAGCCTTATACAAAGTACCCTTTCTTTTCCTGATATCAGGATGATGAAGAAGATAAGGGGACAAGATATCATGACACATGAGGACCAGAGGAACCAGTGAATCCATCAATAGATACCCACTATGTGTCAGGCATTGCACTGGACACTTGGAGTACATTTACAAAGAATGAAATGAAAGCTACGTCAAGGGGCTTATATGTTCTAATGTCTGCTTAAGTCTGCTTAGCCTAGAGAAGACTTGAGATAGAGGAAGACAATGAGGGCTGTCTTCAAATGCTTCAAGACCTGTCATGTGGAAGAGAAATTAAGCCTTACTTTAGGCATAGAAATTAGAGTTAGGAATAAAGGGTAGAAATCGGAAAATTGGAAAGAGGAAAAAAACAGGAAACACTGATAGCATCCGCATTTTAAAAGAAGTGGTATATTGTTGTATATCTGTGAGTCAGGGAACCATATGATTTCAAGACAGGATAGGGATAAGCAGAGAAGAGGTCTTTGAGTATACTCCCTCTACCAATGCAGGTTAGAAGCTTCTCTACACCTTGTAGTCTTGTAGTTTCAGATGAATTGAAAAGGGGTATTGCCCAGAGGGCAATGGAAACCACATGGCAGGTGTGAGCAGGAAGCAACATGTGCTCACAAACAAGGAATCACCAAGGAGAAATGAGTAGATGGATATTAACATATGAATGAAAAAGATGGGCCTCTCATGTGATGAAATCAAGAGATAAGCAATGGCTAGCCTATTCTCTCCACAGGTACAACTGAGGAAGGTCCCTTGGGGGACATGGGGTAGACCAGGAGTGGGGAACCTGGGGCCTCAAGGCCACATGTGGTCCCTTAGGTCCTCAAGTGTGGCTGTTTGAATCCAAACTTCACAAAAATAGATCCCCTTAATAAAAGGATTTGTTTTGTACAACTTGGACTCAGTCAAAAGGCCACAGCCTAAGACCTAGAAGATCCCATGTGGCCTGGAAGTCAAAGGTTCCCCACCCTTGGGGTAGACCACCTATGGTAAGCTTATGGAAAGGCATGGATGAGAGGAAGGCAGGAGGTGTAAGTGTAAATAAACTGCAGTGGGCATCCCTGTCTAAATTGAGGAGACGCCAGAGGCATTGGAGAATTTGAATAAGGAGACACTTCCTAATAGTTGGAGTTGTCAAGAAGTAAAATGGGCTATCTTGGGAGGTAACAGGGTTCTCCTGGTAGAGGTCTCTGAAAGGAGGCTAGAGGGCCACCCACAAGGGGAAGTTATAAGACACAATTCTCAGGCAGGTACAGTTGGATTGGAAGCCACACTGAGATTCCAGTCCTGGGATTCTAGGGGTATATTCAGTGTAATGGAAAGAGCTCTAGTCTTGGAGACAGGAGACCCGAGTTCAAATAGTGGCTCCAATATGGTGCCATGGACAACTGAATTAGCCTCTATCCACTTCATTTCCTAGCTAAGTAGTGCAGTATTTAGAGTGCTGAAGTCAGAAAGACTGGCCTCAGACACTCACTAGTTGTGTGACCCTGTGCAAGTCCCTTAACCTTGTTTGCCTCAGTTTCCAAATCTGTCAAATGAGCTGGAGAAGGAAATGGCAAATCACTCCATTATCTTCCAAACAGGGTCGTAAAGAGTTGGACACAACTAAATTACAATAACCGTCACCTCATTTACCACAACTGTGAAATGAGTATCACCCTACTTTCAGGGGGAAACAATATTGTCACAAGGTAAGAAAGGTAGTTTGAACCCAAACTGTGGAGAACATTGAATGTCAGAGTAAAGAGGTTCAATTTTACTCATTAGATTGTAAAGAAGTTGTGTGTGTGTGTTTAGCAAAATAATAATAATTATGATAACTAACATTTATACAGAACTTTCAAGTTGGCAGATTGATAGGAAAAACAGAGTGTTCCAAAAAGTAAAAAAAATGTGACTTTTGGGATACCCTCTCTTGTCTCATTTGAGCCTCCCTGCATTGTAGGATCTAAAAGTATTAGTATCCTCATTTGATAGATGAGGATAACCTCAGAGAGGTTAAGTCACTTGTCCATGGTCACACAGCTAAGAAGTGATGGAGGCAGGATTTGAACCTGGAGTTCTGAAGTCCAGCACCCTAACCACTTCTGCAAGGGCAATGGCATGAGCAGATTGATACACAAGGAAGATGATCAGAGTCAAGACAGGAGAGAAGCAGGGATCCCTGTTAGGAGGCTCCTGCAAAGTCCAGGCAGGTAGGAATCAGGGTGAGTCCTCTGGGGGTGGCGGGGGAATAGGGACAATCGGAAACAAACAGTCCCCTGGAGAAAGATGCTCATCCCTCTCACTGACAAGCCAGAAGGTTGTTGGAGTCAAGCTGAGATTTCTGCCCACCTTTCTGTGGAATAAATTGTTAGTTTTCCTTGTATCTCTAGCACTGAGTACAGTGTCTGCACCTAGGAGGCACTTAATAAATTTTTGTTGATGAATTGGTGCCACCAACTTCCTGCCAATGTTGTGAACTTCCTTATGGGAGGATGGGCCAACTCTGGGAGATTTCCTTTCAGGTCTCTAGGCAGAAAATGACCCTCTCTCTCCTCCTCAACCCTCCCATGCCCCCCTGTTCCCAGAGTGACCCTGATCAAAGCTAAAAAAAGAAAGATCAAAAAGAAAGCGGAGGCTTCCATTATAAAATGTGGTCAGTTGGCAATCCAAGCCAATTGTCATCCTGCCTCTACTTTCATCTAGGCTAGAGGAGCTGGGGATAATGGAGGGTGGGGAGATGGGGCGTGGAGGGGAGGGACTGTGTAGCCTCTTCCACTTAGTTTCAAGGGTTCTTTCACAGGCTGATGGGGAGAGTGGCCCTGAAGCTGTGGGGTGGGCATGTGTCCACAGAGAGCCATGCCTTCAGATCCTGAGAACCTGAAAGACCATCTCTGAAAAGAAAAGCCCGAAAACCCCAGCCTTGAACTGGAATTCCTCCTGCAAAGCTGTCCAGATCTGTAGAAGGTAATTCCAGGGGGGGTCAAGAAGCAGCACTGGTCAGTGTCCAGGCTAGCTTGGGAGTGGGGGAGAGTTCTAGGGAGGAAAAATCTTCCTCTCTTCAACACTATACCACAGGAGCACAGGAGAGAGAAAAGGAGAGTCTGGCTTCTGATGCCTCCTACTCCTCAGAATTTATTTTTATTGAATGTATTTTTATTGAGCGGCATCTGGAATCAAACATAGGCCTGCTCTGCCAACTCGACTGCTGGGCCTAGAATTGCCCGGATGCAGAAAGAGGAACACTTCCCGAGCACTAAGGGAAAGAGGGAAAGGAAATGGACTAAGTTGGAGACATCCAGTGGGAGCAAGTCATTTCCCCACTTTGGACCTTCTTCCTTATCTATGGAGTAAAAGGGTAGGATTAGATTATTTCTAGGGTGTCCTAAACTCCCTCCCAGCTCTGACATCCTGTGTTCTAAGCTCCCTCCCAGCTCTGACATGCTGTGTTCTAAGCTCCCTCCCAACTCTGACATCCTGTGTTCCAAGGTCTGACATTCTCTTGTTATAACATTTGTGTACTTGGCCTAAATGACCTTAAGGATCCCTTCCTGAGAAATTAAAGCTATCTATAGTCATATGAAAAAATGCTCTAAATAATTATTGATTAGAGAGATGCAAATCAAAACAATTCTGAGGTACTACATCACACCTATCAGATTGGCTAAGATGACAGAACAGGAAAATGATAAATGTTGGAGAAGATACGGGAAAGTTGGAACCTGATTCATTGTTAGTGGAGCTGTGAGCTGATCCAGCCATTCTGGAGAGCAATTTGGAACCATGCCCAAAGGGCTATAAAATGTAAATATCATTTGACCCAGCAATAGCACTTCTAGGTCTGATAGGATTGCACCATCTTGGGGAGGGGGAGGTGAGGGAGGGGAAGAAAATTTAAAACTCATGGAAGTGAATATTGAAAACTAAAAATAAATTTAACAAACAAACGAAAAGATCCCTTCCCACTCTAACATCCTGGGAATCAATCTATAAGAGCCATTCTAATGCCAGGCTGTTTTAGAGTTAGGCGCCATTGATAGATTCTAGTGTTAGGGACTCAACAATGTATCAAGAGTTGGACAGCTGCTCCTGCCCTCCAAGGGTTTATGACTTAATAGAGGAACATCAGCCTCCACTTCCTCTCCTCTCAATCACTTCTTAGCTCTTTGCCATCTGGCTTCCAACCTCATCACTCACCTGAAAGTGATCTCTCTAAAAGTGACCAATCAGCTCCCAATGAAATGGCCTAATTCTTCAGTGGACATTCTTCTTGACCTCTCTGAAGCCTCGGATGCCAAAGACCACCCTCTTTATCTGGATACCCTCTTCTCACTGGGTCTTCATGGCTCTGCTCTCTTGGTTCTCCAAATGCCAACCTGACCATTCCTTCTCAGTCCAGTTTGCTGGATCACCCTCTATCTTATACTCCCTAAATGTGGGTGACCCTCAGGGCTCTGCCCTTGGCCCCCTTCTCTCTCCCCTTATCATCTCTTATGCAGATATTTCCCACATCTACAGATCTGGCCTTTACCTTCCCTGAGAGCCACTCCCTTCATCACCAATTGCCTACTGGACAACCAGGTATTCCATTGGCATCTCCAACTTTCCATGCCCAAAGCAGAATTCATTATATTTTCACAAAGCAAATCCACTCTTCTTCCTAACTTCCCTATTTCCTTCTAGTCCCCCAAGTTTCCTTGACTGCTCAGCTCTCATTCACCCCTTCTCTCAGCAGCATCCAGAATTGACCATTTCTATCCCTGCAACATCTCTGGCAGAGTCCTTTCTTCTGTACTCACAAGTCACTGGTCCAGGACAAGCCCTCATCACCTTTCTTCAGGGTGACTTAAATAGACTTTTAACTAGTCTCTCCTCACTCCAATCTGTCCTCCACACAGACACCAAAAGTGATTTTCTGGTCTGACCATGTTACCCTTCTCTCTTACTCAATAAACTTCTGTGACTCCCTATTACCTCCAGGCCAAATAATACATTCCTCCATTTAGCATTTCAAGCTTTTCACAACTTGAGCCCAATCTAACCATTCCAGCTTTATTACACATCACCCCTTTCATGGACATCAGGTTCCAGCTTAACTGGCCTTCTTACTGTTCCTCATATGTGATACTTCATCTTCCACCTTGGTGACCTTAAAGTAGAAGGAAGGAAAGAAGTATTTATTAAACATCTACTTTGTGCCACACACTGTGCCGGGGGCTTTACAAGTATCCTCTCATTTGATCTTTACAACAATCCTGGGAGGCAGGTGCTTTTGTTATTCCCATTTTATAGTTGAGAAAACTGAGGCAGACAGAGGTTAGGTGACTTGTCCAGGGTCACATAGCTAGTAAGTATCTGAGGGGGGATTTGAACAAAAGTCTTCCTTATTCAAGGCCCAGTGTTCTGAACATTGTGGTGCCACCTAGCTGTCCCCTCTGCCTTAAACACATTCCCCGCCTCTCAACTCTACATCTTAGAATTCCTTGTCTCTTTCAAAGCTCAGTTGAGGTATTACCCTCTACAGGAGACCTTTCCCACTGTTCCTAGTTACTAATGGCTTCCTCTCCAATTATATATATATATATATATATATATATATATAATATTATATATATTATATAATTCCCTCCAATTGTATTTAGTCTATAGCTTCTGCTGTCTCCAGTGATAGAATATATACCTCCTGAAGGCAATCTTGGTTTTATTTTTGACTTTGTATGCCCAGGGCAGCCAGATAGCACAGGGGATAGGAGTGTCAGTCCTGGAATCAGAAGAACTTGAGTTCAAATCCAGCCTCAGAGACTTACTATCTGTGTGACTATGGGCAAGTCACCTAACCCTATTCCCTCAGTTTCCTCATCTGTCAAATGAGCTAGAGAAAGAAATGTCAAACCACTCCAGTATCTTTGCCAAGAAAACCCTAAATGGGGTCTCAGAAAGTCAGACACAACTCAAAAAATGACTGAACAACAACAAAATCCCCAGTACCTGGCACAATACATAATAAACACTTAGTAAACACAGTAATCAGTGCTTGTTGATTGATTGGTGAGTGATAAATAAATAACCCTGGAAACTCCCCCTCACAGAACACTTTGCAATTTATAAAGCCCTCTGTTCAGGACACCCTGGAGTAGCACAAATATTAGCATTTCCATTTAACAGATAAAGAAACAGATTCAAAGATAAGTTAGGTGAGTTATCCAACATGAAGCAGCTGTAGAACAAGTATTCTCAGTCCATTTCTCTTTCCACTACACTCCCTCGACTCTCCATAGAATACAAATCTTTATAATCATCTAGTTACACAGAATGAGAGACCTCCAGAGTTGGAAGAGCCCAGAGGAATCTTGTATTCCAGGGATCCTTAACCTTTTTTGCATCCTGGACCCTTTTGGCAGTCTGGGGAAGCCTACAGACTCCTTAAAAGCAGATTCAATTCATAATTGAAGGAAATACTAAATTTCAGCTAGAGTACTATGGGGAAGAAATTGACAAGAGACAGTTGAAAGATGATTGCAGAGATAAGGATGGGAGCTATGTGCAAGCCCCATAGGACAGTAACAGAGAGGCTGGAGCTGTGCAAGTCCTGAAATGTGAGCTGGTACAGCCACACTTGGTGTCTCTGCTACTCTCTCGGTCTATCTCTGTTTCTCTATCTCTCTTCCAGTCAGGGGGTGGAGATAAAGACAAACTCAAAACAATCGAGGAAGGCCACTGCACCCTAATTTAGTGCAAAATCTTTGCTAACCAGATGTTTTGTTGTTACCATTCTGCCAAAGGGTCACAACGATTGGTTGCCAGGCTCAACCTAATTGTGGTTCTGGGAAGCAATGGTCCATGTGGAACAAGGCCAGAAGAGGAGGCCCAGGATGCTGAGAGGACTGGAGATCATGCCATATGATCAGCTGAAAAAAACCAGGGATGTTTAGACTTGAGAAGATTCAGAGGGGAGCAGGAAGGGAGAGCAGTTGGTTCCTATATTTAAGAGGACTGACATGGAAAAGATGGATGGGGTTCATTCTGCTTGGCCCCAGAGGGAGGACTTTCAGCAAAGGGTGGATGTTGAAAAGAGGTAAAATTTAGACTCAATGATAGGAAAATCTTCCTGACTCTGCTGGCACCAAGAGCAGCCTCTCCCTCTCCAGTTTCAGCTTTTGTGAAGCAGGGCCAATGAATCAGAGCCATGTAGCCAGATGGATGTCCAGTGGTACCTGGTCGAAGATCCAGCTCCTCAAGCATTTTGAGCAGAAGGGGTTCTTCCTTCCAGCCATGGAGCTTTCTTAGGACCCCAAAGGCATGTCTGAAATAGTATTACAGATGTCCAAATGGTGGGTCATTTTCCACTGAAGTCTATGAATTCAGAGCTGATTAGGGACTGGGGCAGAGTGAAACACAGGGGAGGCCAAGCCAGCCCAGTCGAGGCCCAGAACCATTTGTGAGGATTTCTACATGCAAGCTGGCAGCAATTCATGCACAGCAGTGATGGGGTGAAAGGGAGGGGAGAAGTACTGAGAAAGAAATTAGTCTGCAGTTTAAACCTGAAGAGTTGGTCAGTTCTAAGTTTCATGCTCCTTACTGGGTCCACAGGTAAGGATTTTAAAGGAGCAACTCCATTCCATCCAACAACCCATCTCCCCCTCTCCCCCGTGTGTGTGTGTGTGTGTGTGTGTGTGTGTGTGTGTGTGTGTGAATATAACTTTTTAGTTTGTTATTATAACTGAAATTTGAACAGGGTGTCCCAAAATTCTTGGTGTTGCTTGAAGCTTATTCAAGATTAAAATTACTCTAAGGCTTTTGGATACCCTGCACAATGCCATAAAGTTTGTAAAATACTTGATATTTGAACCTCACATCATTCATGCTGTAGGCATTCTCTCCATTATATAGATAAGGAAACTGAGGCTCGATGACATTAATGGTAATAAATAGCAAGAACTTATATAATGCTTTAGAAGTTTACAACACCCTTTACAAATGTTATTTCAATTTGTCCTCACAACAAGCTTGGGAGGTAATCATTATTAGCCTCATTTTACACATGAGGAAACTGAGGTAGGCAGTTTGCCCAGGGTCACAAAACTAATAACTATCTGAGGACACATTTGGACTCAGACCTTCTAGATTTCTGGATCTCATGCTTTAACCACTGCACCATGTAGCTGCCTCTTCCTTAAGTAAATTGCTCATCCCTGTTCACAGAAATAGCAGGTTGCAAAATAGAGATTTAAATACTAATCTTTATGATTCTGACTCCATCACATGCTTATTCCCTCCCTAAATCATCATGCATCTATTTATCTGTTTAAAAGCAGCCAAGTGGCTTAGTGGATAGTGTTGAACTTGGAGTCAAGAAAACCTGAGTTCAGGGGTGGCTAGGTGGCACAGTGAATAGAGCACCGGACCTAGAGTCAGGAGGACCTGAATTCAAATCCAGTCTCAGACACTTGACACACTTATTAGCCATGTGACTTTGGGCAAGTCACTTGACCCCAATTGCCCTCCAAAAAGCAAAAAGAAAGAAAGAGAGAACGAAAGAAAGAAAACCTGAGTTTAAATCCAACATCAAATACTTACTACCTCTGTCTGCCTCAGTTTCCTTATCTGTTAAATGAGGGTAATAATAGCATCTACCTCCTGGGGTTGCTTTGAAGACAAAATGAAACAATAGCTGTGAAGCACTTTGTAAAGTTATAAATGTTATAATGTTACTCTATAAATGTTAGCTCTGATTGTTGTTGTTGTAGGTTTTATGCCTTCAGTCAAGTACAATAGAAACTTCCTGAGGGCAGCCACAGTTTTTAGTTTTGTCTTTCTATCCCCAGCACCCAACACAGGGCCTTGCACACAATAGGCACACAATAAATGCATGTTCGATTGGATTGAAATAAGAGCTATAGTCCAAGGCAGAATGGGATTCCTCTGGAGGAGGCAGATTCTCTGTCACTTTGTTTTTGTTCACTTGTTTTTCAGTCGTGTCTGACTTTGTGATCCCATTTGGGATTTTCTTGGCAACTGAAGTGGATTTACCATTTCCTTCTCCAGCTCATTTTACAGATGAGGAAACTGAGGTAAACAGGGTTAAGTGACTTGCCCAGGGTCACCCAGCTAGTAAATGTCTGAGGCCAGATTTGAACTCAGGAAGAGGAGTCTTCCTGACTCCAGGCCTAGCACTCTGCACTATGGTGTCACTTAGCTGCTCCCATCACTGGAAGTCTTCAAGCAGAGACTGGATAAGCACACATTGGAGATGTCCCCAGTCCAGTCCAGCCTGGACTAGATGGCCTCAGATCTCTTTTATCTCAGAGATTACATGAAATTCTAGGTTTCTGGATGGATGCTGGAAAACTCAGACTCCCTTCTGATGATATATGGGTTTAGGGACCAGGCAATGGATACTGTCATGACCTATCCACTTTTATGCAGTGGGCATTGAGCTAAGAAGAAGTCTGGAGACCCCATCTGTGTGTCCTTGGAATAGTCCCCAGCAGATGCTGCTGTTCCCACTAAGGTCCCTTTGTACCAGACAGCATCTAAGGGAGCCACCACTGACAGAGACAGGATGCTTCCAAGTGAACTTGTCATCCTTAGAGAGCCATCTCTGGCTGCTGGCCTGGATGCTTCTCCAGATGCCCTGGCATCAGTGTCCAGACTGGGAGCTCAAGTCAGATCAATGCCACTTCAAAGTCAGTCGGACCCAACACAGGCCAGACAGAGGATTCCAAGAACTTTTTTAAGAGCCATAACAGAGGCTAAAATCTATTTCCAGTGCTTAAGTGGTAGACAGTTGATTGGACAGCAGATCTCCTCAAGCGACTTCATGGACTCCCTTGGTCATACATCAGTTAGGAATTGGCAGCTAGCTCTGGGAGTGAGAGATAGGCATGGGAATCACAGAGTCTTGGATTTCAGAGTTGGATTGGGCCTCAGAGAACATCTAGTCCAATCAGAACCCAAGCAAATTATTTATATTAGTCAGTTAGTAAATATTTATTATATGTCTATATATGTGCTAGCATATAACCTCTCACTTGGGCCTCAAAACCACCCCCAGACATCGGCAGCATTTCTAACATTATAAAGTTTAAGGTCTGCCACTTCTGTATTATTTGAGCCTCACAACAGGGAGGGGGAGATAGATTCCTCCCATTTTAAAGATGAGGAGACGGAGGGCTAGAGAAGGCAAGGTGCCATGCCTGGAGACACAGAGCCAGTATCTCACGGCAAGATTTGAACTCAGGTCTTCCTGACTCCAAGGCTGACACTCTGTCCATTGTATATTCTTGTCTTCACAGATGAGAAAACAGAAACTTGGAGAATTCACTTATGTTCACAGACATTTATTAACAATAAATGTCACTTATTATTAATAACAAATATTATTTATTATTGCTATGTACCAGGTACTGTGCTAAGTGCTAGGGGTACTATTGCTCAGAGCTGGAACCTCCCAGGTCCTCTGTGAGGCTGTGTGGGGTACTGGGTTATTAGGGTAAAGCCCTAGACCATTCTTATTAGCTGTGTAGCCTTGGGTAAGTCTCTGGGCCTCAGTTTCTTCATCTGGAAAACAAAGAGTTTAGACTCCAGGATCCCTTCCAGGGCCAAATCTCTGTTCCTCTGACTTAATCCCGGCACATTCTTTCCCCTAAATCTCCCTGTCTCTGCTCTATGGGAGCAGTCTACATGATTCACAACTTCAGTTTCCTTTCTAAGTGATACCCTGCATGGAAAATTATGGTATCTTTCACACCTCTAATGGACTTTTCCTGCCACTAGCTGGTTTGTGTTGTATAAATGGTCACTGAGGAGAAATTCTGTGCTTTCCCTTTTCCTGACAGACAAATTGCAGAGGCCTGATAGGAAGCATTTTGTGGCATGGGGGAGGGGTTTCTGAATATCTTTGCCCATGCCCCAGGAGTAGCTAGCCCCACATGTGACATTTCCTAGAAGACAGGAAAGTTGAGTATAGGTAAATTCAACTTAGACTGGTTCTCAATATCAGTCTTCCCTGGAGGCCCAACTTTCTGACAATCTAAATTCTGCCCAGTATTCAGTAGTAATTCTATGAAGCCTTCTCAGATTGCTACAGGCTTCAGTGGGCTTTCTATCAACCAACCAACCAACAAATCAACCAAGTAATTATTCAACGCGCACTATATGTGCCAGACATTGGGAACAGAAAGACAGAAAAGAAGCAGATCTAGCCCTCACTGCAGTACCTTATTCAATTTAATTTAATGACCATTCATTAAGCACCTACTATGTGTCAGGGGTGTGTGTGTGTGTGTGTGTGTGTGTGTGTGTGAAATTTTGGTTTGGCTGGAGTGCAGAATATGTGGAGGGATTGTGATATGAAAGGAACCAGATGGTGAAGGTATTTTAAAAGTCTAAGACAGTTTAATAGGGAGCCACTGGAGTTTATAGAGTAGTGGAGGAGTGTTATAATCAAACCTACACTTTAGAGAAATTGGTTCAACTGCTGTGTGGAGGATGGATTAAAGGGAGAGACTGGAGGCAAGAAGACAATAGTCTGGGCGAGAGGTGATGAGGGCCTGAATAAGGGTGTTAATTGTGTGAATGAACAGAAAGGGATAGATGGGGAGGTATTGTGGAGGCACATAGTAGGCACTTAATAAATGCTCTTTGATTGGTCAATTTGGCAACCAGATATGGCGAGAGTAAAGGATACTTCAAGGCTGTGAACTTAGGTGACTAGAAGGATGGTGGTCCTCTTGACAAAAATATGAACATTCACAGGAGGGAGGGATTTTGGGGGGGAAATGATGGGTTTCGTCTTGGGCATATTCAATTTGAGATCCCTGTGGGAAATTCTGTTCAAAATGACCAATAGTAATTTGATTGCGTGGGACTGTCACTCAGGGCAGAGACTAAGGCTGGATATACGGATTTTGGAGTCATCATCATAGAGATGGTCATTAAACCCATGGGACCCAATAAGCTCACCTACGAAGAGAATGGATTGTCAATGGAGAAGAAAGCACAGGACAGAGAACTGGGGTATGCCCACAGTTAGGGGACCTATTGTGGATAATAATCTGGACAAAGTCAAGTTAATAAGTAGCAGAAGAACCGAGAGACAGTCATGTCCTAAAAACTCAGAGTGTTGAAAGGACCCAGACAGAGAAGATGGCCAAACACAGGGGCAAATGCTGCAGAGAGGTCAAGAAGGATGCAGCTGAGAAAAGGTCTTTCAATTTGGCAGCTAAGGGGACATCGCTAACTTTGAAGAGAGCAGCTTCAGCTGAGGGTGAGGGTTTGGAAGAGAACAAGAGGAGAGGAAATGGAGACCAGAGTAGAGACCTTTTCCTAGGAGTTTGGCTATGAAAGGGAGGGAAGATAGAGGGCAACAGCTTGAGAGAATGATAGGCTTTTTAAGGATGGGGAAGATGTCACCAGATAGGAAGGAGCAGAGCCAGGGCTTCTAACAACAACGACAAACAAATACAACAACAACAACATTCTTCCCATAGTACCAAGCTATTTTGCACATTGCCTTGGGTAAGCTTTGTAGACTTGGCTGTGCTATAAGCAGCCTGAATTCTTAGACCTAGAGAACAACAGAAGGTTGGGCTGTGCCACAAGGTTAGCTACCATTTTGTCCTTGAAGATACCTCCTGAGCCTCCCCCTAATTTCTTAGACCTGAGTCAGAGGTCATGAGTCTCTGATAATCAAAGGTTATAGGACCCTGATGAGGACACAATGGTTCACATATTAAATAACTGAGATCCTGCCATTTTGGACCATCCTGATTCATCAACACACAAGGTTGGAAGGAACTCCAAAGATTATCTAATCCAACCCACAGCCAGACACAAATCTCCGCTTAACCATCTCTGACAAATGGCCATCCTGCTTCTCCTTCTTGGACTCCACTGAAAGGGAGCTCACTGCCTCCTGAAGCAGTTCATTCCACTCTTGGATAGCTCTGGTTGTTTGGAAAGTTTTCCTTCTGCTCTTCAGTCATTTTCAGTCATGTCTGATTCTTCATGACCCCATTTGGGATCTTCTTGACAAAGATACTAGAATGGTTTGCCATGTCCTTCTCCAGCTCATTTTACAGATGAGGAAACTGAAGCAAACAGGGTGAAGTGACTTATCCAGCTAGTTAATGTCTAAGGATAGATTTGAACTCAGGTTTTCCTGACTCTAGGCATGGGACTCTATTTACTATGCCAACTAATTGCCCAAGTTTTCTTTATATTAATATCCACCCATTGCTCCTAGTTTTGCTGTCTGAGGAAGACAGATGAATTGAGACTGATTCTTCCTCCATGTGACTTGAAAATAGCTATCATGCCCCATCCAAGTTTTCTCTTCCTGAGGTTTTAAACATCTCTAATTCCTTTAGCTTCTCACTGGTGACTGTCTCTGGCCCTCTCACTCTCCTGGTGGGTCTTCTTTGGATATGCACCAGCTTCACAATGTTTTTTCTTACAATCTGACCTCTAGAAGTGATCCCAACACTCCAAGGATAGCTTGGCCACAGCAGAGGTAAAAGTAGGGCCATCACCTCCCTCCCTCGTTTTGAATGTTCTGAAGCCTATGACTTCTTAGCTTGTTGTCAGCCAAGCCGCAGGGCTGACTCACATTGACTTTATAGCCCACAAAAACCTCAAGATCTTGTCACATGAACTGCTGTCCAGCCATCCCTGCCCCCAAAAGAGCTGATTTTTGAATCTATATGTAGGACTTTATATTTGTATGACCCAGTCCCCTCTGCCACTACCCCCCCCCATACCCTTTTCTGCCTTACAGCCTTCTCACAGCAGAAGATCATGTAGCCCCTTCCTCTGATGGGTCAGTTCCTCCCAGAATTTCCTTCTTTAAGGAAGAGCTCAGGCCTGCCATATTCATGCCTCCATTCTTCCTCTGGCCTCTGCCCCTGACTCTTCAGACTTCTTTCTCTACCATGTCTCTACTGGGCACCTTTTCTCTTTGTCTTCTACCCTGGGAAGGTAAGCTCCTTGAAAGCAGGACTGTCTCTTTTTGTTTTAACTTGTATCTCCAGGGCTTAACACGGTGCCTGGCACAAGACTTGACTGCCCCTATAAATCAAGTGCACCCCCTGTGGCAAATTTATGGGAGGGAGTGACCACTATCCACAGAAGAAGGGTGGCGATCTGTGTCACTGGAGGGGATTTCCCCATCAAGGTGATTACAGATCTGTTTGAGTGACAGAATATGGGCCCTACCAGGGGACAAGGGATGGAGGTGGAAAAATAAAAACCTGAGTGCAAGAAGGTTCAAATGGGATCTTATCACATGCTTTCTTCCACTTCAGGAAGGAAGTACTTGTTTGAAAGTGAGCATTTCTTTAACCTATTTTTGACTTGGTCATTAATATGATTACCACAGAAGCTCAGCACCAGCCTTAATAGTCTTACCAGAGGCAGCTAGGGAGCATGGTATATAGAGCACTGGACCTGGAGTCTGGAAGTGGTTGTTGTTATTAAGTTGTTTTTCAGTTGTGCCTAGCTCTCCATGGCCCCATTTGGGGTTTTCCTTGGCAGAGATACTAAAGCAGTTTGTCATTTGCTTCTCCAGCTCATTTTACAGATGAGGAAACTGAGGCAAACAGGGTGAAGTGCTTTGCTCAGGGTCACACAGCTAGGAAGTGTCTGAGGCTGGATTTGAACTCAGGAAGATGAGTCTTTCTGGTTCTAAGCCCAGCACTCTATTCACTGCACCAAGACTTGGGTTTAAATCCAATCTCAAACACTTACTAGTTATGTCACCCTAGGCAGGTCAGTTTAAACTTCTCTCTGCCCCAGCTTCTTCATCTATAAAATGTAAATATTAATAGCAGTTACTTACCACAATGACCATGAGCTGCAGTGAAGACCCAATGAGATAATATTTGTAGAGTATTTTGGAAACTTTAAAGCACTATAGAAATGAGGTTTATTTATTATGATTATTCCCGGTGTCTCAGTTTCCCAACTTGTGACATTACTGAAGTGGAATTTTGAGGATGCATTTTTTTTTTAAAAAGCAGTCCACTTATTTGTCATAGAATCTCAGTTAGAACAGATGTTATTGGACATCTAGACCAAACATCACATGATCAGGTATCCCCTTTCCATAACATCACTAACAAATGGTTATCCAGCCTCCGTCTAAAGGTTCCTGACCCCCTCCCCCAAGGAAATGCATTTTACTTCTGGGTTGTTCCAACTGATATCAAATTTTTTTCTGACAATAAATCAGTCTAAACCAGTCTCTCTACAGCATGTAAAACAACTCTAATTCCTCCCTCCCCTTCCCTAGATATCCCTTCTAATACTTGAAGACAGATTTCTTGGAGTGACTCAGAGCAATTCCTATACATACACTCCAGAAATGACATTAAAATGTGGCAGAACACATAATGATTAAGAAATGAAGAGTGAAATGGCAAAAAAGTACCTTTATCCTGTCTGGATTTGGGGAAGAGGGTTAACTCTCACAAACCTTCAGGCACTCAGGAGGGGACCCAGCCAGAGAAGCCTGGGCATGATGACAAATGGTGCTCAGAGGCCCTCTGCTACATGCATCAGCCAGGAGATCAGGCACATCCTAGAAGCCTGACCTGAGGAACAAGTGCTCCAGCAAGGAGGCTTTGGGTCAGTTAAGCCACCCAGAAGTGGGCTGGGAGCCCACAAAGCTTTTACTGAGAGGGCAGTGGTCAGTTCAGGAGTTCCAAGGGCTCTGAATATTTGATGAAACTGACATGAGCCACTTCTGATAGCCTTGGAGAGCTCAGAACCCAGGATCTCCCAGTATTTTGTGTAAAGAATATTTGGCAGAAGGGAGACCCAGCAATAACAGCCTATTCAATACAAATACTAAAAAGGAGGACCTACCTTCTCCTTTAAGTATGTAGGAGCAGAGCCTGGTACTGATAAAAAAAAATCCCAATTCAGGAAGTAAAACTGGGAATATGAGTAAACAAAAGAAGAGAGTGATGACAAAGACTTGGATCTGGGGACAATTCGGATACAAACTTAGAGAAGAGTAACTTCTCAGTGTTTACAGGCAGTAAAGGTATGGCTTGACCACAAGGTCTACTAGAATTACTGGAAGAAATTATTATAAATGAATTGAGAGCTCTAGAGTAGAGGTGTCAAATATGGGGCCAGCATGAGGCCCACAATACCCACAATTCTAGAACCAGATTAAAATGTAATTGGGAAAAATTCTTTTTGGTCTTTATGGAGGGCGGAAGGCAGGGCAATTGGGGTTAAGTGACTTGTTCAAGGTTACACAGCTAGTAAGTGTTAAGTGTCTGAGGTCAGATTTGAACTCAGGTCCTCCTGACTCCAGAGCCTGTGCTCTATTCACTGTGCCACCCAGCTGCCCCCAGGAATTTTTAACAAAATAAATAATAATACAATATCACATAGGGATCTGTTTCTATTTGAATTCAATACCACTGTTCTTGAGGAAAGAAGTGGAAGGAAGGAAGGCGAGTATAGGAGGTGCAAAAAATCTTACCCAAATAATGGACTCCCTGAAAACTAGAATGGACAAAACAAAAATCAGTGAGTTCGTGCGATAACAAGTACCAGAATAAAATCAAAAGACTGAATATATATATATGTAATAATATGTAATGTAAACTATAGCCTATCAAAAATAAATGCTCTAGAAAACATATCAAAGAGAGTTAATTTAAGAAATTTTCAGGCCTTGACAACCACAACCAAAAACATCCATTCTAGATACTATATTTTAAAAATTATAAGAGAAATGTCCCCAGACCTATTAGGACTAGATGACAAAGTAAAAACAAAAATAATTCACATCACCTTTTGAAAGAAATCCTAAAATAAAAGTATGTCCCAAGAATGTCATAGCCAAAATCCAAAGCATCCATATTGTTTAAAGAACAAATAATGCAAACCGTCAAAAAGAAAGAGCTCAATTACCAAGAAACCTCAATCAAGAGCACACAAGACTTGGCAGCTACCATTTCAAAGAACAGGAGGGCATGGAATATGATATTCAAATAGGAAAAAAATAAAGGTTTGTAACTACAAATAACTTAGCTGGAAAAAACTAAGTGTAATTCTATGGAGGAAAAAATGGATCCTTAATGAAAGAAAAGACTTTTAAACATCACTGATGAAAAGACTGCAGCTGAATTGTATGTTTGAAATGCAGACACAAGAAAACTTAGGTAAATATATTGGAGCAAATGTAAAAAAAACTAAAGGAAATGTTTACATTCTAATAAGGGGAGAAGAAACAAGTCCTCTCAAACAAGTGTCCCTAATGTCTTCAACAGTCACAGAGGAAGTTAAATAAATAGGACACAGAGAGGGTATAGGGATGCTTCTGTTCTGTTTTGATGCCCATTAGTGAAGAAAGAAAAGTAAGGGCAAAAAGAATAAATAGGAAGGAAAGGGGAAAGAAGGAGTAAAATATACAACTTCATATAATCAGAGGACATGAGGAAAAGATTATATCAACATGAAGAAGGGGTGGGAAATCTCATTTTCATCTGAATGGAACATCGGAGGATTGAACACACAAATACACACGTGCAAAGAATTTTCTGTAGGGAAAAAAAAATTAAATTCAACAGGGAAAATAGGCAGGGACAAGGAATGGGGAAGAGGAGTTTAAGAGAGAGGGAAGGAATTAAGAATAAGGGAGGGATTAGTTATAAGCAAAACAAACTCCAATTTTGGAGAGGGGATCCGGAAGGGGGGATTAAAAAACCAAATATTTAAAGATTGCTGTCATATCCTTCCTGGGTTTTCTCTTGTTCAGGCTGAATAACCCCAGGTCATTCAACTGATCCTCCTATGGCATGGTCTCCAGACCACAGATGCTCTCCAGCTTCTCAGTGTCCTTCCTAAAATGTGATATCCTCAGTTCTCAGCATGATATTCCAGACATAATATGAACAGGACATGATTAACTCCACCCTTATGCTGGACACTCTGCCTCCATTCATACAACCTAAAATTTGATTAGCTTTTTGGGGTTGCTGTGTCACACTGTTAACTCCTACTGAACTTACAATCTCACCACTTAATCAAAATAGAGGATGGTGTATTTAATTGGGTAGCCAAAACAGGATCTCACTTCTTTCTCCCAGAAGAGCAAGATAATCTTATTTATTTTATTTATGAAGTGTCTAGACATGCTCACCCTGCCTCAAAGGAATATTCAGTGTTCCATTTTTTCCTGTTAGAAAATGTGACTTCAAAAATGTTTCAACCTCATTTCATTTATTCCTACTCCTGTGGAAAGTGTGTCCATTTTTTGGACTTACTAACACAGCAAAAACAATTTGTTGGTGGATAAAAATCCAAACATGGGCATAGAAAGTCAATATTTCTATGTATAAATATATATAGAAATACAATATGTATATATTTATCAATATATATTTGATCACATAATATATTAAATATTTATACATATTTAATACATATTTGGACCAGTTAGGTGGCACAGCGGATCTAGAGTCAGGAGGATCTGAGTTTAAATCTGGCCTCAGACATTTACTAGCTATATGACCTTGGTCAAATCATTTAAACTTATTTGCCTCAGCTTCCTCATCTGTAAAATAAGTTGGAGAAGGAAATGGCAAACCAACACACACACACACACACACACACACACACACACACACACACCCCAAAACTAAATCCAAGTTGATTTGGGGCATTAAAATCTGGAGAAGATCAGAAAAATCTTCCATGTTGAAAATGGCATTTGATCAATCAACAAATTAGGTCTTTGTTCTCCTCCTGCCACTTAGACTGTTCCTTCTCACTCTCCTTTGTTGGATCTTCATCCAAGCCATACTCACTAGCCATGGGTTCCCTCCATGGCTCTGTCCTGGGCCCTCTTCTCTTTATCTCTATATTACTTCATTTGATGATCACATGGGCTCCCACTGCATTCAGTTTTCATCTCCATGATGATGATTCTCAAGTCTACTTATCTAGCTCTAACCTCTTCCCTGACCTCCAGGCTCCCATCTCCCACTATCTATTAAATATCTCCAACTGGCTGTTATGTGACCATCTTAAATTCAACATATCCATAACCAAACTCATTCTCTTTCCCCCTCAACCCTTTCTTCTTCCCAACTCCCTTATTACTGTTGATTATTACTATTCTCCCAATCACTCACAACCTAGGTGCCATCTCTCACTCCCCTTCAATATCCAATCAGTTGCCAAGTCCTATC
Source organism: Gymnobelideus leadbeateri (assembly GCA_011680675.1). Taxonomy (NCBI): domain Eukaryota; kingdom Metazoa; phylum Chordata; class Mammalia; order Diprotodontia; family Petauridae; genus Gymnobelideus; species Gymnobelideus leadbeateri. The sequence goes on along the minus strand of WOXC01008665.1, from coordinate 841,927 downwards.
ATTTTTGCCTTCATAGCCCATTTCATATATGCCCCCACTGCCACTGCCACTACCCTGGGACAGGCCCTCATCATCCCAAGCCTGGCCTATTGCAAGTCTTCTAGTTGGCCTCTGTCTCAAGTCCTTCCCGGTTCCAGTGCTCCACTCAGCTGTCTAATTGATTTTCCTAAAGTGAGGGTCTTACTTTCCCCCTATCTAATAAACTCCAGTGGCTCCTGATTATCTCCAGGATCAGATATAAAATCCTTTGTTCGCCTCTTAAAGTCCTTTATAACCTGGCCCCTTCCCACCTTTCCAGTCTCCTTTTCTTCCTCTCCCCTCCGAATACTCTTACCCAATGACACTGGTCTTACTGTCCCTCTCTTGGCTCTGGGTACTTTCTCTCGCTGCCCCCTAAGCCTGGAATGCCCTCCCTCCTCATCACTGTCTCCTGGCTTCCTTTAAGTCCCAAGTGAAATCCCATCTACAGGAAGCCCCAAGCCCTCTTAATTCTAGTAACTTCCCTCTCTTCATTAGTTCCTTCCCATCCTGTATATAGCATGTTTGTACATATTTGTTTGCTTGTTGTCTCCTTTAGACTGTGAGTTTCTTGAGGGCAGGGACTGACTTTTGCCTCTTTTTGTATCTCCAGTGCTAAGTACAGTGCCTAGCACATAGTAGGCCCTTAATAAATATTTCCTGACTGACTGATTAATCCATCCTTAAAATCTCCTCAAGCTTCAAAATTCCAAGATTCTGTGATCCAGCTTAAGGCTGGAAAAAGCTCAGGGAGCTATTCAGGAGTCCCCAATTAAAATGTAGATACTCTTGGGAAGAGGAACTGTCTGAAACCCTAATTGACTATTAACATTAGGTAGGATTAGTCATTTTAAGGTAAGCCTCTGGGCTGAGGTAGGTGGAGAGAGCCACCTGGAACTACCTTCCTCCTTCCTAATTCTCTCAGTCCAAATCCAATCCTTAAGGGCCCAGGCACAATGGCCTAACTTCCACAGAGTTTCCATCTGACCACCCCTCACACAGGTAGCCTCCTTTCCCCTTCTGGAAGAAGCTAAGGTGAACCAGACCCTCCCACAGCTTATGCTGAGAGACCTGGAGGTATTAGGAAGGCAGAAGGTCCAGAGGCTCAGCTTTCTTAGGGAGCTCATAAAATTTTAAAAGCTGGAAGGAATCTTAGAGGTCATCTAATCTGACATAGAAAGAAACTGAGGCTTGGAGTGGGGGAAATGGCCTACTCTAAGGTCCCACAGCAGCAGGGTCACAACTTGAAGGCATGAGATCTGATTCTAAATTTATGCTTGTTAAATGTACCAAGGCTACGCTCTTTGACCAGACTACTTCTAGTTTCTTTGAGCCTAGCTTTGGCCCTATACTGTCCATACAATATTCAACTGAGAACTGGGGGACACCTCCGAGGGCATTTTGTCCAACCCTTTATTTCATAGGTAAGGAATCCAGGCACACACTTAGTAAGCAATAGAGCCAAGACTTGAACCCAGTAACCCTGATTCCAAACAACACTCTTTTTTCCCATATATGAACCAGACTGTCCTTTGTCTTTGGTCCTTCTTCAATGGCAAAATTTAATTCAAGCAACATGTATTAGAGGTCTACTGTATGCAAGAGGGTAGCTAGATGGTGTAGTAGATAAAGTGCTGGCCCTGAAGACAGGAAGACTCCTCTTCCTGGGTTCAAATCTAGCCTCAGACACTTCTTAGCTGTGTGACTGAGCAAGTCACTTCACCCTGTCTGCCTCAGTTTCCTCATCTATAAAATAAGCTGGAGAAGGAAATGGCAAACCACTCCAATATCTTTGCTAAGTAAACCCCAAATGTGATTATGAAGATTCAGTCATAACAGAAAAAAAAAAAAACACTGAACAACTGCATTCAAGAACCCACACTAATTAGTTAGAAAGCCTTTATTAACTTCCCGCTATGTGCCAAGTAATGTGTTAGGTGCTGGAGATACAAAGATAAAAATGAAACAATTCCTACCCTCAAGGAGTTTCCCTCCTATCTGGGAGTCAACACACACATCAATGAGGTCCACTAGACCATACCAAAGGATCCTTGTGGGTGGTATATTGATTTAGAAAACCCCATTTCAGTATGACTTATTTTCTACTGTATTTTTATTTTGGTAAACATTTCCTATTTACATTTTAATCTGGTGCATTAATGCAGGTGAGTTTGACACCTCTGATATACAATAAGTATTCAATATACAAAAAACATAGAAAAAAGCAAAGGTACTTTAGGGGATGGGGAGGCAGTAGTGGCTAGGGGATGAGGAAAGGCTTCATGGAGGAGGAAGGAATGGTCCTGGAGCTGTGTCTTGAAGGAAACAAGAGGTTATGAGAGGTAAAGGAGTGGGGAGGTGAGCCTGGAGGGAGATGTGTTTTAGGCATGGTGGGCAGCCAGTGTAAAGGTGTAGAGATGAAGAGTTGTGTATGAGGAACAGCAAGAAAACCATTCCAAGGCAGATGTCCTATTTATTGTTGCTGTTGTTCAGTCATGTCTGACTCTTCATGACCCTGTTTGGAGTTTTCTTGGCAAAGAGTTTGCAGTGGTTTATAATTTCCTTCTTCAGCTCATTTGACATATGAGGAAACTGAGGCAAACAGGATGAAGTGACTTACCCAGGGTCACCCAGCTAGTAAGTGTCTGAGGTCAGATTTGAACACACAGAGACAAGTCTTCCTCATGTTCCATAGGCATCTCAAATTTATACTCCACCCCCCCAACATACCTCCCATCCAAACTTCTCTATTTCTGTCCAGCATACCACTATCCTTTTGGTCATCATCAATCTACTCTTCACACATCCAGTCAGCCGCCAAATCTTGCCTTGTACTCCATGTTGACACCTTTGGTATTGCACAAGTCACAGAGTTAGTCTGTAGCAGACCCGGCATTAGAACCAAGAGAAGCCAGGTCTCCTGTCAGTCTAGTGCTTCGTCCCAGACCCACGAGTCTTCCTACACATATATTCTTCACAGGATCACAGATACATAATTAGAAGGGATTTTGGAAGCCATCTAGTCTAACTCCCTCATTTCAGAGATGAGGAAACTGAGACCCAGAAGTGAGGTGACTTACAGCCACACAGCCCTCCCTAAATAAGACTGCATCTATGACCATCATTTTCTCTATCACACAGCCACCGAATCTCAGAGGTAGAAGGGACCTCAGAGGATCATTGGTACTTGGACAGAAATCCCTCCAACAACATCCCTGACAAATGGTGGAAGACCTCTCTGAGTGAAGGGGAGAACTCTCTGAGTGAAAAGGAACCCTCTCCACGCTCTGAGGAAAGCCATGTATTCCCTTTTTTCAGATAATTCTCATTGATAGAGAAAAAAAATCTCTTTACATTGTATGGAAATCAGTCTCTCTGTAACTTCCACCCCCTCTTTCTTAGTTCAACCCTCTGAGGCAAAGCAGAACAGGTCTAAAGCCCTCTTATCTGAAGCCCTGGTGCAGAAAATCCAATCCTGCTCTCAGACACAGTCATCTCAACCAGCTGTTCGTTTTCTAAATCTGCCTCAGCCGAATTCTCCAAGTCTTCAGTTTCTGGCCTGGCATTTCATGATCCCTAACAATGGCTCCAAGGTTCCTCCTGGCTGAATCATTTGTGCTTGGCTAAGTTGCCAGAAGTGAGAGTTTTGACAAGTCTGAGGATTCTCTCTATCCCCCTCCTTGGGACACACCTCACCAAAATGGCACCCAGCCCCTACCATTAATAACAGCTGGACACAGGGCTGTTTGGCTACCTCTCAGCAAGGAGTAACCAAGCACCCACAATTTCCTCTTCTGAGCTCTTGCAGATCTTCCCTCTCCTCCTGCAATTATGGTCCCTCAGCCTCATTCCCTGAAGCATGAGAAGCTATTTCTTCCTCAGGGAGATGAGCTCCACACTCAGCAGGAAGAGTGTTATATCTATTATATCACATAGCTCCAAAGTCTCAGCAGTCCTCCTTCCTTGATGAGTGGGGTGATGGACCAGAGTGGGGAGGGATTTGAGGCAGGTAGATCCATCAGCAGCTACTGCAGTAATCTAGGTTTGAGATGATGAGGGTGTACCCTGGGAGAGAAGGGAACATAGAGGAAAGATGGTACAAAACTATCAATGGGGCCACCACCTTCCTCATCATCCACACTTGGGACTACAGTGTCCTCCTCACTCCTTACTCACATTCACTCAACATAGCCAAATCTTGTAATTTCTACATTTTTAACATCTTTCCTATACAGCATCTTCTGTCCACCCAAACAACTCCCCTCCTAAGAACAGGCTCTTATCACCTACATCTGTATTATTGCAACAGGCTGATGATCAGTCCCATTGCCTCTGACACAAGCCATTCATCCTTTCAATGGCCTTCCTGGACAACTCTCCAAGACAATGAGTTACAGAGCAGACATCGCTCTGGGAGAAGGAGTTTCCTCAACTGGAGAATTGTCTTTACCAATGAAACTAGAGATTGTGACCCGATCCCCACACTTAGCACAGTGCCTGGCTTTTTATAAGTGCTTATGGATGGACTCTCTCTTTAAAATTCAAATCATGATGTTGTCCCTGCTCTCTGCCCCATATTCCCCAGTTGGTAATGACTTCTCCTCCATAGGATAATCCACAGCACATTCCATAGGACTCATGCAGACTTCCTAGATTATTTTCATAGAGATTATTGCACTGTCTCAATCTCAGTTCTCAGCACAGGGCCTGGCACATAGTAGGTGCTTAATAAATGTTATTGCCTGAGAGCACTGCACTGTATCACCCCATCTCAGAAGCTGGAAAGGAGCTCAGATACCATTCAGCTTCACTTGAAAAGAAATCCCCTCTACCACACCTCCAACAAATATTTGTTCTATGAAAACCTTCAGTGAGGGGAAGTCCAGGACCTCCTGAGGTTACCCATTCTATTTGGGGGCTGCTCTAGTCGTAAGAAAGATTGTATGGACATCAGACAGCTTCTACCTTTTAAGGTCAAGCAAAGTAAATCTAATAAGGGGAGTCGAGGAATAAAGCCCTGGATTGAGGACCAGAGTCCTTGGGTTCCAAGTCCTGATTCTTCCCTTTACTATCTGAGTGGCCCAGAGCAAATCAGGTCATTCACCTAGGCTGGGAGTAAAGAAAACTTGGGTTCAAATCCAACCTCACATACTCATTAGCCATGTGACTCTGTGCAAGTCACTTAACCTCTTCCTGCCTTGGTTTTTCATTGTTGTTCAGTCATGCCCAATTCTTCTTGACCCCATTTGGAGTTTTCTTGGCAAAGATAATAGAGGGGTTTGCCATCTCCTCCAGCTCATTTTACAGATGAGTAAACTAAGACAAACAGGGTTAAGTGACTTGCCCAGGGTCATACAACTCGTGTCTGAGGTCAGATTGAACCCAGGAAGATGAGTCTTCCTGACTCCAGGGCTAGCACTTCTTATAGCATCTACCTTCCAGGATTGCTGCAAAGATCAAATGAGAATATTTGTAAAATGTTTAGCCCAGTGCCTGGCATTTAATAGGTGCTGTATAAATGCTAGCTTTTCAACCTCTCTGTCCTCAGCATCTCTGTAAAATGAGGAGGTTGGTTTAAATGGCCTCTGAGATTCCCTCTAGCTCTAAAGGCATAATGAATCTTCCTTCCATGCGATGACCCTTCAAATATTTGAGGACAGCTATAATGCACTCCTTAATTCTTTTCTTTTCCAGGCTAAACACCTTCAGTTCCTTCATCTGACTGTCAAATGAAATGAGCTCAAGGCCATTCACTAATCTTGGCTGCCCTCCACCATATCGGTCTGTATCTGTGTCATATTCCTTTACTAAATAATGAGAAAGCAAGATTTTTCAGTGGTCAAAATAGAGCATCAAAGGCAGAGTGGTTTTTTTTTCATTGTTGTGGTTGTTTCTGACAGATATACATAATGAAGGCAGGAATGTGCTGTGTATTTGTAGGTTGGTGGGGGAATTACCTGTCTTTTGCTTAGTTTTTGTTCTAGTTCAAATTCATTTGCTAGCCAAGCCAGAAAGGATTGTGACAATTTCTAATTCTAAGTTAGATGCTATTGAACTCCAGACATTGGGAATTAAAATAAAATACTTAATCTTAGCCTGGGGACATTCTACCTGGTATTTGTTCAGCAGCCCCTTCACTGGGTATGGTGGCTCAGAGCCACTAGCTGTGACTAAAGAGTTAGCAGTCTACTCCTATCAGGGAGAGGCTTTCTAATCATTGTACCCTACTAGATGGGAGTGGAGATGATCAGCAGGTGGTCCTGTAGAGGTGAAATTCTAAAGCTGATTGCAGAGACAAACCCAGTGACTACAGCCTGGACAGAAAGCAGATACAACAGCTATCATAGAATATCACTGAAAGGCATTAATAGCTTCACAGTATGGGAGGTATGAGTTGCCTTAGCTACACAAATGTCTTCCCTGTGTGTCCCTGGCCACTTGGGCTCCTGGCATGTGCCTCTTTACACATATGCTTGCTACTTATCCTGTAGATGTGTGCTCTCCATATATGATCCCTGGTCAAGTGTCCTCTCAATGTATGTACCCCCTACTGCTAGTCTGGATAACCTGTGGGAAAATATACCCCATGTACATATGGTGGGGAATCTTCTTGTTACTTTATTTGCTATGAAATTGGATTGTCTTTTGTTTGAACTCTGGCTGGCTACAAAAAGTACTTGTGAGCTACAGTTTTGAGTGAATGTTAACCCACAAGTATTTCAAACCTGGGATAGTTTTGAGTTACACTAGATAGTAACCTTTATAAGGAGAGGGCCTGTGACTGCTTTCTTTGTAAAACATCCCGTACCTAGCATACCTCTAGCAGGGAATTAAATGAATTGCTGAATATGACGATAGACACATTCCTGAAAATATCCACACTTTGAACTTTTCAAAGTTCTTTCACATCAATATCTCGAGGGACCACATCCTTCTGATGAATGATGAAACAAGGCTCAGAGACGGGAAGTAAGTTATCCAAGTTTACATGGAGTTAAATTGGCAAGTGTAGAGGCCGGAGCTCAGGCGCTTTCCAATATACCACACTGCCTGGCCCAAGGTGGAGAAGGTAAAACATAATCATTCCTTCCACCCCCATCTGCTCCCCTCACAAAGAGGTCCCCGGCCTCAGATCCTGACTAAATTGGAGCCCTCATCTGCTGGGGTGCCTGAGATGGGAGATACCCTCCCATCCCTGAGCACATACCCTAGTAGACAAGAAGGAGGGGAGGGAGTTCAGTGCCTACAGTCCCCTACACAGACCTTGACAAATGGGGGCAGACAGGAAGACAATGTGTCTTCACCTGGAAGGGTGGAGAATATGGGGAGGGGGGGATTTACAGGCTGGCTCCCTGGTGGGCAGAGTGCCCGTTGCCATGGCAATCGCCTCAGTCACTCAGAGTCAAGGGATAGGGGCTTGTCTCAGCTCTTTCCTCTTCCTCTAAGGCTGAGGCAAAGAGGCTATGTTGTCATGACAACACCCCCTTAGTTTAACGTTCCACCCCCCCTTTTTCATCTGCTGCTTTATTGAGGGGAGGGGGCATCTCTGAATTCCCATATCTCCTAGCTCTGTCCCCCTTCTCTTACATGCATGATTTTCACCAGCTGGGGGTTGGGAGGGTGGAGGAGGGGAAGTGAGGGGAATCCTTGTTTATCCCCCTCCCCCTCCCAGTGCCACACGCTTCTTCTGACTGCTGGGGCTAGCTAATCATTTGCCACGAGAGGGTGTCTGATGATGAGGGGTCTCCCTGGTAACAGGTCTAGCTCCCGTCTCCATGGCGATCCTTGGTTAGAGACCCTTGTCTCACCCTCCGGAGGGATTTATTGACTTCCACTTTCCAAGGCTGGGCTCCAGGCACAGCCACCTGGGATGGGTGAGTCCAGCCTTGTCACCTCCCCACTGGGCTATTCAGGGATGGGGGTTGGGAGTGAAATGCTTTCAAGTGTCTTCATCTTCAAAGCCCGAAGGCAGAGAATTGATCCACAGGAGAGGCAGGGGAGTGGACAGGAGACATCACAGGACTCATTGTCATCCAGGCCCTTTTACTTAAAGGAGTAAAGTACCTTTCCAATAGTCCAAACTTCTCTTAATCCCAGGGCCAGGGAAACTGCCGTGGTAATTTGGAGAGAGGAGAGCAAAAGCGGGGGCAGAAACAAGTCTAGCTCTCTTGGTCTCATTGCCCTTCCAACCTCAGTCCTCAGTGAGGGGGAAATAGGGAGCTGTAGGGTAAGGTGGGGTTGGAGAGAGGTGCCTGTACAGACCAGGGACAGCCAAGGAGAGGTTGGGTAATAGGAAAGCTTCTGAAAAGGAGCCACACAAAGAAGAAAGAAAACTTAGGCAGGTCATTGAGCTAAGTGTACCAGAGCAGAGTCGAGAGGGCACCCCTTCTTGGTGATGAAGAAGGATGAAAAACCCATGGCCTAAGGCTTTGGAAGAGACAAGACCAGACCCGGCAGCTGGGACCGGACCCCAGGGGAATAATAAAGAATGTAGTCCTAGTTTGGCTTCCCCAAACTAGGGAATGGGGATCCCCTGACTGATACCCTCCCCTATCACTGCCAATACAATATGGGTATGGAGAAGGGAAACCCTTCAGGGAGGGCCATCACCCATGGGGACTCGGGGGGCCTAGAAAGTTGATCACATTAATCTCCTACGGATTGCTCTGTGAAAGCCTCCTTCCCCAGGGTAGAAAAAGTAAGTGGTTTCTATTTGGGGATTCATGGGTCTGAGCTGGGGATGCTGTGCCAGGCTATTTCCACCATGTCATGAGAGCTCTTCTAGGGTTGGGGTTCCGGGCCTGTGTCCTGAGCTCCTTTCATGGCAGCCTAGTGAAGTCTATGGATTCCTCAGAATTATGTTGTTAAAGGCATAAAATAAAATATATCGAATTACAAAGGAAACCAATTCTCTTTATGGATCTCAGGTTAGGAAGCCCTGCTCTAGGGAGTCATTAATGCATTTTAAACAGGGGAATGATGCGATCAGATCTCTGCATGAGAAATCTTAGAAGTTCAGGGCTGGATGAAGCCTCACTTAGCATCCAATCCCCACCAATCCTCAAGAGGAGAGCCTTCTAACATCATCTCTAACATGTGGCTGTTTATCCTTTTTAGCAACGGAGAACTCACTACCCTATAAGATGGTCCAACTCACTTTAGGGTAGATCTAATTGTTAGGAAGCTTTTCTTCACACAAACCCCAGAGGTGCCTTGGGGACTTCTATCTGCTGGTGCTCATTCTGTCCTCTGGGGTCAAGGAGCACAAATCTAATCCCTTTTCCTCAGGAGAGCTCTTCAGATACTCAAGCCAGCTATCACTTTCCTTTCTGCTAAATCTTCTCTTGTTCCTAGTTAATTCAATGTCAAGTGGCTTCCCCATTCTGGTGGCCTTCTCCTGGGTGCTCACCAGCATGTCAATGTCCTTCCTAAAATATGGGGACTGCAACACTCTCAGATGTGGTCCATGTGTTTGTTAGGACTGGATTCCCACCCACCCCCCTTTGAAAAATTAAAAAAAAAATCTTAGTTATAAGAGATAGCCCTCTGGGTAGAAGAAGGGGAAGGGACATACTTGGAAATGAAGGTAATGAAAAAAACCCACAAAAAACCACAGATATCAATAAAAAGCAGATAAAATGTAAAACAAACAAAAAAACTAAGGCAGACACTTAGATACAAGGGATTAATCTGGCAGGTGTGAAGAACAGATTGAAGTAGGAGTAGGGAGGACCAGAGGGGAAGAGTCTGTTAGGAGGCTAATTCTATTTCCCAGGTAAAGGGGGAGAAGAGGAGCCTACAGATATGAGAGGAATGGAAGAAATAAAGTGCGGAGGACTTGACAACTGATTAGATTTGGGGAATGAGTGAGGAAGGAATCCAAAAAAGGTCTCAGATCTTACGATCCTAGATGAGGGATGGAAGGGAATGTCTAGTCAAACTCTCATTTTACAGATAAGGAAACCGAGGCTCAGGAGTTCAAGGTGGTGAGGTGGTTTGTCAAAGTAAGTGTCAGAAGTGGATTTGAATCAATATCTTTGGATTCCTGACAGCTATTTCGCATTGTACCACGTTTTGTTGGTTTTCAAGCCTAGGGGTGAAGGGAGAGAGGGTGCAAATGGTCAAAGAAGCATAGATTTAGAGCTGGAGGGTATCTCTGAGGCCATCTAGTCTAACTCTCTCATGTTACAGACCAGGAGACTGAGATACTTGTTCAAGGATCACTCAGGCAATGTCAGAGGCTTGATTTCAACTCATATCCATAGTCAGCACTCTTCCAATAACAGCAATTATATACACACACACACACACACACACACACACACACACACACACACACACACACACACACACACATACACTGTGTGCCAGGCACTATGCTAAGTGCTTTACAAATTTGATCATTTGATCCTCACAAAAACCCTAGTTGTTCCATAGTTATTCCCATTTTAGAAATGGAAAAAACTGAGGCAAAGGTTAAGTAACTTGCCCAGGGTCACACAGCTAGTAACATAGTAATAATGTGATACAATGTTGCTGCACTATTGAAAATAAAACAAAGAGGAATGTGATGGATACAGAGCAGCACAGAAGACATATGAACTGATGCAAAATGAAGCAGGCAGAATCAGGAAATTGATATAAGTAACAACAAAGACAATGGAAATGGAAACACCACCACAAGACAATCAAATTTAGATGCTGGCAAATTATATTGATCAAGCTCAGCCCCAAATAAGAGACATAAGTATCTCTTTCCATTTCTTTGCAGAAGTAAGGAAGGCTGGATGTAGAACCCTGTGTATGATGTCAGGCTTTTTCTATATGTTGTTTTGCTTAAGTTGTCTTCTTTCTTTTTAAAAAAAAATTCTTTAGTTAGGGGGAGGTTATTGGTGCCAGAAAGAAAGGCATGGCAAGTAGTCAAAACCTTGGAACAAAGTGGGTGCCCAATGACTAAGGAATGACTAGACCAGCTGTGGTACACAGACATCATGGGATGTTATTGTATCATAAGAAATGACAGTTATGAGGAATTCATGGAAATCCAGGGAGATTTGTACGAAGTGATTTACAGCAAAGAAAATAGAACCAACGTAAACATGCACAGTGATAACAATGATGTTCACAAAATAACACTACATAGCAGCTGAACTCAATTTGCAATCCACTCTTGTTCCCAGAAAACAGAGGTTCTAACATAAACATCCTTTCTCTAGAAAGGTGAGGGACTGAAAGGAGGGCAGAATGTTGCATACACTGTGAGAAGAGGTTGTTGTGTTGGTCAATTTTTGTTCAACTGTACCTAGAGCTTTACCCTCTAATATTACTTTCCATCTATTCTCGGTCAATGAGTATTTGTTAGGTCCTTGCTATGTGTCTAGCAGTGTGCTAAATGCTAGAAATAAAAAAGAAAGGCAAAAAGACAACTCTTCTGCATGAATCTTGTAGGCCTCTCATTGTTTCCTATATAACAATGAAAGCCCTGTGAGGTCAGAGATTGTTTTGGCCTTTCTTCTGTATCTCTAGGACTTAGAATGGTTTCAGACCTTAGTAAGTTCTTCACAAATGCTCGTTGACTGCCTGACTTGGTTACAAGACTTAGAGCAGGAGAGGATCTCACAGGCCAGCTAATCTAACTTTCTCATTTCACAGACTGGGTGTGGGGGAGGATGGCTGTGAATTTTCTTTTTAAATATAGGATTGAGGGAAGAAGAGGGACCACATGCTGAGCAGGAAGAAGAAATGCACCTGGGCAGATTCTGAGAAAGTGCTTCTTTCTAATGACCCTACTTGCTGCCACAAAGACCACCTCTATAGCATCAATATTCTCTCACTAATGCATTCTCCCGATAATTTACATGACTGCAAAACATGGAAAACTGTGCTCTCAGAAGGCTCAAAAAGTACAAAGGCCCTAAAGGATGGCTATGGAAGTGGGCTGCCATATGGTAAAACAAACAAACCACCAAAGGGAAAAAAAAAACTGCACACAAATGACCAAAGAAATGCTTCTGGAAAAAGAGGCGGCCCAGTGGAGCAGAGAGAATGACAGCAAAAGTGGCTGGCCAAGTGGTGATATTGGTAATGAAGGGAGATGAAAATAATGAGAGGAGCTTCCAAGGTAGACTCCTACCCCCTGCAGCAAGCCTGGTGCCGGGCAAGTAGCAGATGCTTAAGAAATGCTTGTTGGGGAATTGATTGACAGATGAGAGAATACTCATTAGAGGAACAGAGAAAGAGGGAAAAGCATGGCACTGCAGCTCTAATGACCCAAGTGACCTTAGGCAAGTCATAGCCATACTGGGCATCAGGTTCCTCATCTGTAAAATAAGGTTGGACTGGACAGATGGCCTGTGATGACCCTTCCAATTCTATTCCTAAGATGCTTAGATGTGGAAAGGCTGTGATCACTCCTAGGGGGATGGGATTCGACCCCAGATAACCACTGACAAAGTATCAGCCCTGGTATGAGAGAAAGCATTGGCCTGTGTCACCCACAGCTTTTCTATTTCCCATCCCACTGATCAGAGTGCTGGGCACACAATAGGAGCTCCCTAAGCATTCGACTGATTGGAACTGATTGCCTCTCCCCTTCTTCCTCCTACCCAAGTCAGTTCTTATCCATCCTTCAAGGCCCACCCCCTCAGGGAATCCTGCACTGATGGCCCAGGTGGGATGTGATAACTTGCCTTTGAGACTGTCACAGAGAAGAGGGATTGGATCCATCACGAGGCAGGATGAGGAACCATGGAGAGGAGTTGCAGGGAGGTCAATTTCGACTTGATGTCAGGAAAGTTCAGAGGGACACACAGGTAAATAGGAAAACTTTGGAATTGATGTGAATTTGCTTCTAGAAGCTAAGGTCAGCAGAACATTTTTTTAAGCTATCTATACTAGAGAGTCTTGGTGTGATAATCTACTTTTCTCTGGTCTTCTTTGTATATGGAAACAATCATGTTCAAAAGTAGGTGGTGGGCTCCTTTTCCCTGAAAGGCTTCAAACAAAGGCCAGACCAGCACTTCTGGGGTTAGCCCTGGTGAGGTTTCCTTTTTAGGTGCTGGTTGGACAAAATAACTGCTGAAGTCCCTTCCAGTCAGTTACAGGATCCCAGAGCTCAGATATCAGCTGGTCCACATAGTCCTCATTTTATAGATGGGGAAATCGAGGCCTAGGGAGATTAAGCTTCTTGCCCACAGAGGGTAATAGCCAGTATGCTTGAGATAGAACTCGACCCCAGGTCCTCTGACTCCAAAGCCTGGGCACCTTCCATTGTACCACGATGCTTCCCACGCTGAAACCCTCTCCCCTCACTTGCCCACCTCTCCACCAGGCTGCCTGCTTTCTCCCTTGTCTGAATTCTAACCCAAGTAGTTCACGCCATTCAATTAACAGAGACAGCTCTGCTATTGTCATCTGGAACTATTATCTCAATGTTGTGCTGCTACAGGCTTAAGTCTGATTATGAGAAGCTCCTGGGTCTCATTCTTTTTTGTGTCTCTGATAGCCCCAAGCCTGGGATCTTAAATGAAAGGAGCGACCACCAAGAGGTATCAGGGAGACAGACAGTCAGCCTCAGAACCAGAAAGAGGTAGGTGTAAGCGCTGCCTCTGGTGGGCCGCATTACCCTGGCCAAGTCTTTGAGACTCTCACTGTTCCTGGTGAGTCTTGGACATCATATGTTTAGTAGAAGACGCCAGCCTGCTTTGTCAGAGGGAGGTCCCTATACAAATGAATTCACAAGCCCAATCTCTATCCCTTTATAGGCTCAACAGGCCACAGGGGTTCATTGAAGGTTTGTGGATTGGCTATGAAATCTGTTGGATTTTAGAGGGAAGGGGATTTGAGCCTTTGGATTTGAGCTTGAGACGTGCCAGGAAAAATCATCTAATTTGAATGGCAGAACTATGGTGGTGGTGGTTGTTATTTCAGTTGTGCCCAACTCTCTGTGACCCCGTTTGGGCCTTTCTTGGCAAAGGTACTAGAATTTTTGCCATTTCCTTATCCAGTTCATTTTACTGATGAGGAAACTGAGGCAAACAGGGTTAAGTGACTTGCCCAGGGATATGCAGCTAGTACATATCTGAGGTTGGATCTGAATTCAGGAAAATGAGTCACTCTATCCACTGTACCGCTTAGCTTCAGTAGCTATCATTTATTGATCCCTAAGACATTCTCTCTCCTTTCTTAATGAATTCTGTGCCTAGCTCAAAGTCTATGTCTCCACTCCAACTCCCACCCCCCTACTAGTGAACTTCAACATACATGTTGATATTCCTTCAGGTAACCTGACTTCTCAGTTCCTTGGTCTGCTCAGTCCCCCTGATCTACTTCTCTGTTTCATCTCAGCTACATACAAAGATGGTCATAGCCCTGGATCTTGCCATCACCCACAAGTGATACACTTACATGTTTAAGAACCTCAAAATTCCTTTATTTGATTACAGTCTTTTTTCTTTCTATTTCTCTTTATACCTTGCTCCTCTTAGACCAACTCTTCATCTTCTCCCCAATCTCCAATCCCTCCATCCCTCAGTACTTTCCCAGGTCATGATCCCTGCTCTGACAAGACTCTTCTCCTTTACCAATATGGTAGACCAGTACAACTCTATACTACCCTTTGCTCTCAGAATCCTTGATCCCCTGACTTATTGTTGATTATGCTTTGTCAGGCCCCAACCTTGAATTATTTCCATTATCTATTTGCCTTCTTCACGCTTAGTCATGCACCACTGTCCAGAGCTGGATGAAATCAGGAAACCTTGCTTATTATAGTGGACTCTACAAATTTATATCACATATAATCTCAACTGGGCCCTCACTGCAGCAAGGCAATCTTTCCACTCCCTTCCTAATTTATTCTCTTACTTGTTTTACCACAATCTCTGTATTTTACAGATGAAAAAACTGAGGCTTAGAAAAGGGAATACATGGCCACATAGCTAGTCAGTGGCAAAAGGGGGACTAGAATCCAGGCTCCCCACTTCCTGTCAAGTACACATTCCTTCTCTGATTTCCATAGCCCACACTCTTTTCCCCTCCCACCGCCCCTTAGTTTATCTGCTGTCCATGTCACAGTTCACAGCCATAGGGCCTGATGTCCTCCCACTGGCTATACTCCTCCTCTCCCCAGATGGCAAAGGTTCTAATTAAAGGATGATTGTTTTCTTCCAGGAAATCTATCTGGAGCCAAGGAGTTCAGAGTTCATGCATAAATAAAGAGGAAGGAAGCAAGGCAGGCTGTTTATTGACCCACGAGTCTCTATGTTTTAGCTCAGCACCCCCAACCCTCATCGGAAAACCATATGGCAGTGAAATGAATATCCAGGCTGGGCAGATCCTGTCAAGATGCTGACCATAGAGACATCACTCCTTCTTAAGAGGGCCCTATGTCTTCTTATCAGCTCCTCTGAATCTTTGGCTTGTCTCAGAATATAAGACAAAAGCATTCTGAATTTATCAATCAACATGCATGAATTAAGCACGTACTGCATGCCAGGCACATAGGGCAAAGGAGTTCACATTTCAGTGAGGGAGATAATGTGTAAATTAGTGGGGACACACATGGAGAGGGACCGTAGAGAGCAAGGCTCTAGCAGGTGGGGTGGGGGCCCAGAAAGGCCTTCTGTAGAAGGGAACACTTGAGGGAGTTCTGAAGGATGCTCAGGATTCTCAGGGGTGGAGGTGAGGAGGCAGTACATGGGAAATGATGAAGGGTTCCGTGCAAGGAGCAGCCAGTATGCCAGTATGGCAGGTTCATAGAGGTCATGCAGGGAAATAAAGTCTAGGAAGCCAAAAAGGGAGGAAGGGGCCAGGTAGTGAAAGACTCTGCAACTCAGGGGAGGTAGCTGGCATGGAATCCCAGGCTCAGTTTCCCAGCCCTGTTCTTTCCACCATCATCATAAGCAGCATCACACTGTTACAGCTAGCATTTCTGTAGGATTTTAAGGCTTATAAAGCAATTTACATCTGTTCTCTTATTGGACCATCACAACAATCCTATAAGAGATGAACATTATTATTTCCATTTTATAGATGAGGAAACTGAGGCTCAGTAAGGGCCAGTGATTTGCCAAGTGTCACAGAGGGTTGTAGGAATTGAACATAGGTCTCCCAGACTCCAATGCTGACTCTTCACTCATGGAGGCACTTGCCCAAGGTCACTCATTCTGTCTGTCCTTAATTTAGGACGACAAGAAGTCAGAACTGGAAGGACCCTAAAAAGCCACTTCATCCAGCCCCCTCAGTTTACAGATAGGCAAACTAAGGCCCAGAGAAGGAGACTTGCTCTTTGGAACCAAGCTCAAAATCAGGTCATTGGCTCCACCTGCCACTCCCCTCAATTCTTCACCTCCATTCTGTCCATACGCCCAAGCTGGGAGAGGAAGCTGATGAACAGAAGTATTCAGTAAGATCTTGCCAGATGAAATAGTTTCACCTCTTCCCTGTTTCTAGACAAAATTAAACTGACATAGAATGTCTGGAAGTAACAGAAAGTTCCATGTTACAATACTGGAAATCAAAGTCCCTGGGTCTAGTCCTGGCTCCTGCAATGACACATTGTCTGAGAGCCTCACTTGCCTTCTCAAAAATAAAGATAATAGGTGACATTTGATCTTAAAGTCTACAAAGTGATTTGTAGACATTGTATTGTTTAAGCTTTGAAATAACCCTGTGAGGTATTTGGGATTTTTAAAAACCTAAGAGTCCCATTTTACAGATGAGAAAGCTGAGGTTCAGCCAGGTTAAGCAATTCACCCACGGTCATACATAATGAGGATCAGAAGCAGGATCTCACTCATCTCACTAGCTAATGTATCCCACTGTCTCTCTAGTAACAGTTCACATTTATACAAAACGTTAAAGCTTTCAAAGCACTTTTTTTCACAACAATCTCATGAGGTTAGGCAGTAGAGAAAGGGCCGGGTCTAGAGTCAGGAGGATCTGTGCTCAAATCCTGCTGTAGACATCTGCTGGTTGTGTAAGCCTGGGCAAATCGGTCATAGTCTCTCTTGGTCTCAGTTTCCTCATCTAAAAACTGAGGGTGTCGGATCTGACAGCCTTTTAGGTCCCTTCCAGCTCTAAATGATAATGCTGGGTGGGGGGCGGTATAAGTGTTACCTTCTGTTTACAGATGAGGAGACCAAGTCTGATTGTAAACATGGCTTGTTCCTGGCCACCTATCTAATTGCAGAATTCACACACGGGTCCTCTGATTCCAAGACCAGAGTTCTATCAGAGGCATGCTATTTCCCAGAGGGAGGCCAACATTTAATAAATGCCTACTATGTGCTAGGCACTGGGCATATAGAGGAAGGCAAAACCCCAGATTCTGCCCTCACATTCCAAGGGGAGACAAGATGCAAACAAATATGTACTCAGGAGGCTGTGTAGGGTAAGTGGGAGTCTGCCTCAGAAGGAAGGCCCTGGTGGGGGAGTGGGAGGAAGAGAGGCCTTCTGCACAAGGTGGGGTTTCAGCTGAGTCCTGCAGGAAGCCAGGAGGCAGAGGTGAGGAGGGAAAGCCTTCTAGGTACAGGGGACAAGCACTGTAAATAATGGCACGCATCTGAGAGAGGGATGGTCCTTTTCAAGGAACAGCCAGAAGGCCAGTGTTGCTGGCTTTATGGAGTGAAGGGGCACAATGCATGAAAAAACCAGAGCTGTGGGAAGGGGTCAGGTTAGGAAGAATGTTGAAAGCCAGATGGAAGACTTTATATTTGATCTTGGAGGTAATCCAAAGTCATGCTTGCTTGGGCCACTACAAACATGTGTTATGTAATCTCAACTAAAGGCGCAGCTAGGTGGGACAGTGGATAGACCACTGGCCCTGGAGTCAAGAAGACCTGAATTCAGATCAGCCTCGGACACTTGACACTTATTGCATGACCTTAGACAAGTCACTTAACCCTGTTTGCCTCATAATAAACAAACAAACATAATCTCAGCTAGGCCACTGGAGTTTATTAATGAAGGGGACAGTATGGACGCTAGTCTTCAGCTTTGGGAAAATCACCTGGTAGCTGAATGAAGGATGGATTGAAGAAACTCTACTAAGCACTCTTGTCCACAGGAATAAGGAAAGGGTCCTGACTAGGGAACTGAAGGACAGCTCTGCTGTTTATTACTTCTGTGACCTTGGAAAAATCACTTCCCTTCCCCCCAACTTCAGTTTCCCCCTTTGTAAAGGGAAAATATTGGAATTGAAGATCTCCGAGTCCCTTCCAGTGTGGGTGATGCCCCAACCTTCTCTTTAAGCTGTGGAGAGGTAGACTTGCCATCAGATAGGGACAGTTATATTGTGCGCTGTGTATTGGACAAATGACTTCTCTGGGGCAAGCATGGGGGCAAGGGGCCCCTGGCCTGTGAAAGCCTGGCCACCGGGGACACTGGCTAAGCCAGGAACCATCTGTTCTAGGAATGGCCTAGGGCGGGCTCTTCCCTCTGGCCCCGGCTGCCTCCCTCCGAGGCCCCCGGGGAGCTGGAACATCTTTCAGCCACAATCTTGGGGCCCCTGATGCTAGAGCCCATCGCCATGGCAACGGTGCAGAGTGAAGGCATTCTATAATCATTAGGGAAACGAGCTGAGCTGCATAAACAGTAACTGCACTCGATTACATGCCTATTATCAGCAGTCGCGGATCTTGAGCATTGGTAATTATGCCTAATTGTGCATTTAATTGTGTAATTGAAAACCCGCATCTAGTTCAGCTGGGGCTATTCTCTCCCCCCAAACAGGGAGGTGAGGCAGTCAAGGCCCCTCCACCCCCAGAACAGAAAATATTTTGGCAGGGCCATCAGCCCTCTCCTGAGCCCAGTCCAGGTCCTAGAGCCCACCTGCAGGGACAACGGGCAGAGGGCAACCGGCTCTTCCCCTGACAGGGGCACCTGCCCTGGGCTTGTGTCCCAGCGCTGCCGATGCTGGGGAGGAGAGAGCAGGCACCTTGGCTTTTCGCTAAGGCACGTCTGTAGCATCCCCCGATATAAATGTACAGTAATCCTGAGTTAGAAGGAATCTTAGGGGTCATCTAGGCAATTCTCCTCCCCCCTATTTCACAAGAGGAAACTGAGTCAAGCAAATTGCCCAAAGTCACAGAGGTGACAGGGGCAGGATTCAAACTCAGGGCCTGAGTCTCCAAGTTTCAAAGAGAGGATACACTTTGAACTGCCTCATGATGTCTCCTTCAACTGGCAGGGCCAAGGAAGCTGCTACTTGGCCTAGCCAAGGAAAGGAAGGGGATGGAAGGAGAGAGTGGGAAGGGAGAGAGGAATGAAGGGGAAAGACCAGGGAAGGACCTGGGCCTCAGGGATCACCAGTTTGGAAATGGAAGGGACCCAGATACACCACGAACCCAATACCATAAAAGAAAATCATTTTGAGGGCCATCAGAATTCAAATTCATGTAAATAACGCGTCTCTCCTGCCAGGATTGATGGGCGAAGAAGAGCTTTGAAGCTGGTAGGAGCTTAAGACACCGTCTAGCTCTACCCCCTGTCACCCAGCTGGTACAAGTCTGGTGCTGGGCTGAAATGAGCCACCTCTAAGTCATCCAACAGCTAATAAAAAGGGGTCTATTTAGCCTTTTATAGACCAGGGGCAATGTGTTGGTCAGCAGGCGAGGGCGTGGTGACTTACCAGACATCCAGTGAGTTAACAGCATGAATCTGAGCTCCTGGGGAGCAGGGACTGTCTTTTGTCTATCTTTGTATCCCCAGTGTTTAGCATAGTGCCTGACACTAGCTGGCTGACTCACTGACACCCACCACTCAGAGTGACCAGGAAGCCAGCCAGGGGCCACGGGGAAGCTGCATCAATGCAGCATGAGCTGGCCACATGCCCTCTCCTCTCCCCGTAACCTCTTCATTACCCATGTAGGAGAGGGGAAACCCTTGGGAGATATTGGTCCTATCACACCCTATGATTTTGCAGAGAGGTTAAGTGACATGTCCAAAGTCACATGGGTGGCAACTCACAGAGCTGCAGTGTGAACATGGGTCACTTTTTTAACCAGCATCTTTGAACTAGAAACCATCAAATGTGAACCAAAAAATGTAAAAATTCTACATTTGCTTCTAAGACCAGTGCTATTTTCATCATATACCATGCTGCCCCTTAATAGCAAAACAAATGTTCCTGGCTGGAGAGAAGGGCGGTAAAAGGTGTGGAATGCTACAGACACTTCAGCCCTGGCTCTGGGGGGTCAGTCTCTCCTCACACAGCCACCACCTGAGTTCACAGCTTCTTTATCTCTCAACTAGACTACTGCAGAGGCCTCCTAATTGGGGCTCCCAGCCTCAGGTCTCCCCCCGACTCCTTTCAGCCTCCACTCCTCCTAAGGTACCCTCATAGTCATTAAACTCCAGGAGTTCCCCATTGCCCCACTTCCTCAGTCATCTCCATACTCAGCAAACTCCAGGAGCTCCCCATTGCCTCAGGAATCAGATCTAAACTAGTTTTTAAAGCCGTTTACAAGCCGGAGGGCCCTCTCCTTCCAGGCCCTTCGGAAGATGCTTTCCCTTTGGCACCCTGCAATCTGGCCTCTCTGGCCATCCCTCCCATCGCAGAACACTCCAATCTCCCACCTCTGCAGCTTTGCACCGGCTGGCCCCAGGCCTGGACTATATCCTCCCTTCTCACCTCCACCTCAGAGAATCTCTTTTCTTCCAGTACGGAGATGCTAAAGCCCTACCTTCTACAGGAGATCTTTGCCGATCCCCCCCCCCCCCCCCCCGCCGCCCCGCTGCTGGTGCCCTCCCTCCCAACTGACCCTGTATTTCTTTGTATTCTGTAGCCATTGCACCTTTAATCCATAACCCTAGTGCTTAGACCTCACTAGTTGCTTTACAAATGCTGATTGTTCCTCCTTGTTACAACAGAGATTCCATAGAGACAGAGGAAGGAGATCTCTCCCGCAATAAACTGAAGGTACCTCAGAGACTACTAGAATATAGCTAAGGCAACAGAGGTCTCTAAGAGAACGAGTGACCTGCCCATAACAGGAAGCCAGCAGGGCTCTCTCTCCCATGGATCCCTCATTTCTGGAAGCCCTCCTCTCCTCTCTCTGTAACACACTGCCTCGGCTGCCAAAGTGAGTTTCCTCAGTGTCTAGGTAGTGGTTCTCTAAGTAGAATTTTTTAAATTTTATTTTAAATTTATTAATGTTCTACCCTCTTCCAAGAAGCAATTTGCATTCTCAGCACCCAGCATGGCTCTTGGCACATTTACTAAGCGTCTGCTCTGCCTCTTCAATTGAATCTCTAGACTCTTCTCTTCCCTTTCCGTCTCAACTCTGTGCAATTAAACACAATATGAAAGAGGGTTGAAAAAAGGAAGAAAGAATGAAGAGCCGTCACAAGAAGCCGACAGACAATAACAGGGGCTCTGATGAGAGAGACTCGGTGCTTGGCTGGAGTCAACGACTGGGGTTTTTTTGACAGCAAAAAGAAAATTTCGTTAGGTGAAATCATTCTGTTCAATAACTCAGCACAGAAGCAAAGATGGAAGCCTTGGAAGGGGTCTCTGGGAAGTCATTTGGGACAATCTGTGCCTAAGCTACGTCTATGACAGTCACCCAGACTCTCTCTGGTGATGGGTAATCCAAGGCCTCATGGGCCTATTCTACATCAGGACTGCTCTATTTGGGGAGAACATTTTTATCACCAAAGAGTTAAAAAATCCATCCATCTTCAGTTTCATGGGAGCATCATTAGAGGACTTGAAAGGAACCAGAAGTCCACCCAGGCCAAGCCCTTCTCCTTTGCCCTCTGGGGTCAAGGAGATCAAACTCAATACTTGTTCTGCAGGATATTGTTTATTTGAGTAATTGTGGGTGCAAAGATACTGGAGTGGTTTGCCATTTCCTTCTCCAGTTCATTTTACAGATGAGGAAACTGAGGCAAACAGTGACTTGCCCAGGATCACAAGGCTAAGTTAGTGTCTAAGGATGAATTTGAACTCAGTTCTTCCTGACTTCTATCTATTCTGCCACCCAGCTGCTCTTCATGATAATTAATTAGTCCTTTTTTTTGTTTTGTTTTTTGGGGGTTGGTTTTTTTTTTTTTTTTTGGAGGCAAAGCAGTTGGGGTTAAGGAACTTGCCCAAGGTCACACAGCTAGTATGTCAAGTTTCTGAGGCCAGATTTGAACTCAGGTCCTCCTGACTCCAGGTCCAGTGCTCTATTCACTGCACCACCTAGCCACCCCATTAACTAGTTCTTAATACACCTAACTGTGGAGAGCCTATGGAGTGCCTGGAAGGGATACTGGTCTTAAACACAGAAATGTTGGGGTTAAATTCCAGCTGTGACAATTACCAGCTCTGTGACTCCATAAAAGTTATTTAAACCCTTGGGCCTGCATTTTCCTCACCTATAAAATGAGCATCATGACACTCAGTCTGTCTTAACTCAAAGGTTTGGGATGAAAGGGCTTTTTAATCTTAAAGCACCATTCACATGTGAGTTATACTATTACAGAGAGAATATGCCTTCTTGAAAACCAGATAGACTGAGTCTCTCATTGTTCCTCTGTCACAAAAGGGGAAATGAGGTTAGTTTGGTATGACTTGTTCACAATGAGCCCAGGGGGCTTTGGAGTGATCGACCTCTCCCTTGCAAAGGGCTCAAAATACTATCCCTTTAAAAATGTGTTCTAGAATCTGCCAGGAATTGAAGTCTAGTTCACTGATCGACAATCTGGAGCATCCACCTTCCTTTCCCTTCTGAAAACTGGGACAGTGCTCCCCCATTTCCAGCTCATCGGCACTGCTATTATTTGGCAGTATTTCTCAGATTGTAACACCCTGAAGTCATTGCAGTTCTGATTACACATGCAGATAATCCCTCTGAGTTTGATGGATTAGAACTCATTAAGGACAGGGAGGTGTTTTCTTACTATACTGCCTTGCTTCTCTTGAGTTTCAATTTCCCATTAAACTTTGTTTTTCAAAATTCGATATTTCCTATTCTCCATGGAAGATAGTCAGTCAGGAGGCACAGAGCATAGAACAGCAAGAGAGGAAGACCTGAGCTCAAATCTAACCTCAGGAACTTACTAAACTGTGATCCTGAGCAAGTCACTTTATCTCTGTCTGCCTCAACTGTAAAATAGGGATAATAACCTCCCAGGGTCATTTTAAGTATCAAACAAGATACCATTTGTAAAGAGTTTAGCACAGTAGTAGACAATTAATGTAGGTTCCCTTCCTTCCTTTCTAACTGGCTCTCCAGGAACTAATATTCAAAAAACTTTGGGATGGGAAGGTAGCCATTCTTTGAATTCAAACCCAGGACTTGCTACTACCTCCAATTTTATCCTTGTCCAAAGTTATGTTTCTAGATCAAGGGTTCTTAATCTGGGATGTATTCACTTTTAAGATCTTCCTCTTGCTCCCAATATAGCCAAAAAACATTGTCCTTCCTGGTCCACCTTAGCTCTTTCTAAACTTTATCCTTCTGCACATTTGAACAAGATGGCAGGCCAATCTTTGTACTTTTTCTCAAGGACCAGATTTTCCACTGATCCTTGACATCCATAGTGAATTTAGCTAAGATCACGTGGTTGTCTCTTGCTAATCTTCCCAACATTTCCACATTTTCAGAGTGCACCCTGGATGATCAGAAACAGGTCCAGAAGAACAGTTCCCCTCCTCAACCCGAACAGAATAAGCATAAAGGCAAGTCAAGAACTCAGTTGCTCTGTCTTTAGCAGAGAGATCCAGCAGATGCTCAGAATTGACAATTCAACAAGCATTTATTAAACACCTATCATGTTCCAGACTCTGTTCTAGGAGCTCAGGATAAAAGACAAAAATAAAACGATGCCTGCCCTCAAGGGGCTTACGTTTTACTATAACAAATAGTTGTTTGTTTTTTTTTATTTCCAGACCTGGCATTTTCATTGCTATAGGGAATAACCAGGAAGGAAGCTTCCTCTACATGAAGGAAGCAGATGTATTTATATACTATACATACACAATATATATATATATATATATATATACACACTAGGTTTCTAGGAGGGAAAAGAATATCTTCTTTTTCCTCTTCTTCAGGACTATAAAAACATTATGGCTGCTTGGTCATCAGGTGTTATCCAAACTCATTATATCTCTACTAGAAAATTGGTGTCAGTTTCCATTTCTGGGTGACAGGAAAGTTCTTAGCAATAATGAGAATAGCTGAAATTTCTCTAGTCTTTTAGGGTTTCTGGAGCATTTTCCTTCCTGTAAATCTATGAGAGAAGTGGTGCAATTATCTTCTTTATTTCCAGCAGAGGCCAAGAGATGGGAAGCCATTTGATGAGTCCCATGAATAGTAAATAATCAAGATGAGATATTTCTTTTAAAGCAGACCTAAAATTTCATTGAGCCAGGACAGCTCTCGATGAGGGTACTCCCTCTACCAATACAAACTGGCATCTGGTCTGTGACTTTCAGTCCTGGAGAACAGCCTAGAACATTAGGAATTTAAATGACTTACTACCCAGGGTTGCCCAGACAGAATGTGTCAGAGGTTGAACCCAGGTGGTCCTGACTCCCAGACCAGCTTTCTGTTCGCTAAACCAAGCTGCTTCTTACATAAGTCCAGCATAAGGAAAATTAAGAAGGTAGAGGGTACTAAGAACTAGGAAAGGGTCAAGGAAGACTTGAGGGAAGATGGAAGGAAGATTGGCTTGAGCCAAACCTTGAAAAAAGCCAAGACTTCCACAGAGTTGAGATGAGTCAGGGGTGAATTCCAGGCACAAGCCAATGCCTGGAGGAGTTGGAGATTGTGATGGAGAATAGTGTGGCATCAGGTAAAAAGGTAACTTGGAAGAATGCAGCCTGTGGAAGGCCTGAAACACTGAACTGAGGAATTTGGATTTTATCCTACAGGCAATAGGAGATCAGTGACAATTTTGGAGAGGAGAGCGATATGGTTAGATCTGTGACTTGGAAAGAAAATTTTGGTCGTAGTGTGTAGGATGAGACATCTGGAATAAATATTGTGTTCAAATCCAAGTGCCATAGTATTGGAAAGACACTGAGAAGATGGAGGATCCAGCTGGCAACCAAGCTGGTAAAGGGATTTGTCATGTGAAGATCAATGAAAGCCTGGAGAAGAAAAAGGAGCGGTGGTCTGGGGGAATGGGGGGCAGGGGAGTGTAGCATGGTCACCATCTTTAAGCATGTGAAGGGGAAGAGAAATTAGAGTTGTTCCTAGCCCCCACAGGCCAGAATCAAGAGCATGAGCTGCTAGGGGAGTCATGAGTTGGTCCAATCTCTTTGGAGAGTAATACGGAATTTGATAGTTGAGTCATCAAATGCCATACACCCTTTTGACCCAATGGTTCCACTACTGGGACTCTACCCCCAAGGAAGTTATCAACAGGAAAAAAAAACCCAATACCTATCGGTGCAAAAATATTCCTGGCAGCACTATTTGTAATAGCAAAATACTGAAAAACAAACCAAATGACTGTCAACTAGAGAATAGCTGAACAAATCATTAAATTATAGATGTAACAGTGTATATTATTGAGCCAGAAGACTGGATGGCAAAGAAGAATTTGAGGAAATATGGGAAGACCTGGAGAAGGTGATGCAGAGGGAAGAAAACAATCGGACCATGTACACAGACCATGCAGTTAAGAGTTCAGAAAACAAGACACCAAAGGAGGGCTTTCCCAGGATTCTGCCTCTCTGAAGGTGGAGCGAATGATCAGTAAATGGAAGAAGTTACAGACACGTGTAGAATCGTTTACAATCTCTTGTTGGTTTTGGTTGGTTGGCTGGTTCAGCTTGTACACTTGCTTTTCTCATTTGCTTTCCTTACGCTCCTGTTCACATATTTGAATACTGGTATTTATCAATGGAACTAAAAATAAAATTCACCAGGGGCAGGTGTGTGTGTGAGCGCACGAGTACATTCATGTGGGCGTGGTGTGTATGTATGTATAGACAACAAAACCCTATGGCCCGGTGGCGATCCTGCTGGGGCACTGCCTCTCCCCACTTAGGCTTGTTCTCAGAGGCAAGCTGGTCTCCTGGACCAACTCAAAGTCTTCCCTGTTCAGTCATATCTGCTAAGGTCACTGACATTGTCTTTAAGAACCCAGGGATACACCTCTTTGATGAGGTATCTAAGGAGGACTTCAGCAGTGACACAGCCAGGATCACAGGTCTAAGGCAGGAAGAAACCAAGAGGAGTCAACTAGTCTAGTTCCCTCGTTTTACAGATAGGGAAACTGAGGTCCAAAGAAGTGATTTGCCCAAGAGTCCCAGGGGCAGGATAGGATCATAGGCATAGGACTGGCTCTCTAATCCAATTTCCTCATTTTCCAGATAAGGAAGCTGTGGTTGGAAAAAAAAAATGAAGGTGACTTGCCTAAAGTCATTCAGACTGTTAGGCTGCAGAGTTGGGTTCATTCTTGCTGTCTAATTTTTTAAAGAAGAAACAAACAAGCTCCTCAGGGACACTCTTCTTCCTGACACCAAATTAAAGAAGGAATACATTACTAACAGTTGCTCATGGATATAATGCTTAAGGTTTACAAAGCACTTTACATCTATTATTACCTCTTTTGATGATCACAATTCTGAGCTAGGTATGATTATTATCCTCATTTTACAGATGAGGAGACTGAGGCAGAGAGAGGTTAAGTGATTTTGTCTAGGGTCACACAACTAGTAAGAATTGGAGGTAGGATTTGAACTCGGGCTTTCCTGACTCCACACCCTCTATCCACCTTGTGGACTCATATAGAATAGGTCCTTCTGTTAGGGACACTGGATGATAAGAATCAGAAATGATCTCTTAAAAAACAGACTGTAAGCTCCCTGAGAGAAACCATGTCTCCTCCTTTGAATTACATGCTCAAAACAGGGGCCTGCATGCAGCAAATATTCAGTAAATGCTGAATGATTAATGGATGCTGGAGTCACAGGACAAGAGGTCAGAGGGGTTTGTCTGTGCCAACCACAGAACCTTAGGAGTTGTAAGTGACCTCATATACCATCTAGTCTAATTCATGTGAATCAATACGCATTTACTAAGTGCCTACTATGTTCAACATGCATTTATTAAGTGCCTACTATGTGCCAGACACTGGGGATATGAAGATATAAATGAAATAATCCATGCCATTCTACCGGAGAGCTTACATTCTACTGGAGAGACAATACGAACATATACATAGATCTACAAGATAGACACAAAGTGGTTTTGCTGGGAAGGATCCTGGTATCTGGGAGGGAGGGATTAGTAAAAGTTTCACAGAGAAGAGATTCCCATTTGGTGGTTCACCACAATGGTCCAAGAGGCTTACTAAAAATTATTTCATGGCATCCTAAGCAGTCAATAATTGCAGAATATTCCAAGTAGCACATTAAATTACACTGGGGGGGGGGTCCACAACACATTTCTTTTTGTTGAAAGGAGTTTGCAGAACCAAAAATGTTGGGAACCAGTGATATCAAAGGCGACATGTAAACTTGAGTCCTGAAAGAAAACAAGGATTCTAACAGGTAAAAGAGAGAAGGGAGTACCTTCTGAACAACCTGTACAAAGAAAGTCAGCTATGATGCAGATGGACTTCTGTCGATGAGGAATAACCAGAAGGTTTGATTGACTGGAGTAATGTGTAATAGGAGGCATCTGGGTGGCTCCGTAGATAGAGTGCTGGCCCTGGAATCAGGAAGAGGTGAGTTCAAATCTGGCCTCTGACACTCACTAGCTGTTATGACCCTGGGCAAGTCACCTCACCCTGTTTGCCTCAGTTCCTCATCTGTAAAATGAACTTGAGAAGGAAATGGAAAACTACTCTAGTATCTTTGCCAAGAAAACCCCAAATGGCATCACAAAGAATTAAACATGACTGAATGACTGAACACTATGTAATAAGGTGAGGAAAGTAGGTTAGGGCTAGGTTAGAAAGGCTTCAGGGGCAGAGTTTGGATGTCATCATAAAGGTAAGAGGGAGCTAATGGGATTTGTGGAGTGTAGAAGGGACTCCATCAGATCTGTGCCTTAGGAAAAGGGATTGCAATGGGCCTGGGTTTGAGGGAGAAAACCCAATTAGAAGGGAGCTGCAATAGTCCAAGAGGGAAGGCATGATATCCTGAACCAGGGTGAGATGAACAGTCAGCCCCCAAAGTGGGTGTTAAGCCTCCCCCTTTAGAGACAATCCACTTGTGGATAGTTGGGCTTTAAATATATATTATATATACATGTATATTTATATGTACACATAAATATACACATGCATAAATATTCATATATACATGGATAGATAGATAGATAGACTGATGGATAGATGGATAGATAATCTCCATTTCTACAGCTATTGCTTCTTGCTCCAGGATGCTGTGAGCCTGGATTGCTCCAAATGCCGACTCTCTTTACACCGAGCTGAACTCTGCCCTCCACTCTTCCCTCCATTTCTCCCAGTCCTGCCCTCTGGGGCCAGCTGAAACAAGTCTAATTCGTGAGCCAGCATGACTCATTGCTGGTCCCCGCTGTGCTGTGAAGAATGAGCGGCATGTCACTTCAGGGATGTGTCATCACGCGGGAACCCAGCCGGCGGGATGGAGGGAAATCTGAACCAAATGCAGAGCTGACTGAGAGGAAAACACTCTGTTATTAGACAATGGGCTTTTGGAAGCAGAAACCTATCTTTCCACCTCCAAAGGCAATGGCTCTCTCTATGATGGGGCATCTGAACGTCCTGGTCTTACTCACAGAGTAAGGGGCTCCAGGAGGAAAGCAGAGGGGACCATGGGAGAAGGAGGTGGAAACTGGGGAGGGAAAAGACAAAAGAGAGAAGGCAGGGTGGGGGAAGGAACAGAGACAGAGATGGAGAGACAGACCAAGAGAAGAGATGGAGAGAGAGAGGACAGAGAGAGAAAAGAGAGGAGAGAGGGAGAAAGAAGGAAGAGAAATAGAGAAAAAGAGAGAGGAGGAGAGAGGGAGAAGGAGAAGAAAGAGAAAAAAGGAGGAGAAAAAGAGAGATGGCAGTGAATAATGAGTGAATGAACAAAAAACAATTTAGTGACTACAATTTGCCAGGCACTGGGAATAAAAATACAGACAGTCACTGCCCTCCAGGCATTCCATTCTAATAATAATGGCTGGTGGTCTTGGGGCACTTTGGAGATTTACAAATAAGTCCACGCTCTCCTTTGATTCTTAGAACTACCTTGGGACATAGGTACTTTAGGTGTTATAGGCTGATCTCCATTAAAAAACCAAGTAGACACAAATTTCAAACAATGTGAAAGGGAGCTCCGAACAACTTCTGGAGCCACAGCACCCACAGAACGGCACAGAGAAGCTAACCTCCTGCTGAGGACAGCCCAGCAGCCCTGCAGGGAGCAGCCAGCGCAGTGCTCTGAGAGCGGCAGCACAGCGAGCTGGGAACCAACAGCACAGCCTGCAGAGCCGAGCCCAGGTCCGCGGGTTTTAGCCCCAGGGCGGCCAGGCCTTCATCCAGCTGGTGGAACCCCAGAACACCAGCAATTGTGGCGATTCCAGAATTATCAGCACAGATATGCCTAGGACAAAGTGAGAGGTTAGTGCCCTATGGACTTTGGGACCAGTATTTGGGGAACACGTGGCTTCCTCCCCTGGGGGCAAAAAGCTGCTGAAGAAACAGCTGCACAGAAGCCATTTTGCAGCGTCAGTAGTGGCTCTCGCTCCTGGTCTGCAAACTGTAGGAAGATCCAGCAATCAGTCTGGGGGTTAATTGCTTTTGCTTTAAACTGCCTGGATCTGGATTGTGGTCTGGGGGAGAAGTTTGGGGTGGGTATCCAACTTGCCAGAGTGGGTGGAGGCTTTACAGAGGCCACCCAACTGGCGGAAGTTGTGAAGACCCCACGTTTGGGCGGAAGCTCCCCTGTCTGGTGGCAGAGTCCTACTGTGGCAACAAGCCCAAAAATCAAGTAATTAAGTGGCAATATGCCTAGGCAAATGAAACAAAATAAACAGAAAAGTTCAACATTGGACTCCTATTTTAGGGGCAAAGAGGCTCAAAGCATGGAGGAGGACTGTGAGGTCAGAACTCCTGCACCAAAAGTCCCAAATGAAAATACAAGCTGGCTACAGGCCATAGAGGACCTTAAGAAGCAGATAAGAGAAGTGGGGGAAAATTTGGGAAGAGAAATGAAAAAGATGCAAGAAAAGTATGAAATGACAGTCAACAGCCTGATTGAGGAAAATAACACCTTAAAAAATAGACTAACTCAAATGACAAAAGAGGCTCAGAAAGGCAATGAGGAGAAGAATGCCTTAAAAAGTCGAATTTGCCAGATGGAAAAAGAATCTCAAAAGCTCACTGAGGAGATTCATTCCTTCAGAGTTAGACTGGAGCAAATGGAAGCTAGTGACTTTATGAGAAATCAAGATACTACTAAACAGATCCAAACAAATGAAAGAATAGAAGGCAATGTGAAATATCTCATGGGAAAAACCACTGACCTGGAAAATAGATCCAGGATAGATAATTTAAAAATTATTGGACTACCTGAAAGCCATGATCAAAGAAAGAACCTAGAAATCATCCTTAAAGAAATTCTCAAGGAAAACTGCCCTGATGTTTTAGACCCAGAGGGCAAAATAGAGGTTGAAAGAATCCACAGATCACCTCCTGAAAAAGATCCCAAAAAGAAAACTCCCAGGAATATTATAGCCAGGTTCCAGAATCCCCAGATCAAGGAGAAAATACTACAAGCAGCCAGGAAGAAACAATTTCAATATTGTGGAAACACAATCAGAATAGCCCAGGACCTGGCAGCTTCTACACTGAGGGATAGAAGGGCATGGAATATGATATTCCAGAGGGCAAAAGAGCTGGGAATGAACCCAAGGGTCACCTACCCAGCAAAACTGAGTATCTTGTTTCAGGGGAAAATATGGTCATTCAGTGGAATAGAGGACTTTCAAGCATTCTTGATGAAAAAACCAGAGTTGAATAGAAAATTTGACATTCAGACACAAGAAGCAAGAGATGCTTGAGAAGGTAATCAAGGAAAAGAAATCAAAAGGAACTTATCAAAGTTGGACTATTTACAGTCCTACATGGAAAAACAATAACTGTGTTTGATGAAACCTTTCTCATTATGAAAATAATTGAAGAAGGGTACATGGCATATGTTCACAGGTATACATGGATAGAGGGCACAGGTTGAATTTGATGGGAAGGGATGATTATTTTTTTTTGGAGGGCAATTGGGGTTGGGTGACTTGCCCAGGTTCACGTGGCTGGGCTTTTGTTTGTGTGTTGGGTGTCTGGGGCCAGATCCGAGCTCGGGTCCTTCTGGCTCCAGGGCTGGCTCTCTGCTCGCTGCGCCACCTAGCCGCCCCAAGGAAGGGATGATTCTTAAGGGGTGAAGTCAAGAGGTGAGAGAGGAAAGTGGCAAGAGGAGATGGAGAGAGACAGGGTAGGGCAAACTATCTCATGTAGAAGAGGCAAGGGGAAGTAGTTGCAGGGGAGGGGAAGAACAGGAAGGCAAAAAGGCAAAAGCATATTCTCATTGAAGTTGGCTCAAGGAGAGAATCACATACATACTAAATGGAATATCTTACCCTCACTCACTCTCCTGAGTAGGGGAAAGGGGGATGAGAGGGGGGATGATGGAGGGGAGGGCATTCTGGGGAGAGGGGAGGTTAGAAGTACCCACTATCAAAGAGGGACAGGATCAAAGTAGGGAATGGACCAGGTGGGAGGTGAGACAGGTGGGAGGGAAATATAAGCAGTCTTTTACAATATATCTACTATGGTAATGTTTTGCATAGATATACATGTACAACACATACTGAATTGCTTATCTTCTCAGAGGGAGTGGGTGACAAGGGAGAAAGGGAATGGATCTGAAAATCGAAGTTTTAAAATTAAATGTTTCATAAGATGTCCAGGCAGTGGGGCTCAGAGATTCACCTTGCCCTAATGGCAAAGTCGAAGGGGGTATGGGAGAAGATATGGGAGAGAGCAGATTGGATGAGGGGATATCTAGTGGGACTGCTATTCTGGGGTGGTGGGTAGGGAAAAAATGGGGGAAAAATGTAACTCATAATCTGGTGGAAATGAATGATGTAAACCAGAAGTTAATAAAGCATCTGTTTAAGAAAGAAAGAAAGAAAGAAAGAAAGAAAGAAAGAAAGAAAGAAAGAAAGAAAGAAAGAAAGAAAGACAAAAAAAAAAACAAGTAAACAGGACTTAGGATTTCATCAGTGTAGGAAACTCCTGGGGAGCCAACTCATTAAGAAGTGTAGGAGTTAGAGCTCTGGGCCTGGAGTTAAGAAGACCCGAGTTTGAGTGGCCTCAGACATTTACTTAGCCGTGTGACACTGGCAGAGTGATTTCATTTTGGTCCTCTTTGAGCAGGAAGGACCACAATCTAACCTAAGCCGTGTGACCCTGGGCAAGTCACTTAACCTATTTGCCTCAGTTTCCTCATCTGTAAAGTGGAAATAATAACAGTACCCACTCCCCCCCAGAGTTGTGAGGATCAAGTGAAATAATATTTATAAAGTGCTTTTAGCACAGTGTCTGGCATATAATTGTTGTTCAGTTGTTTCTGTTCTGTCCCACTCTTCATGACTGAATTTGGGGATTTTCTTGGCAAAGATATTGGAGTATTTTGCCATTTCCTTCTCATTTGCCTTTCCATTTGACAGATGAGGAAACTGAGGCAAACAGGGTTAAGTGACTTGCCCAGGATCCCACAGCTAGTAAGTGTCTGAGGCTGGATTTGAGCTCAGGAAGATGAACTTTTCTGACACCAGGACTGGCTCTGTCCAGTGTACCACCTAGCTGCCCTCTGGCACATAATAGGTGCTCTGTAAATGTTAGCTATTGTTATTTTCTTGTAATGCAAACTGGGCCGTCTCTGCAACTTCAACAATTGTCTGGGTCACTGAGAGGTTTGCCCACATGACCAGAAGAGCTCAGTGGTAAGACTTTAGTCCCAGGTTGGCTTGACTACCAGGCTACATATCGATGATGATGACGATGATGATGATGACGACGACGACAACGACGACGACGATGATGATTTTGCTTTTTGGAGGGGAAAAGCAGGGCAATTGGGGTTAAGTGACTTGCCCAAGGTCACACAGCTAGTTTTGTGTTAAGTGTCTGAGGCCTGATTTGAACTCAGGTCTTCCTGACTCCAGGGCTGGTGCTCTATTCACTGCGCCACCTAGCCTCTCCACTGATTATTATTAATACATAAGAAAATAATAATAATGATTAGCATTTCCAAAGCACCTAGGAGACAGAGCTTCAAGAAGTTAAGGGATTTTCCCAGGGTCACCTAGTATCAGCAGAAGGATTTGAACCCAGAACATGCAGACTCCAAGTCCCAGTACTGTTTCCACTTCAACACACTGCTCCTGTGAAAGTATAAGATGTTCAAGTGAGAAGGGGCCTCAGCAGCCAATTCATTCAATTCAGCCAACTCAGCCAGCTCCCCTCTCACAAGCTTGGCCAGGGTGTAAGAAACCAGACTTGAGTCTCCTAAGAAATCTTGCCAACAATTCCAGAGCCCCAGCTGTGTGAAAACACACCTTCTGGCTTGGCTTCAAGGCTACAAAGGCTTGTCTCATTTTCCTTTCCTCTCTTATATGCTGTCTGGCCTCCCCAACAAGGCTGTATACCCCTTTCAAGAAACATTCCTCATGATCTCCTTCACAAAGTGGGAGAGTCAGAAAATATCTGCTCATTCACTGACTGACATCTTCAAACACTCTCTCTCTCTCTCTTTCTCTCTCTCTCTTTCTCTCTCTCTCTCTCTCTCTCTCCCCTCTCTTTCTCTCTCTCTGTCTTTCTCTCTCTGTCTCTCTTTCTATCCTTCCTCTCTCTCTCACTCTGTCTCTTGTCTCTCTCTCTCTCTCTCTCTCTCTCTCTCTCTCTCTCTCTCTCCCCCCTTCTCCCTCCTCTTTCCCCCTTCTCTCTTCTCTCTCTCTCTCAATTTTCCCACCTGTCATCCCTCCTCCTGTGATATCCATCCCCTCTAACCATCATCAGGAACTCCCCTCCCTCCCTTAGCGCCATGCAAACATAAGATCCCCCACATGTATGCTAACCAACATTTATATGGGCCTTTACATTTTGCAAAGCCCTCTACACATATGCAATCTCCTTCAAAACAATCCCATGGGGTAAGTACTCTGCGTTTTATTAGCCTCCTTTTACAGATGAAGAAGGGGCCAATCAAGAGCGTGGAAGTGACTCCTTATGGTCATACTAGTAATGAGTGTTGAGGGCAGAATTCAAACCCAGATCCTGTTGACTCCAACTCCAACAATAACAACAACCAAAAGCATTTATTAAGCACCTACTATGTGCCAGGCACTGTACTAAACTGTGAGGAGACAAAGAAAGGTGAAAACACAGTTCCTGCCCTCAAGGGGCTTACAGTCTAATATTCAAACAATTGTGTACACATAAGATAGAGACAGGACAAATGCAAGATAATTTCAGAGGGAGGGCACTAGTAGGGGCCCTAGCTTTACTATACCTGTCCCTAGAACCTTGATATTCCCTGTCTTCCCTCTCTATTCTAGTGTAGGCCCTCATCACCTCACCACAATACAAAGTAACACAACCAATATTCATTGAGTGACTGGGACTAGTATGACAAAGCTTTGGACCAGGAGTTGAGGGAGACAAACTTGACATAAGATGTGATCATGTCCTCAAGGGACTTTCAGTTAAGCCTAGCTGCCTGGGATGGACGACCAGTGAGATAACTATCACATACTGTATTCCAATATGAGCCCCCATCGGATCCGTCCTGTACCAGTGTCAGTCATCGCCTACTATGCTTCAGGACCTTATCGGGACTCTCTATTATCTGCCACATAATAACAACACAAATCCCCTTGACTTAATGTGAATAAATCTCAACTCCTCAGTCCAGCCTTCTGGCACTCTAATTCCTCCATTCCCTCCCTTCCACGTATCTAGCTAGACTCATCTCAATTTTCTATAACAACAGATAGTGTGACTTAGCTACAATTATACCCATGGTTACCATATCCATGCATGGATAGCTTAATTCTTGCTTACATAGCTTTTGCCACCAATACATATCTATCAGTTCCTCCAAGGGACCTTCCTGATCAACTCTGCTCCAGTCTGAGACAGAAAACACCTAAGAGATTATTTAGTTCAGTGGTCTCAAACTGTTTTAAGTATTTCATTTCAAGTGTTTATACTACCAATAAATATTAGCTGTTCCCCCATGCCTGGAATGCTCTCCCTTCTCATCCCTGCCTCCTGGCTTTCTTTATTGTTGAGTCTTTTCAGGCATGTCCACCTCTCCATGACCCCATTTGGGAGTTCTTGGCAAAGATACTGGACAGGTTTGCTAATTCTTTCTCCAGTTTGTTTTACATATGAGGAAACTGAGGCAAACAGGATAACACAACCAGTAAATATCTGAGACCAGATTTGAACTCATGAAGATGTATGTATCTTCCTAACTCCGGGCCCAGCATGCTGTGCACTATGGCACCCCCTAACTGCCCTCCTGGCTTCCCTAGTTTCCTTCCAGTGAGAAGCAAAATCCCATCTTCTATAGGAAATCTTTCCCAGTCCTCAATCTTAGGGCCTTCCCCCCTGAGGAGATTTTCAGTTTACCATGTCTATATCTCATCAATACATTGTTATTTGTATGTTGTTCCCCCCATTAGACCATGAGCTCCTTGAGAGCAAGGGTTTTTTACCTTCCTATCTCCAGTGCCTGGCACACAGTAGGTGCTTAATAAACGCTAGGTCAGTTCATTACTACTAAATCTTCAGAGGAAGGGGAGCCAGTGGGAAGGGATATGGTCAAACTTTCCATAGACACCTAATCTAGCCCAAGTTCTCCTCCCACTTTACACATGGGGAAACCAAGACACAGAGCAGTAAATTCACAGAGTAAGGTCAATATCAGAGTCAAGGTCAAAGTCTCTTTACTGTTGATCCTAGTTCTCAGTATTTAATTTTCTCTTATTTCACTTTTTAACCACACTAGTGAGATAGAACATTTATAACTCCAGGGCTACAAATACAAGCAAGTAAATATTCTAGGAATGTTTACATTTTAGTGGAGGAAAGTAAAAAGGGAGTCAGAAAGTTGGGGGTGGAAGGTGGGGAGAGGAGTATAGAGAGAGGAAAGTATGGAGATGGTCTGGCAGGGGACAAGCTGAGGCACAATTACGCTCACCCATCAGAGCCCTCTCTACCCTATTAGGTCCCAATTCAAATTCTAATTGATAGAAAACCCTCTTCAGGATAACAAAAGGTTGACTCTTACTAAGATTGAAGTCTAATTAAAACTTAGTCCTCAATTTAGCATTTAAAACCCCTCCCAATCTGGCCCCAGATAACGGCTTACTGTACAGAACTCCCTTTTTTATGCACTCTCCTGCCAAATGGGTCTTCTTGCTGTCCCCCAAACTCAGCATTCCCTCCCCTCTGCTGTGTTTGATTCAGGTATCCCCTCCTATGAGAAGTCTTTTCTTCTCTCCCCCTGGTTATTAGAGCTCTCTATCTCTCTCTTCTCCCTCAATATAGCCTGGATTTATACTCCAAATCATATAGAGGCCATGGGATCATAGATTTGGAACTAGAAGGATCTCAAAGACCATCTAGACTAATCCTCTCATTTTATAGATTAAGCTCAAGGAGGTTAAAAATGACTTGCTCAGGGTCATACAACTAAGTCATTGGCAGTATCAGGATTTTAACTCAGATCCTCTGACCCTAGAACTAATGCTCTTTCCCTCATACTATGATGATACTCTGACCCCACAACCAATGGTGTTTCCCTTCTACCATGAAGCTATGTTGTATTCCTCCACTAAGAGAATATGAGCTCCTTAAGAATAAGTATTTAACTCCAATGCCAACTTCAAGGTTCTCCCAACTGCTAGATTCTTCCTCCCTGAGAAGACCTTCCATCATGATGTGCCCTCATCAGAGAAGGTGCTGTGCTCTATGAGCAAAGCAGAATTAAGTAGCTCAAAAGAAACACCAGATGCAAAAATTTAGGGAATCCACCCCAAATGTTCACATGGACTATTTGTAACCGACCTGTGGTAGAGCATCCGGAACTTCTATTGGTTTGATCAGGCACAATCAGACACACTGTAACTTGACTCTAACATGGTGATGTCATCTTGGTCTTCTTAGAGAACGAAGGACAAGAACCATGCTGTCTTAGGCACATAGTTATTTATATGTTGTCTTTCCCATTAGAGTGTAAGCTCCTTGAGGGCAGAGATTGTTTTTGCCTTTCTTTGTATCTCCAGTGTTTAGCACAGTGTTCAGCATGTAGTGAAGACTTATTAAATGTTTGTTGACTAATAAGAGGAGGTTTTTGTTTGTTTGTTTTTGTTTTATTGCTATCTTTTAATATCCTCACCAACTAGCCCAGAGCCTAACATATAGTAGGAGGTTAATAAATGCTTGTGGGATAGCATGGATGAAAAGACAAAATAAGACCATCAGAAACAACTGTTTACATGTTGACTATATATATGTACTGAATGTAATATATAATGTATTTTAAAGATATAAAATATACATAAATAAGAGAAAAGATGTCAAGAACAAGGTAGGAGAGTGAGCAGGTCTAGGAAGGGATGGGGAGTAAAATCATTTCGGGGCCCGTGGTTATTTTTTAAGTTCCTTTAGATCTATTTGTTAAATGCTAAGGTTTGAAGGAAGGTTTTATCCACTTCTTGTTCTAGGTTAAATTGTTTTTGTTGATGGTTAAGTCTACAATTGTAAAAATTAATCATCTAACCCCATGGGGTGGTTTTTTCTGCTTGAACCGTGAGCCAGGTCAGGATTTTGCTTGGTCAGTCATATAATCAAGCGCAGGTAGCAGCTGCCACTCTTGCCTCTCTGTGGGAAGGAAGGCGAGTGCTATAGGCTTTCCTTCTACCCTCTCCCTCCCCTCTCCTTCACCTCTCCCTATTCCCAACACAAATTCTACTGTAGTATCATAATAAAATAGAAAGTTGCATGTTTGTTAATTGATTATTATTTCCTTTTCTGCTAATTACTGGCTGGAAGATCCCAAACAAGTTACAGACCTTCTGAATC
The DNA here is from genome assembly GCA_011680675.1 of Gymnobelideus leadbeateri. Lineage (NCBI taxonomy): Eukaryota > Metazoa > Chordata > Mammalia > Diprotodontia > Petauridae > Gymnobelideus > Gymnobelideus leadbeateri. Next base: position 803,839 of record WOXC01008665.1, on the reverse strand, counting down.
TTAATTTCCCAATCTGTAAAATCGTGATGATATCTGCCCTGCCTCTCTATCAGAGCTGTGGCAAGAAGCAAATGTTCACCCCTCCAATACCACATTCCACATATAATCCAAACCTGGCTTGAGCCCCCATTCCCTGTGTAATGCTCTTGGCAGGCATAAAAAGAAACATATGAATCCAAATTTTAAGTGTTTAATTTAAAGTGAAGCAATAAAGATCAAAACAAGAAGAAAAAAAAAACATTATTGGTGCTCAGATACAAAGGGGTACAAATCTCCTACATCTCCAGGGGAGTTATAATCTGTTTCCCCTTCTATCCTTCTAAGTCCCCAATTAAGACTTTGTTCATTCAATAAACATACAAAACAATTGTTAAACATTTATTACATGCATTGTGCTGAGCTAGGCACCAGAGGAGATACCACAAAAGAGTTGTGAGAGTTTTATGCAAATGTAAAGGACTGTTCTTCCTATATAACTCAATTTTTCCAAGGTTTCTTTGTTTCCTTTTTCTACCAATACAGACCAACACATGACTTGGTATTCAAGAGTTGCAGCATGTCTGAAACATTTATTACCCTGAAACCAACTGGGTAATGAACCTCTTTCAATTTAAGGACCTGGCCAGGGCAAGGTGGCACAATGCCTGTGGTTCTTTGCTCCTAGGGGAGATTGAGACCAGTGAATTGCTTGAGTTCTGGAGTTCTGAAGTACGGTAAGTAGGACTAAAGACAATAGGGTGTCTTCACTGCCTAGCACCCATATGGTGAGCACCACCCAGGAGCAGGAAACCATTATGCTGCTTAAAGAGAAATGAACCCACCCAGTTTGGAAAGAGAGCAGGTGAAAGGTTCATGAGTGACCACTGTACTTCCAGTGGGGGTCAGAAATAGAGACCCTATCTCAAAAAACCCCAAATAAAACAAAAAAAAATATTACTTGGCTGGTCCTTGAACAATAGACCCTGTACCCACAGCTTTTCCAGCCTGGTAGGGTCTATCAGAATTTATACTTCAACAGCTCAGCCTTTGAGAAGTTGGGGCCACCTCCATGAGATATCAGAGGAGGAGATCAGAACATCAGAAGATTGTTCTTAAATATGTTACTTTTCTACATCTTAAAATACCTTTTCCCACAGTCTGAACTTTTCTCCAGATCAATTCCCCTCCTCCCCAACTCTACCCCATAAGTCTGAATTAGCAGAAATTTAAAATTTATTGCATTACTTTACAACTGATAATATATATAATGTTCTTTGCAAACCTTCAAGCACTAGATAAATGTCAGTTACCATTAATATTATTATACCTTTTGCTTTGTTCAGAAAACTCTTCACTAGCCACGCTCAGAGAATGGAGAGATTCCAATCAACTGTGAAGGGTAATCTACTAACCCAGTATGTACCACAGCCTAAAAAATTTCTCAGAAACTTAGAACTGGAAGGAGCCCTTCATGCTGTCTAGTTTAACTGTTTGTCTTAACAGGCAGGAGGAAATAAAAGCACAGAGAAAAGCCACTTACCCATGGCCATGCAGCCAGGAAATATCAGAGCTGGAACTCTAACCCAAATTTCTTGACTCCCAGACTGTTTGGGTTTTTTTGTTTGTTTTTGAGTTTGTTTGTTTATTTTTTTTTTTTTTACAACACCAAGGTGCCAGCCCCTTGTTGCTGGGAATCTTTCTAAAATTTCAGCACCCACTTTCTTTAGCGAGTAAAGTGAATGATGTTCCCTGAAGACCAAAGCTTCCAAGCTGTCTTTTGACAACCACAGAATTAAGGGATTTTGGAACTGGAATGGACCTTAGGGCTATCGGTTCCACCCACGTTCCCCTCTACAACAGTCCTAATAAATGGGCATCCAACCTTTGCTTAAAGATCTCTAATGAGAGCCCCCCCAACTCCACCTCCAGAGGCAGGCCATTCCACTTTTTGGACAGCACCAGTGATGGGGAATTATTTTTCCTGATATCAAATCTAAACTTGCCTAATAGGTACCACTTTCATTTATTATTCCTAGTTCTGCCCTGGGGGTCCAAATAGAATTCACTAATCCCAGTGAAGAAGGAGGATATTGGGCTGGATACTAACTGTGCCCAAGATAGTCCTTAGGAGTTTCTACCCTTGCCCCCCCTTCCCAAGAAATCCCTGATCTCAGCTTGTTTTCTTGTCAATGGTCTCTTCTTCCCTAGTAACTGACTGCAGTAATTGACTAAACATCCCCATTTCCTTTCACTGACCATCAAATGCTTGGTAACTAAAAGGCAGCTGAATTCTGATGAAATAAAATAGAATAATCTCAGTCTTGGAGAAGTGCTAATGAAATATAACCTCCTCCTTTTAGCAGAGATGTGGGGGACTATGGAGGTAGAAGGGAGTTTATGCTGTCAGAAGCTCAGTCAATTGGCTTGGCTTTGTATGTTTTTCTAATAAGGAAGGTTCCACAGTGAGGATAAGGGAGGTTAAGGGGAAACACCTGAGAGAGAAAAAAGGCAACAATAAAACTTTAAGAGGTAACCAAACACCACACCTACATGTAGAAAAGACCTCATATTGGGGTTGAGATGTAGTTCTAGACCTGAAACTCCTTCATTAGTGCATTTCTATGCATGATGTGCTGGTAAATGTTTAACAATCAGCTGGGGTGGGGGGAGAGTGGGATATATCCATGACACACTTTTAAACTGAATATGTATTAGTAACATTTTATCCATCACTTTCTAAAGTCTAGAAATCAATAAAACAATAAATCAAGCCATGATTTGTGGGTTTGCCAATTTCTGAGGTGCAAATGTACACACTGAAATTTTAACAATGGGCTTTAGGCTGAGCTTGCTCCAGCTCACCCCAGTTTCTGTGCTTTTGTGATTTCCCACGGGATTACAGCCCCGTCTTTTCCTCAAAATAAGAGGATCAAAAAGATGGGGTCACAGCAATTTAAAATTGGAAATGAGTATAGAAATTATCTACATATTATCACAGAGCCTCGGCCCCTCAAGGGACCCTGGAGGCCAGCTAGTCCAATCTGTATCTGAAAAGGAACATCTTCTCTGACATGTCAACAAATAGTCAGTCATCTAACCTGTGCTTGAAACCCCCTGACCACTGATCAAGAATTCACTGCCTCCTAAGGCAGCCCTTCCACTCCTGGACAACTCTAGTTACTGGGAAGTTTTCTCTTACGTGGATGTGAAAGCTGCCTCTCTACAACCTCCACCCAATGCTAATACCGCTGCCCTCTGGAGCCAGGCAGAAAAAGGCTAACTCCCTTTCCTCAAGAAAACTCTTCAAATACTTAGAGATGTTGTCCTGTTCCCCCTAAGTCTTTCCTTCCCTGGGCTAAGCACATTCCTTCATTTCACAAGTAAGGAAACTGAGGACCAAGCCCAAAGCTATGGAGCATTAGCGGCAGAGCTGGCAGCAGAATCCAGGTTCTGGGTTGCTTGATTCTCACACCAGTCCTCTCCCCACCATACCAGGATGCCTTGGGGAAAGTGAAAAGCTTGCTGCAGAAACAACGAAGGATATTATTTTATCTTCATCACCAGAAGAACCTGGTGTGAAATCATTATAACAATACAAGCCCCTCTGGTCAAATATATCATAATAACCTGCCATGGGGACACTCCATGGACAGCATCCAGAGGCGCTATCTTTGGAATTGATGCCGAGGCATATCGGAGACCCTGTCTCTGTTCCCCAAGCTTGCCAACATCACTACTGTTAATAATACAATAATTCAACCTGGCCATCGTTTCAGACCATCAAACCTAGAGACAGCAAGCTATGCAACCCAGCAGGAAACCCACATAAACACACAAATACATATCCCCAAAAGGAATTTACTGAGTGGAAATGAGGAGAGCTAGTTTCCCAGGGCCTACCTCTCTCAGTTTGGCCAAAGCCTTCTAGACACAATTAAACAGACACAGGTTGAGTGCCTACTATGTATAAGGCACTGGGAGGCAAAAACAGAAACAGAAATAGTCTTTGTTTCCTGGGAACCTACATCTTACTAGGGTGAGGGGACACATGTAAATTAAATAATTCAAAATTAAGTCACTTTAAGAGGAAGAGGAGACAAAAGATTGGAGGGAACAAGAAGAGATTATATAGGAGGAGGCACCTGAGATATAAAGAAGCAGAGACTGAGCTGAGGCAGGAGGATGAGTGAAGAATCCTAAACTGGCAGCTGCAAGGGATCTCAGAAGCTGCCTTGTCCAAACTTTTTATTTGACAGAGGAGGAAACTGAGGTCCAGCAAAATTAAGTGACTCATCCAAGGTCACACTGACCTCTGACCCTAGATTCATTGCTCTTTCCTCTGTACCAGTCCAGACCTGGGGAATCACCTATGCAAAGAATCAAAGACAGGATTCAGGCAGAGTGCTGTGTAAGGGAACAGCTGGCAGGCAAGTCTCACTGGATCAGAGACAGTGTGAAGAAGAGAGAAATGAATGAGGCTGGGAAAGTAGGTGGAAGCCAGATTGTTGATTATAAAATGAGACTTGAAGGGTAGGTGGGAGCTTTAAATGTCAGGCTGAGGAATCTCTTTTTTATCCTGGAGGCATCTGGGAGCTGTTGAAGGTTTGGGAGGAGGAGAGTGACATGGTCAGACCTAGGTCAACAATACCATTTCAAGCCAATTCGAAAGCATTTTTTAGGTGTCTACTATGTGCAAGGCCCTGAGTGGGCCATCCATCTCTGATTTAGGATGAAGTCAGTCCATGGGGTCTCTGGATACAGCAAATCAGAGAAATCATCCCTAGTAATTTCTACTAGTAGATGATCAAGTGAGATTTTGCAGCTGTCATCAACCAGCTGACTGCCAGCATCCAGCTGTGTGTGCCCTTGCTTTTGTTCCCATGCCTCAGTTTCCCCAAATGTAAAACAAGGGGTTTGGGCTTGATTAGGTCTAAGGTTTCATCCAGCTCTGGCATGGTATGACATAATCCGTATCCACATTGTATTATTTTCTACTTTCATGGAGCAGAGTGGAAGAGTATACAAAAAGCTGGTTTCAGAAACAGTTCAAGTTCAAGTCCCATCTCTAATACACACTGGTTTTGTGATCCTGAGAAAATCACTCTCAGTGCTCTAGGCTACTCTCTAAGGCTATATGTTCAACTCAATGCAATAAACATCTATTAGGCACCTCCTACATACTCTGCACAGTGCTAAGCAGTGTGAAAAAGAAAGACGATCCCTGCCTTCAAGGAGCTTAAAATCTAAAGGGGGAAGAAAACACACAAAAGGAATATGTGTGATGCAGAGAAGGTCCAGACATGCACTAGTAGAGGATGCTTCCTCACCTGGGAGTTCCAGGGAACCTGCAGCCATGAGGCCACATGTAGCCCTCTAGGTCCTCAAGTATGGCTCTTTGAGTCCAAGTTTTACAGAACAAATCCCTTTACTAAGGAGATCTGTTCAGTGAAGTTTGGATTCAGTCAAAGGGCTGCACTTGAGGACCTAGAGGGCCATATGTGGCCTTAAGATCACAGGTTCCCCACCCATGCCCTAGACCAATGAAATCATAGGTCTAGTATTTATCTTTCTGAGTTTGAACCCATTGCTACAATGCTAATAAGAACAGCTAAAAAGTCATATAGTATGTTAGAGAATCAGTAAGTCAACAGGCATTTATGGACAACCTTCCATGTGCCAGGCTCTATGCTAAACTATGGATACAAAGGTAAAAAGAGTCCTTACCTTCAAGGGGCTCAGTCTAATATTGGGCTTTAGTTACATACATGATCTCATTTGAGCCTCACGATCACCCACAGTTGTCCTTATCCCCATCTTACAGATGAGGAAGACTGAAGCTCAGCGGGGTTTTAGGGACTTATTTGCCCATAGCCACACAGATGGTAAGCATCAGGAGAGGTGAGTGAGGTAGGAAGTCTTCCTGACTCCAAATCCAGCAACTGAAAAATGAAAACTTAGTTCTGGCTATCCAGGAACTCACAGCATAGCTGGGGAGCCCAAACTAGGAAATCATATGAACTGCTAGGGAAGAAAGCCAGGCAGGACAGAATCAGGGACTAGAGAGAGTGGGTGGTTCAGCCTCTTAGGAATTCAGAGGAGGGAGAAAGTGAGAATTGCAAAGTTGGAAAGGACCTCAGATCACCTAGTCCATCCTCCCACTCCTCAAGTCCATTCTCCCACTCCTTTATGTTGTAGGTGACAGAGAGTTATCTAGCTTCTGATGGAAAACTTGTAGTAGCCTGGAGCAACAGACAAGTGTTTTTTCTCCCTTTCAAGGCAACCATTCCAGTACTGGACAGCTCCGATAATTAACCAGGCCTTCCCCACACAAAGTGAGCTGGAGTGTACTTCCCTCAAAATTCATTTGGATACCAGTTCTGCCCTCAAGGCAGCCAGAATAATGTCTAATTTCCTCTTCTAGAAGAGGGCCTTCAAATATTTGAAGGCAGGCATTGTGTTCTTCCTTTGTTTGCTTTTCTCCCAGATGAATAACCTCAGTTCCCTCAACAGTTTGTACAGATTATGGGCAACCACAGAAGGCTTTCTTGAAGAGGCAGGACCTAGGTGCAAGGTCTCTCTTTAATAGAAATGGTGATTCTGTAAATCATAGGGAGGGGAAAAGGGTAGGAGTTGGAGGGGGAAACTTCACCAAGCTTTCTCCTGCCAATCAAAGCTCTTAGGACTCAGAAGGGCTAAGGTTCTGGTGAGGATGAGAAAGGAGGGAGGGGCATTTTTAGAGACTCAGGATGAAAAGGGGTTAACTATATGCCAAGGTCAGGCACCAAACATTAATTGATAAAGAAATGAATATCAGATCATATGGAAAAATTTAAGAATATTTTTTAAAAGTACTGTAAGAGGCAATGAGAGAATCCTATAACAGACCAGATTTTTTTTACAGAATCACGAAACTTTATTGCTACAAGGACCTGCAGAGCCCATCTAGAACAATCTCCTTCCCCACAACAAACACATACCCATTTTAAACTGAAGGAAACCTAAGGCCCAGGGAGGTTTAGATGGTTTGTCAAAGGTTCTGAATACAGATCTGTTCAGTCCAAGTTAGGCAAGAGCCCTTTCCACTACCAGGGTAAATTGGGTGATTCTTACAATGGCCTAATGTGAACTGCCTGTTGGTTACCCAAAATCACCCTCCTCCACTCCTCCTCTCTGTAACCCAGCACAGACTCCCACAGCTGCTGCCTGCATCCTCCTGCGTCAGAGACTTAAATAGGGTGGGAGGAAACTGAGGCAGGCAAAAGTGACCCAGGCAGCTTTCCTCCCACCACTGCCAGCACCACTTTCTAGGAGATGAATTAGTCAGCTTTCCACCCACTATAACATGACTGCTACCATCAGCTCCTCAAACCCAAGCTTGTTGCTCAGAGGGTACAAGTGGACGGGGGCAGCCCTACCATCCATTCTGAGCTCCTCCAGGTATAGGTCTCTGCCTCTATGACACCTAGAACCTTAACACACCTAGATGGCTCCTGAAGGCTAGTAGGTTGTTGGAGCTCTTAAATGTGGTTTTTATTGAGATTGACCCCTTCCTGCTGGGTTCCTCTTTCTGGGGGTTGGCACACATGAGTAAGCCTTTGTCACTGCCACCTCAAACCTGACTCACCCCTGGGTCTTGCGGTTCCGGGCCCCTAAAGTACTAGTTTGGGAGCCAGACAATATACTGAGGGTCTAACTATCCCAGTCTGCTGCCCACCTGTCCTAGGGCACTCTGTTTTTGAAAGCTCCCTTCCTGCACGCTTTTAAAATCGCCTATCCGAGGCGCCCTCCCTTTCATCCCCCGCCCCAGTCTGAAGTCCTGAGTAGCCGCTTAGCTCAGACCAGCCCTTTTCCCAATTGGAGCCACGAGAAGTAAGGACCTGCTCAAGGAAATGCCTACACTTTAGGGGCTGAGAGTGGAATTACTCCCACCTCTACCCCTGGCCCTCTGGCCTTCTTTAAGCTTGGTAGCAACTCTACGGTCCCAGCGTCCGTTCCCTCACTGCCCACAGGGCCCAAAGACAGGAGTTGTAATCTAGAATGTCAATACAACCAAAGCCTAATTCAGCTCCCAAGGTCCAGGCCCCTTCCTCCCTCCTCGTCCGGCCCATTGTCCACCTAGCCCTGCAGGCAGGGTGAGGAGGGGGCGGGGTTCCCACTCCTCATCTTCCCTCCCCATCCCCAGGAAGTCGATTCTGCCTTCCAGTCGCTCAGGCTGGGTGGCCCTGTAAGACAGGCATCCGCACAAAGGAGGGCTAGGGGGTTTGTGACACTCAGGAGAGACACAGGCACATGGAGCCCCACACAGAGGCGCGCGTACGCGCACACGCGCGCACACACACACACACACACACACACACACACACACACACACACAATCACATACACACACCGGGCTGGAGGCTGGGCGGGGATCGCTGGCTCGCTCGCCAGCTGGCCCCGCGCAGGTCACCGGCCCGCGTCACGGTCCGAGAGTCCCAGGGTCCCAGTTAGTTCCTACCCCCGCCCCCACCCTCCCTGCTCCGGTCCCCGGAGGGACCTCTTCTCACCAGCTGCAGGCAGCAGAACCCGACCAGCGTGCACCTCCCGTTACACTTGCTCATGGCTTCAGTGGGACCGGCCGCCGCGGCGCTGCCCCCTGGCTGTTGCTACTGCTGCCGCCCCGGCTCGGGCTCGGGCTCGGGCTCGAGCTCCGGCTCGGGCTGCAAGTGCGCTGCGCCCTGGCTCGGCTCCGCACCCCAGGGCTGGCTGGAAGGAGAGAAACAGGAAGCCAGAGAGCGTCCTCCTCCAATTCCTTCTCCTCCTCCGCGTCCTCCCCGCGCCCGCGCCCCGAGCTTCCAGCAGGGCGGCCGGGGCTCCACTAGGGCTGGGGCCGCGGCATCCCCCGGGCGCGGCGCGGGCTCGGGTTCTCAGTCTCCATGCCCCGCGCTGGGGGCTCTGGGCACCGGGGCGTACAGCCCGAGCCGGGGCTCTTTTGTTTGACCCGCTGTCCGCCAGCAGCTCCTCATGCCCCCAGAGACGGGCAGACGGGCAGCGGGAGCGGAGAGCTGGGAGCTGAGCGGACCAGAGCCGAGAGGAGTGGAGTGGAGCGGAGCGGAGCAGAGCAGAGCCCAGCCCAGCTGGGGCAGGATCCCGAGCAGTCTGCAGCCGCCCTGGCCCGACCACGTGGCTTCGCGGCCCGGAGAGGGGCGGGGCCCGGGGACAAGCGAGGGATAGTGGGGAGGGGGAGAAACTAGGAGGGCGTGAGAGGGGAGAGAAGAAGAGAGAATGGACTTGGGAGGCTGGCTGCAGGCAAGGATGATGGCAGAGCCCGGGAGACCGGAGCAAAAGGGGCAAGAGGAGGGAGGAGGGAAGAGGACCAATAGAAACAGCAGGGGATAGGCCTCAGTTTCCTCATCCGTAAAAATGAAGGGGTCGGACCAGATGATGCCTCGGTTCCTTTCCAGTTCTAAATCCCAGGAACCTATTTCATTTGAGAGAGGAAAAACGGGAAGGACCAGGGGAAGAGTAAGGCAGACAAAGAAGAAAACTTGCCGAATGGGGAAGACTGAGAAGAACAAGGGAGAGAAAGAGGGGAGGGAGAAAGGGAGGGGCTGAACTTTCTCTCTCTTGGTTAACTGGACCCGGGAGCGAGGTTGAAGAGGACTCCAGATTATTGCACCTCCGCTATGCTCTCCTTCCTTCCGAGCACACACTGACACCTCACCTCCTGCGATGTGGTCAGGTGAACCCAGGACAGAAGCTGTATCTACGAATCCTAGGTAGGGCCAAAGAATAGGGGTCGGAAGTGAAAACCTCTCCAAACCTCGGCCACCCCTCGAAGCTCACAAGACTCAGAAAGGTGGGAGTGGGTGGTAGTGAATGAATGACTCCTGCCTTTGGGAAAGAACCAAGAGTCTCCCAGCCCGTCAACATCTTTTATCCCAATAGCACCTGTCACGAAAAGGCCTGGGAGGTTTTCCCCAAAACTCTCTCCTCCTCTGTCCGATTGCCATACCCTGAAATCCAACCACTTTCTGCTTTGAGCCCAGAGGGCAGAATACAAGCTCCAGAAGTGAGGTTCTCTTTACAACCCAGTCATCAGTGGGTGCTTGATCGGTGCTTGGTGAACTGAAAATCATCTTTGCTTTCTTCAGGTTACGCTTTGAAATTGCCACCCCTTTGGGGTAGCAAGAAGACAGCACAAACCACCCCCGGAGGCACTTTCCTGAGCACCTGGGGTCACATTCCTAAACCCTTTCTTCTTTTGAGTTGAAACTTCCAGTCTTCCTCCTTCCAACCTGGTCTGAAATTCTCCTAGCTATCCTGGCCTGGTCAGGCATGAATGTTCCCTTTCATCTTCTAGTACAAGGGTTCTTAAACCTCTTGGGGAAGTCTTGGACCTCTTGGGTAGTCTGGTGAAGCCTATGGACCCCATCTCAGAATAATGTTTCAAAATACATAAAATTAAAAAGGAAACATGTTGAAATATTTATTAAAATATATATTTTTTAAAATTCATGAATCCCAGGTTGAAAACCTGGTCTAGTCAAATGTAGAAAATACAGAATTGAAAAATACATGCCTTTACTAAAGAAGGGAAGAAAGAGAAAACTTATTAACTTCAAAGCTTAGGTCAATGTGACAAAAGGCTTCTAGTTGTCATTGTCAAAACCCCAGTCTGACCCGACTAGGTCCCCCCTTCTTCTCTCCCCCCTTCAAGCCAATAAAAGTTTTTTTTTTTTTTACTTCTTCCCCCTTCCTGACCCCTTAATGGGTAGAAGGAACAAAGTCTGTCTCAGTAAAGGTCCCTAAGGCTAAGGAGTCAGAACCCTCTCAGAAGAGTCGATTTACAGCTCAAAGGTTGTGACTGACCCCCATTCAAATTCTCTGGAATGAATGAATACACTGCAGACTCTCAGAGACCATACAATAAAGAAATATCCTTTCTTGACCTATTCTGGTCCTAAGAGCCTAAACCTCTGCTCTCAATCCAGGAGCATTTGTTAAGCTCCTACTATGTGCTAGGCCCTAGGAATACAAAGTTAAAAGTGAAACTCACTAACCTTGAGAATTTCACACTCTATGGAGGAGACAGCATTTGCATGTATAATTTTATACACCAAGGAATAGAGACTGGACTTGTGATCTCATTGGTTTGGGGAAATAACTTGCTGGTGAGGGAACTCAGCCAATTTCAGGTCCCTTATAAGCATCTTACAGGCTTGGAGAGTAAGTAGCCTAGATCTAGAACTTTGAGAGGTTAAGTGACTTTGCCCAGGGTCACCTGCCAAAGGCAGGACTTGAGCCCAGCTCTTCTTCCTTGCTTTGAGGGCAACTCTCTACCCCTTCCCTTAAGGAGCTTACATTCTAATGGAGAAAATCAACAGGTAACCAGATGTCAATGCAAAATATATTTTACTGGCTTAGGGAACTCCAATACAAGCCAGCAACCTGTAGTCTTATGAATTTTGCTTGTGATTGATAAGATATTAAGTGACTTGTCCAGGGTCACACAACCAATAGGTATCAGAGATGGGACATGAACCCAGGTCAGGGTCTCTATGATTATGATATGAAAATATATTCAAAGTAAGTACAAAGTAATACTGGGGGGACAAGGAAGAGGAGGGGAAGAGGGGAGGGGAGGAAAACACTAACAACTGTGTATTCAAGCAAAGATCTCAACAGGAGAAAACCCTTGAGCTAAAGCCTTAAAAGAAAAAATAGAGATTCCAAGAGGTGATTTGTGGAGGAAGATCATTCCAGGCAGGAGGGACAGCTGCTGCAAAAGTGCAGAGTTGGGAGATGGTATGTCATTGCAGGGGAGGAGCAAACAGGCCAGCTGGACTGGTTCTTACAGTGGATGAGGAGAAATCATGAACAATTAGCCTAGAAAGATAGGTCTTCTCTATTGAGCAGTCTTCGTTGCTGGTGCCACTTATCATGATCATTAGCACTGACTTTCTCTCTCTCTCTGTCTTTCTGTCTCTGTCTCTCTGTCTCTCTCTCTGTGTCTGTTTGCTATGCACTTTGGGGTGCTACAAAGAAGTTCCTCAGAGTCTTGATGGGAACAGAAAGGATAAGCGATGCTATGCCACCTAAATTGAAATGATACAGATAATGAATGTGAAGGCAGGGGTGTCTCTGGGTGTAAATAGAGGCACTAAAACCACTGAACACCTGAGGCCACTGATCTACCACAATTATTAGTGATGCTTTACAATCCCTCCAGTTATCTCCCCTAACCATCTTGTCTTATGCCCTATTGATGCCTTGTCCTGTTCAAGCCCGAAGTTTCTGGGGACTCACCTCGGGAACCTCCTCATAGAGATGAGCTGTCTTGATGGGTCAGTGAGGGATTAGCCAAGCTCAGGTTTGACCGTGTTGCTCCTCCTGGTCTAGCTGTCTAGCCTGGCCACCTGTCACCTGAGCTTTTGTTCTTGCTCTGGGCACAGCAATCAGTACTTCTGGAAAGGCTATGTTAGTTGACTGCTGTGACTCTGGAAACAAAACCCTCTTCCCTAGCTTCTGTCTCACCTGATTCGAATGAATATTTCTTGAGGGTGGGCCATGTGTTGCTTTTGTATTTGTATCCCTAGGGCTTAATACTGTGCCTGCCACATGGTAAGTCCTTAATAAATGCTTTTCTATTCATTTGTTCATTCATTTATTCCTTCCGTCTCTTTCTACCACTGCTAGCTAGTAAATTGTCCCTTTTCTTCCTCTTTCCCTTTCCTTTAACTCCCCCTTTGACCTGTTAACCATTTTCCTTTTTAATGTTTCTCTTCAGTCTGGGACTAGCAATCCCACTTTCCCCCTGGTTCTCCCTCCTTTCCTCTTTTCCCACTAATCCCTTCCTTTTCTTTCTCCTTCATTTTCCTTCCTCCCCACCTATGTATTAAACCAAGTCCTCAAAGCTACAGAAGTATAAATGATGGCTTTGCAATTCAGGTTAAGCACTAACCTGAGCAGTTGGGGGTATGTAGATGCTACTAGGCACTGTATACATCAATTCTTTTTCACAAAATAAAAATCAGAATTTAACATCATTCAACAAACATTTATTAAACACTTATGTGTTCCCCTGTGCTGAGCAGTGGGAATGCAAAGACAAAATGGAAGTAGTCTCTGATGACGGAATTTGCATTATACTAGATCCTGTCACTTATTTGAAATAAAAATAATATCATTTATATATTCCTTTAAGGTTTACAGAGCTCTTTATAAATATTCTGTTTGATCCTTACAACAACCCTTGGAAGTGGGGCTATATTATCTCCATTTTGCAGATGAAACTGAGGCAGGTAGAAATAAAGTGACTTGCCCACAGTCACACAGCTAGCAACTGCAAAGGAGATTTGAATTCAGTTCTTCCTGAATCCAAGTCCAACGTTCAATATGCAGATCCACTTAACATCTACAAGTTGTCACAGAGTATTAAAGTATTCTAGTAATAGGAAACTCACTACTTCCCAAGGTAGTCTGTTCTGGTGTTGGTTAGCTTTAACTGTGAGGAAGTTTTTCTCTATGTAGTGCACCTTCTGAGTCACTTTCCAGATGACAGCAACTACCCTCAGGTTCAAGGTTATATTCTGTGGGATCACATTCCTAAAACTATAGCTCATTAGCCCCCTTGGATGACCTTTAATAATAAGCCAATAGACACAATTAGCTCAAGATAAAGGTATTTATTGGGTGACCTTCCTCAAGCAAGGTGGCCTAAAGTATAGAGCTCTGGACTTGGAATCACGAATTCCAATCCAGTCTCAGACACTTATTAGCTGTATCACCCTGGGCAAGTCACTTAACTCTGCTTGCCTCAGTTCCTTAAATGTAAAATGAACTGGAGAAGGAAATGTAGAAAATTTTTTGCCAAGATGTCCAAATGGGGTCCCAAAGAGTAGGGAATGATTGAGCACCAGCACCAACAAAGGCATTTATTAAGATGACATGGTAAGGACAGTAGACTCCAAAATCTCTTCCTATAAACCTAGGGCACATTCTTCCACAAATACATACAGCACCTGTGTGAAGAATAGGCACAAACTGCTGAGTAGCTTGTGATGGGTCACTCACTATTTTGTAGGGATCACACGTACCCAAGGTAACTCACAGCCCTGGTAACTACAGGATCCCAATGGCCTTTCTCTCTCATAAGGTTCTCATGCTGCTCCCACACACTGGGCTCAGTGTCTCTTCTGAGTAAGTTGCTCAGCTCGGATTTCCCCATTTGTTCTTCTCTGTAGTTTGGCCACCACATCCTCTTTTGAATCCATAGTCAGCTCCCTTCTCTGCAGCCTGAAGTCTTACTCCTGGAGACTACTCTTGCCTGGGATGCTACTCCTCTCTTAGGGCTGCCTCCCCATAGAGAGTATATGTACCTGATGCTTGATGGATGCATCTTCCTCAAACTCTCTCACCATTTGATTGTCTTTTAAGGATCACTTGGGTCATGGCCAATATTTTGCCTAGATGATAGCTAAGATTGCCTTCCAATCAATTCAGTCCAATTCAATGACTTACTTCCCCCTCCTTCCATCCCCCCCTCACACTTCTTTTTGTTTGTTTGTTTATTTTTTGCTTTTTGGAGGGGGGAAGGTAGGGCAATTGGGATTAAGTGACTTACCCAAGGTCACATGGCTAGTTTTGTGTTAAGTGTCTGAGGCCAGATTTGAACTCAGGTCCCTCTGATTCCAGGGCCAATGCTCTATTCACTGTGCCACCTAGCCACCCTCAATCCCCCTCACACTTCTTAAGGGGGTGATAGTGTATAGATATATCTTTACACTTAGGTTAACATCTCTTTGGGGGACCATCTCCAGTCATCCTGATCCATATCTGGCCACTGGACCCAGGTGGCTCCAGAGAAGAAAGTGAGGCTCATGACCTTGCATTGCCCTCCTTCACTTAAATCCAATTCACTTGCAAGTCATGGCATCATCTTCCTGATGTCTGGTCTTCTTTGGGAAAACATAGGACACATAAGAACACCTCTTTGACTGCCCTTCAAATATTTGCAGACAGCTGTTGCAGCCCCCTAGGTTCTGCATCAACAGGTCCTTTAATTGTTCATCCTATGAATTCCAGTCCCCTCACCTCTGGTCATCCTCCTTGTGATGTAATCTAGCTTTTCAATGTCCTTCCTAAAACGTGTGGCACAGAACTATGCACAATATTTCAGATGCAGTCTGACAAAGGCAAAGTCCATACAGCATGAATATGAGTTCCCTCTTTTTGGCCTCTCTTGAGGTAGCCTAGGGTCACTTAAGTTTTTGGCTACCATGGCTCCCTACTACTCGACATAGTCTGAAGTTCATTAGAACTGCCATGCAGCCCCTCCCATTATGTGCTTCTGCTAGCGTTTTTTGGAACCTAAGTGTAGGTATATACATTTATCCCTATTCCATTTAATTTTACTAGATTTGGAGATTTGGTGGGGTGGGGGGGAGGAATGTTAATGTGAGTTATTCTTCCCAGCTTTATGTCACCTGAATACTTTGTACCATGCAGCCTGTGTTTTTACCCAAGACAGGGTGTCCAGTAGGCAACTAGGATCTGCTGGTAATTTTTGTGGGTTGTCTTGGATACTGGCCAAACTGGCCTGAAAGAGTTCATTGCAGCTAGGAGTTGGAGGATGGGAAAGGGAATGTATAGGTGATGAAACTTTGTCCCCCCCAAGCATTTGGGGACTAATCACTGGACAGCTAAACCCAAAAAACAATATTCTACTTCAAAGACCCTTTCTAGTAAAGGCACTGGTGAATCGACAGAGATGATTAGGGCCTTTTCTCAGCCCACCCTGAAAACCACGGATGCAGCAGTTCCCTATTCCAGGATCAAATAGAAAATCCTGTTTAGTATTTAAAGCCCTCCCCAGACTTGCTCCTTCTTATCTTCCAGGATTCTTATATTTTACTCCCCTCCACAAACTCTCAGATCCAAACACACTGGCTTTTTTGACGTCCCCCAGAACAGGACACTCCATCTCTGAGCCTCTGCACTGACTGTCCTCGATGCCTTTCCCCCATTGTCTAATAACTCCCTTGCCTTTCCAGGACTCAGATCAGAGGCCATCTTCCTCAAGAGGCCTTTGTTCATCCCTCCTCACTGCTAGCATCTCTCCTCTCTGGAACTGCTTTCTACCCATTCCATCAATATCTTACAGATAATTGCTAGACTGAGATCCTTTTGAGTAGGTACTGTTTTGGCCTTTCTTTATATCAGCAGAGCAGAGCATTGTTATGTCAACAATGCCTGTCACATAGTAGTTGGCTTAATAAATTCTTGGTTTTTTGTTTGTTTGTTTTAGGCAATCAAGGTTAAGTGACTTGCTCAGGGTCACTCGGTTACTAAGTGTCTGAGAACAGATTTGAACTCAAGTTCTCCTGACTCCAGGGTTGGTGCTGAATCCATTTTGCCACCTAACTGCCCCTAAATTCTTGTTGACTGACTACCAACCATCTAATCAAGGTGTCAAAAACCTTAGCTGTCTTCCTAAGTAAGGATCACTGTCTGAAACCTTGTTAAACTTGAATAAAGCAGACTCTTTCCCAAGGATGCGATTCTTGGCTCAGTCTGCTCTAAACCAAAGCGATGGCTTCTCCTCGACTTATTCCAAGAGAAATGTTATGACTCATAGGATCGTAGGATTTATAGATGGAGTGAACCTTAGGAGTCATATGGAATTACAGGTTAGAAAACTGAGACCCAGGGGGGTGGCTGGGTGGCACAGTGTATAGAGCACTGGCCCTGGATTCAGGAGGAACTGAGTTCAAATCCATCCTCAGACATTTAACATTTAATAGCTGTGTGACATTGGGCAAGTCACTTAACCCCAATTGCCTTGCTTTCCCCCTCCAAAAAGATAAAAAAAACAAAACAAAACAAAACAAAAAAAACACCTGAGACCCAGAGAGAAGTGATTTGTCTAAAACCAGTAACAGAACTGGTATATAAACCCAGGTCTTCTGGTTGCAGATTATGATTATGACCTAACAGTACTTGGCACATAGGCATTTAATAATGCTTTTGCAGAAATGAATGAATTTTAGTGAGGCCTTCAGGAAAAAAAGTGACTGATGGTGGGCATTTCCGGGTCCAGGGCTTGCTTCTGGAAGGAGTATTTGTGGGAAGGAAAGGACCTTTCTAGTGCCCCTCATGTCCTAGCCATAGGCAGGCAGGTGCCTCCTCCTGTGAGGGTCAGCTGGCTGTGGGACTGGGCAAAGGCTGATTCGAGTATTTAAGGTCAAGAGTGGGGAGCAGAGGCAGCAGATGGTATGTGGTGCTGGAGATGAGCAGGGGCTCAGGCAGAGGGAGTTACCTCCTAAGTTAGGAGCTGCTGGTTTCCGACCTGGGAGAGGCCACTATTCCTGGTGTTTACCATCTTATCACAAAGCCAGGACCTGGGCGACAAAGAAGTCATGGGGAAGAGAAGAAAGAGAAAATGAGACATCTCTGAGTCAAGATAAAGGGGCAGGGTGGGCAAGGGAAATCGCAGGAGAAAGTCAAGGCATAATGACCTTCCCCTCCCCTCTTCCTGGGGCCCCACCCTCACTCCCATCTTAGATTGCTGTCCTGCCCTGGGAAAGATGGCATGTTTGGAGAGACCTTGATAGGCAAATAATTCGTGGCAACGTTTCCTGGCTCCCTTCAGAATTTTCTCCTGACCTAGGAATCAGATTGCGGCCTCTGCTGGCCCTCTGACCAGCCAAGACAGATTTCCCCTTCCCATCTGTTCCCTCGTCAGGAGGGGAAGCCCTCATGAGCTTTCAGTCAAAGGGAAAAGACAGGTCTATGGTGAAGGATAGGTGAGTGCCTAGCTCCAAATGGCCCCATAACTCACCCAGACTTGTGCTATCAGCTCGGTCCTCTGGTGAGGGATTAAGCAGGGGGCTCCAGAGATGAATGGGTTAGCCTGGGGCCATATCACCCAGTACCAGGCTGGGGTGGGGGTAGGTGGGGAGGCATTATTATAATCACCACCATCAATAATTACGTCACACTGTGGTAAAACACTGCAAGTTCTACAAAGTACACACAGCATCTTACTGGAACCTCACAACAACTCTGGGGGGTCATTGCTATGGTTACTGATACTCCCACTTTACAAATGGGATGGCAGAGGCTGAGAGGTGAAGCTATAGCTAGTAAGCACCCAAGGCCAGTTTCCACCCCAGGTCTTTCTGCCCCTGAAAACAGTACTCTCTTTCTTTCTCTATCCGTAGGCTAGGTCTAGATTTTAGCTTTCTGCCCAGCTGGCGCAGTAAGATAGAGTGCTGGGTCTAGGAAGACATGAGTTTAAATCTGCCTTCAGACACTTGCTAGATGTGTGACCCTGGGCGTCTCTTCATCCTGTTTACCTCAGTTTCCTCATCTGTAAAATGAACTGGAGAAGGACCTGGCAAACCATTCCAGTATCTTTGCTAAGAAAACCCCAAATGGTATCACAGAGAGGACTGAAAAACGAATCCAGGCTCAAGAAGGCCATTGTCCTATGCCCCTGTTCTAGGGTCCCTTTACAATTCCCTACCAGACCATGCTTTCCCAACAGTATCCAAAGTTTGGGTTCGTCCTCTCTCCGATACTGCCATTTCTCTGCCCTGTTTTTCTTTTCCTCTGAGCTTCACTATATACCTAAATAACCTGGGAAGCATGGCCCACTACATAATTTTGGAATAGGTCAGCTCGGGTTTTAGGGAAGGGAAAGAAGACGAGCATTTATTAAGCTTCTACTATGGGCCAGGCACTATGCTAGAAGCTTTGTAAACATCTCACTTGATCCTTCAAACAGCCCTGGGAGTTAGGTGGGTGCTAGCATTATCCTCAATTCACAATTGAGGAAACTGAGGCAGACACCAGTGAAGTCACTTGCCCAGGGTCACATAACTAGTATCTGAGGCTGAATTTGAACTCAGATCTTCCAGACTCCAAAGCCAGCACTCTATATACTGCATCACCTAGCTGTATGCCAGGCTTTATGGAAGGAATTCTGGACTAGGTCTCAGGGAACATGGGTTTTTATCCCAGCTCCACCATTTATTTATGAGCTATCGAAACGACCTTGGGCAAATCACTTAAGTGAATCTCTTTTTCCTTCACCTGTAAATGGGGATAATGGTCCCTGCCTAGGCAACCTCATGAAGCTGTGACAAAAATCTGAAACAGGATGCCCCCCTAGGAAGACACTAAGAAAATATTTAAAATGTAAAAAATGCAAGATGAATGTAAGGTAAGGAAATGATATTAGAGAATGGGATTTGGATTTCTGGATTATGGAGCAAGAAAGATGAATGACAGGATGTTGGCTAGAGATAGCAAGCATCTAACGAGGACCAGGAAGAATGGATTTGCCTAGAGACTGGGTGACCTGATTAAAAGGGAAGGGGAGAGAAAAATGCTCAGATCAGCTGCTAAGCCAGACACCATGGAGGACAGCAGGTGTGAGCAGAGGTGTTCAGAAATGCACAGGAGAAAGTGATAAGGAAAAGGTGAAGAGATAATCTTCATGCCTCTGATGTTTGTCAGTCCCTGTAATAAACAATGAATTAGAGTTTTTCACTCAGGAAGGTAAATATGCCTTTATGGGCATCACTGGGATGTGGGATATGACTCAAGGCTGGAATATTTCAATGGGAAGGCACATCAGCCTTGACCACCAGCCCTGCTTCCAGCCTGACGCCCACAGTCATCATCAAGGAAGGGCAATCCTTGTGGAGAAGAGGCCCGTTGTTCTCTGACTCATCCAACTACCACTGGCAGGATGGGCAAACAAGCCATGTCAGCCAAAGCAGCAAGGGAGCCAGAAGGAGAGTGGGGGAAAGTAGCATGTGCAAGGTGCTGTCAAATCAATTCTACCACCACTTCCCCTCAGACTCAGGGGGACTCTGGGCCCAAGAACCCCAAGAAGAGCATCTCCAGGCATCTGGCCCTGCCACCAACGCAAATCCCGTAGGTTGTCTGGAATGGGAGCAACCCTCATGGACCCTGGACCTGGAAAATGTCTTCTCAGCTGCCACAGCTACTAAAGACCTCAGAAAAAAGTGCTCACCATTTAAATCCTTGGTGCTACGTAATGGTTCAATGTAAAACACGAATATTGGTTATATCACTGACATGAAAGAGGAGGCATTACTTCTTATACCCTAAGGACCAAGGGCCTTTCTTCTAACTTGTAGCTGAAATCTCTTTTATGTGGTACCTCACTCTATCAGAATGGGAGCTCTTTGGGAACAGGGACTGCATTGTCTCTCTCCTGTCCTTGTTTTCTTTTCTTTCTTCTATTCCTTCCTCCTTCCTCTCCCTTGCTTCCTTCCTTCCTTCTTTCCTTCATTCCTCCCTCCCTTTTTTCTTTCCTTCCTTCCTTTTCTTTCTTTTTCTTTCCTTCCTGTTCTTCCTTCCTTCCTTTTTCCTCCTTCCTTCCTCCCTTCCTTCCTTTCCTCTTTCTTTTTTCTTTCTTTTCCCTTGTTTCTTTCTTGCTTTTCTATTTATATCTCCTCTAGTGCTTAGCACATCATGCTTAATAAATAATTTTTATCAATTTATCCAGTTATTCGAGAGGAAGAGATTGGTAAGGAGATAGTGGCATGCCCTAGTCTTTGTTATGTGACATACCTACAAGCCTGAGGTGGGAAGCACAGGGGGAAGCATAGAGGAGTGGGTCAAAGAATGGAGAAGTTGAGGACATAAAGTAGTTGGAGTTGTATTAGAGACCTCCTTACAAAAGTTATTAAGCATCTGCTATGTGAGCAGCTAGGGATACAAAGACAAAGATGAAACAATTCTTGCCCTCAGGGAGCTTACATTCTATGAGTGAAAAATTATATGGACTAGATCAATAAATAACATGTACTAGGTAAGTCAATATGAAATACATACAAAGTCAAGTAAAGGAGGAGAGAATAACTAACAACTAGGGTGTCCCAGGAAGGCATTAAGCAGGAGGTAATTTAAACCTTGGAGGTAGCCAGGAACTGAGGCAGAGGTGAGGAGAGAGCAAGCATTCCAGGCAGGGGGTACAGCCTGGGCAAAGGCATAGCGATAGGAGGTAAGATGTCAGGTCATGGAGAACAAGCCAGATAGAGATCATGGATAATAGGTTCCTGAGGCAGATCACAAAAATGATTCGAAGGCAGCATATAGTTGAAATACAAAAATATTCGTACGTCAGCTGGGGATCTTTCTGCTAAGAGCACAGCAGCTGACAAATTCTCACCTTATCTTGAAGATAATTTCATCTGTCTGCAGGTAAAAGTTAGCAACAGGAAGCATTACTATTCCGGACTTGATCCTGTCTCTGAGAAAGAACTGATTGGTGAGGAAGAGATGCTGAGAAAGAGGGTGATTCCCAATGTGAAGGTGACTGGATTTTAGAAGTTAAGATGGTTAAGGATTCAAAGGCAGAACAGGTTGGCTCTTGAGACCTTAGACACTAAATAGTTAGACAAGTTCAACTATAAATTGATGATTTCTGATGTAAGTTAGGTACACCCTACAATCCATTTCTTCTTGACTCTCTATCATGGCCACCACTTTTGGCTGAAGAGGGAAGAACAAAAGACTAGGGACCATAGGTGGAGGCCAATTTAAGGTTGGTCTAGGGAAACATTTCCTGACCATCAGAGTCTTCCAAAAGCGAAATGGGCTGTCTTGGGAGGCAGCTGGTTCTTCCTTCATTGGAAGTTTACAAACAAAGGATGGATGGAAAAGCTCATTGGCTATAATGTAGAGGGGATTCAAGTTTGGATACTGATTAGACTAGATGGCCTCTGGAGGCCCTTCTGACTCTGAGATTATGTGACTACTTCAAGTCTTAGCCTCCCTCAGATTGCTAAGAGCCACTCCATCTTCCACCTTCAGAAGCCAGTGGGAGAGGGGCAAAGGTTTGAGAAAAGGAGGCTTACTCTTTACTTCAATGAAAAGACCATGCAACAGAGCTCTTCCACATTCCAAAAAGGATCTATGTCTTTGCCTATACTCTCTTCTTTTCCTTCTGTCTCATGGGATAAGATGGCCATCCTTCATTCATTCATTCCTTCATTCATTAATTCCTTCCTTCCTTCCTTCCTTCCTTCCTTCCTTCCTTCCTTCCTTCCTTCCTTCATTCATTCAATAAACAATATCTTCACCCATTGCATCCTGGACTGGCATCACCAGTCGTCTTGATCTTTGGATCTGGACTTCCACAGGTATCCCTTCCTCTCTGAAGCCTTCCCTGCTTCCTTAACCAAAACATATTTCTTCTATTATATTTTAGATATTTCTGCATCTGTTGTAATGTGTATATGTGTGTGTATACATATGAGAGTCAAAAAAGAAAAAGAAGAAGAGATAAGAGCAAAGGCAAGTAATTGAGGATAAAAACAAGAGTGGAAGGCCCAGGAAGAATTGTGCCTGGGAGAGGAAAGCTGTAACAAGGCAATAAAAAGGGCTTCATAAAAGGGATGGAAGGGCCAAGGGCTAGATCAAAGAAAGGGGAAGCCTGCTTGGCTTGGATGGACCATGGGAGAATGGAGAGAAGGCAAACCTCGATCTAAAGCCCAGATTGCTTTTGTCTTCATTTGTTTTGTATCAAGGATGATGATTTTTAGACTGGGAAGGAGAGAACAAAAAAGGTTAACAGGGAATTGAAACCCAAGAGCAGGAAGATTGTGTCGGGTTCTGCTCAATGCATCCGAGTCAGCTGACTTAGACAAATCACCTCCCAGGGTACCATTGAGCTTGCACAGGTGAATGCTGAACCACTGTTGATCGTAAGAAATCCTAGCAAATAGGAGAGGGGTTATGGGACTAGAGGTGGGCAAATATTGCCCTGATTTTCAGCAAAGGGAAATAAGTGAATGCAGCATATTGTGCTTTTATATCAATGCCTGGTAAAATTCTAAAATAAATTATTGAAAGGACAACCAGGCAATCAACGCTTAGGAAGGAAGGTAATGATTACCAAGGGTAGGCTTGGGGTTAGTTGGTTAGTTAAGAGCAAATCACATAAGCTAACCTTATCTCATTTTTTTGACAAGGTTATTAGGCTAGACTTGGGGTGTCAGAGCCAGGGTTGGGGAACCTGTGGCCTTCTAGGTCCTCAGGTGCAACCTTTTGACTGAATCCAAGTTTTACAGAACAAATCCTTTGATTAAGGGCAGTAGGTCCCTGTTCAAGCAATGAATTTTCCCACTAGCATTGACTTATTCTGTCCTTTTAAAAGGCTTATGCTTCCTCAGCTTCTGATCAGTTCTCCTCTGCTTGCTTATGGGAATCATTTTCCCTTTCCCAATCCAATGCCTGGATGAAGATGGAGCTGGCATACTTATTAAACTGGATATCATGAAGCTGGAAGGGACAACTAACACATTAGGAATTTCAAAATGATCTTGGCAAGGTTAGACTCATGAGCCAATACTAATAGGATAAAATTTAGTAGGTATAAATGGCAAGTCCTAAATTTGGGTTCAAAAAATCAATAGTAAAAGTACAGAATAGGGGAAGGTAGCTAAAAAGCAGCTCATATGAAAAAGGTCTAAGGGCCCAGTGGTCAGCAGTGTGGTGTGTCAGTCAAATGAGTTAATGTAATATTGGACAGCCTTAACAAAAATAGTATACAGGACAAGATAGTTGAGAGTCAGTCAACAAGCATTTAAGAACCTACAAAGAAAGGCAAAAAACCTCTAGAACCCAATCACCTAATGGGGGAGAAAACAACAATGGGAGTAAACAACAACATATGAACAGACTATATACAGGATAAATTGCTGAAAACCAAGAGGTTAGGCACTGGCATTAAGGGGGAGGATGTCAGGAAGGGCTTCTTTTAGAAGGTGGGATTTTAGCTTCGACTTCAAGGACACCAGGGAGGCCAGGAGGTAGAGAGGAAGAGGGAGAGAATTTCAAGCATGGCCAACAGCCACTGAAAACACTAGGAGGCGGGAGATGAAGTGTCTTGTTTAATAAGCAGCAGAGCAGTCAGTGTCACTGCATGGCAAAAGATGTGGGGAGTGAGGAGGGCAGAGGGAGGGTATGAAGGTCTTTGAAGGGCAAACAGGATTTTTATACTTGATTCTGGAAATGATATCGAGCCACTGGAGCTTACTGAATAGTGGGGGAACGGGAGGCTGACCTGGTCACACCTGTGCTTTAGGAAGGTCACTTTGACGTTGACAGTTGAGTGGAAGATGGATTGAAGTGTAGAGAGATTTGATGAACAGAGACCAGTCAGCAGGCTATTGCAGTAGCTCAGGCTTGAGGTAATGAGGGCCTGGGACAGGGTGGTAGCAGAGTCAAAGGAGAAAGGAGGTATACATATGAGATAGAAATGGCAGGACTTGGCAACTCATTGGACATGGTGGGGCATGGGACAGGGTGAGAATGAAGAGTTGAGGATGACAGTTAGGTTGTGAGCTTACGGGACTGAGGTGATGGTGGTGCCCTTGATAGTAATAGCAAAGTTAGAAAGAGGGGAGTGCTTGAGAGGGAAGATACTGAGTTCGGTTTTGGACATGATGAATATTTAAAATGTCTACAGGATATCCAGTTTGAGATATCTGAAAGGTAGTTGGAGATGCAGACTGGAGGTCAGTGGAGAAGTTACGGGCTAGGTAAGTAGATCTGGGAATCATCAACATAGAGACGAGAGTTGAATCCATGGGAAATGATGAAATCACCAAAGGAAATAGTATATGGGGAGAAGAAAAGAGGATCCAAGACAAAGCTCTGAGCAGATTACATCTGGAGTGATGTATTCAGTTATGGCCAGCACATTTTAGGAAGGACATTTGACAAACTGAAATGTATGGTAAGGGAAGGGTAAGGAAGGTAGATGGCACAGGGGACTCAAAGCCATGATATGTGAAGATGAATCGAAGAAACTATTGATGTTTAGTTTGGAGAAAAGGCTTGAGAGGACAAGGTAACAATGTTCAAGTACCTTCTGCAGGGTGGTCACATGGACGGAGAACTATAACATGGAAGTAAGGCTTAGATTTTTATTGCTCAGTCCCAGAGGAAAGAATGAGGAATATGAGGTCCAAATTATAGGGAAGCAATTTTGGCTCCAATAAAAGAAAAACATCCTTAGCAATCAGAGGTATATAAAATCAGAACTCCTTGTCTTTGTATAAATAGTGATTTCTCCATCATTGGAAAACTGTCATCCACAGGCTAGAGAACCACTCCTTCAGTGATCTCACTTTTCAGGCTTGTTGTTGGGATGATTTTCTTTACATTAAGCCCAAATCTGCCTCTCTGTAATTTTACTGATTGCTCTAAATCCTGTTTTCTGGGCCCAACCTGGAAGAACCTAAATTCACATTCCACACAATGCAAGAAGGATCTATGATTTTCTTAGCTGGTTGAACTTCTGGTTGGGACCTCCCATCACCCAAGCAGATTAAAATCTCAAACCAATTCTGATGGAGTAGATAAGGCCTGTTTTTGCCTTTCTTTGGGTCTCTGGTGCTTAGTACAGTGCCTTGATCATAGTAAACACTTCAAAAAACTGTTTGTAGATTGTTGACTGAGTTGTCAGGGGCTGAGTGACATCAGCCAAAATCATAGGGCTAAAAAGTTTCAGTGGAAGGATTTGAACTCATGTTTTTTCTTAATTTCAAGTCTAGAACTGTACCCACAATTTGACAAGTCTTTCTGCCATTTTAAAAAGGTTATAAACTGATAATTTATTTAAATTCCAGAACATGTTATCAACATTAAGAACAAGAATAAACTGTTTATACACAAAGACTGTCAAAGGTTGACAAATTCATAAAAAAAGGGTAAGGGAAGAAAGGAGTATCCTGCTACTGAAGGAGATGGAAAGACCAGATCCTCTGACGTGGATCTACTCCAGAGATGGGAGCTGATCCCACATCCTGAGCTTTTGTCCTGGGCACATTGTGGAGTCCACAAGGAGAAGTCAGAGAACAGGAAGTGAAGATCAGAAGGACCAAGTTTTAGAGACACACCAAAGACACAGCCACAGTCACAATAGCCAACCAAAGCTCAAGGGCTGGGACACTCTTCAAATCAGTAACATGACCTTCTTTTTATGTACTTTAAGCACACAAATGAGATGTTTCATCCAATATACTTCAGTTCATGTGAAACATTTCTTGTAGGTGAAGAACATCTTTGTGCTGAAAAAAAATTAATTCTTTCATCATTTCTCTAGCTTCTTATATTTTGCATCTAGTTTCTTTGGGTGTTCACCCAGTTTGTCAGCCCCCTGCTCCTCAGTTACAGCAACAGGATCCTAGAGGGTGGAAGTGCTGCAAATATTCTTGGTTCTTGTCTTTTGGCTAGTGGTGGCAGCAGAATCTTTCATTTTTAAATACTTCACATAAGTCAGTCTGTTCTTAATTTCCAGAAGTTTGTCATCTTCTCTAGTAGCTGCCAGCTTGCCATTTTGGAGAATGCATGCTGGAAGTCTTATGATACCAGTCTCCCTTGGCTTCCTTCTTAGGCAACCTCCTTGGTTGTCTCCATCGATGAATCATTTGAGCAGAGAATGGGAGGGAAAAGGGAGGAAAGGAGTGAGACAGACAGACAGCCAGAGACACAGAGAGAGACAGAAAGAAAGGGGGGAGACAGGGAAGGGATGAGACAAAGGTGAGAGGGATGAGAGAAGAGTAAAGAGATGGAAAAGTCTTTCAAATGTTTGTAGACACCTCTCATCTTGCTTAAGCCTTCCCTAAACTAAACACAGGGCAGCCAGGTGGTGAAGTGGACAAAGCATTGGACCTGGAATCAGGAAGACTCATCTTTCTGAGCTCAAATCCACTGTCAGATACTTACTAGCTAGGTGACCTTGGGCAAGTCACTTCACTATTTGCCTCAGTTTCTTCATCTGTAAAATGAAGAAGAAAAGGAAATGGCAAATCACTTCAGTATCCTTGCCAAGAAAAAACCCAAATGGGGTCACAAAGAATCAGACACAACTGAAATGACTGATCAATAGACAACTAAACATCCCTGGTTCCTTCCCCTTGACCCGAACCTATCTAACACCCAATTGCTGTGGGAATTTAGGCAAATCACTGTGATGCTACATGGCCTTTTATGATTGAAGATTTTCTCAAGGTAAAATGATCAGTGGAAAAGTAGAAAGAACACAAGAATAGAGTCACTAGATCTAGCTTTCCCCCCACTTAATAGTATTTTATTTTTTCCAATTACATGTAAAGATAGTTCTCAACATTCATTTTTGTAAGATTTTGAGTTCCAAATTTTTCTCCCTCCCTCCCTTTTCTCCCCCTTCCCCAAGACTGCAAGCAATCTGATACAGGTTATACATGTACAATCATGTTAAAAACATATTTCCACCTTAGTCATATTGTGAAAGAAGAATCAGAACAAAAGGGGAAAACCATGAGAAAGAAAAAACATCAAAAAAGAGAAAATAGTGTGCTTTGATCTGCAGACTCCATAGTTCTTTCTCTGGATGTGGATTTTAAAAATTTATTTACTTTTAGTTTACAACATTCAGTTCCACAAGTTTTTGAGTTCCACATTTTCTACCCCCTCCCCATCCCCCATCTGATATATGTCCTACATATACCTTCACATAAACATTAGTCAGGTTGTAAAGAATTATAACCAGTGGAATGAATGAGGAAGAGGAAACAAAATAAAACAAAACAAAGGAGAGAGCAAATAGTTGGCTTCAATCTGCATTCAGACTCTGTAATTCTTTTTTCTTTTTTTTTGGAGGGGAAAGGCAGGGAAATTGGGGTTAAATGACAACTTCACACGGCTAGTAAGTGTTAAGTGTCTGAGGCCACATTTGAACTCTGACTCCAGGGCTGGTGCTGTATTCACTGTGCCACATAGCCGCCCAAGACTCTGTAATTCTTTCTCTGGATATGGATGGCCTTTTCCGTCATGAGTCCGTTGGAGTTGTGTTATAACGTTGTATTGCTGAGAAGAGCCAAGTCTATCAAAGTTAGTCATTACAGATACAGTGTGTCTGTAATTGTGTACAAGGGTCTTCTAGTTCTGCTCCCTTCACTCAGCATCAGCTCATATAAGTCTTTCCAGGTTTTTCTGATGTCCAGCTGCTCATCATTTCTTATAGCACAATAGTATTCCATTACATTCATATACCACAACTTGTTCAGCCATTCCCCAATTGATGGGGATTCCCTTGATTGTGGATAGCATTTTCAATCATGAGTCTTTTGGAATTCAGATAGTTTTTAGTCGTAACTGTACTCAACTAGCTGAGTGACCTTGGGTGGCTCACTTCATCTAGCCAAGCTTCCATTGTCTCATCTGTAAAATGAGGGAGTGGGGCTGGATGACCTCGTAAGTCCCTTCCAGTCCTGACATTCTATATTTGGATTCTAGGATTTAAGCTAGAAGGGAACTTAGAGGCCACCTAAGTCTAGGCCCCTCATTCTACAGAAGAAACTGGCCTGGAACATTTCACTGACTTACCTGTTGTCACACTGGGGGTTAAATGGCAGAGGAGAGATTTGAACTCATCTTCAGTCTCTAAGTCCATAGCTCTTTCCACTCTACTATGTTTCCTCTGGTGGGTTTAGAAAACTGACCAGAACCCTAATTTTTTTTTTTTTGGAGGCACTTGACTTACCCAGTCACGTGACTAGTAAGTGTCTGAGTCAAATTTGACTCCAGGTCCAATGCTTTATCCACTCTGCCACCTAGCTGCTCCTTGAGAGCCCTGATTTTGAGGGCAGCCTCCATTACCCTCACCCCAAGCTTGTTAGTCCCAAAGCCACCCACAACTGCCTCCTACTCCAGGCTAGATTGTCAACCCTCAGAACTAAGCTCCTAAAAGCATCAGGTGAGCCATGGGCAATCCTGGCGCTTTTTAGAAAGTCTGCACGGCAGCGGATAAAAGCATCAGACATGGAGTCAGGAATTGCTAAATCAGATAGCCTTTTCTCCGCCCTAATCATTCATAGCTTCTTTCCCACCCTGTTCACTATCGCTCTAACGGTTCTTCCTCAGTGCCTTTGCTGAATCATCATCTATAGTCTGCCCCCAACTCCCCCTGGGTGTCCCCCTAGGCTCTGTGCTGAGCCCTCAGCTTTTCTCTACTTACACTTTCTCCCTAGGTGATCTCATCGCCTCTCCTGGGTTCAATCAGCTCCATCTCCTCAGCTCTAGTCTCCCGTGGCCAACTACAGGAGACTCACTATGATACCATCTCAGGCTACTTAATCCAAAAATATCATTGGAGAAGAGTAGAGATAATAATACTTGAACAGTTGAAACAGTTAAACATTTATTAAACATCAGTTATGTGCCAAGCACTCTCTAAGGTATCGTCCCTATTTTACAAATGTAGAAACTGGGGCTCCTAGAGACTCAGACTTGCCTGTCAGTTAAATGTCTTTTTTTTTTTGAGGGGGGGAGGGGTGGTGAGGGGAAACCTACAAATCTCCAGTTTATCTGAGTCATTCCTTTGTCCCCTCCAATCTGTCAGATGCTTGATCTTTGAATAAACAGATTTTTAAAAAAGGCACAATCAATGACATCACAGTCATGAATTTAGAGCTGGAAATGAGTTCAGAAGTCTAGTCCAGGCTCCTCATTTTACATGATGGGAAAACTGAGGCTGAGACAGATTGTGATTTTCTGATATCACACGGGAAATAAAGAAGTGGGACTTGAGCCCAGGCCCTTTTACCCAAATCCATTGCTCTTTCTACTTAGAATGAAGTCTTTCTTCTGGCTCAACCTTATTCCCATTGCCTTTCCTGTGAAACTGTCTCAATTTCTTTATAATTCTCATATTTGTAACTTCTTAACTGCATTGTAATACTCTTATTACACTTATGTATGAGTTTGTTAGCCTTTCTCCAACTATTAACCATTTAGGTTGCTTCCAAGTGGTTTTTTGTTTTGGTTTTATAATAAATGCTGCTGTAAATATTTTCAGACAGAGTACTTTTAAAAAACCTCTCATAGGGTATATTAATAGTAAAGGGATTACTGGTTAAACATATAATTATCTTAGTAACTATTGCAGTGGTACTGACTGATTGCTCTCTAAAATGATGTGTTTGCAAATTTTTTTTTTTTTTTTGCTTTTTGGAGGGAGGAAGGCGGGGCAATTGGGGTTAAGTCACTTGCCCAAGGTCACACGGTTGAACTCTCAGTTTGCAATTCTACCAGCAATGTGTGAGTATCCCTATATCTCCATAATGCCATCAGTAGTCAGTTTTTTTGGTTTATATTTGTTCATTTGGTGCATGTGAAATTGTACCAAAGTTGTTTCAATTAGGTCAGATTTCCTTTATTTAAGAGGTTAGCACTTTCAAATTTTACTGATGCCATTTATTTTAAGTCATTTCCTGATAGCCTTCACCCCCACCTCCCAATGAACTCTTCCTTAAAACAAAGAAAAAAGTTAAGCAAAACCAAATAGCATTTTATATGTCTACATTTTTATCCTCCCCCCCCCCTTCTTAAATCAAAGAGTGATGTGTTTGTGTTTTCCAGGACTGAAGCTGGTCAGGTCAACATGTTTTCAAGTGATTATTTGCAAGTTGGGTGTCCTTTTTCTGTAAATTGTTGTTTTTCAGCTGACTTTTTAGGTGATGATCAGATAGTGCTGGCAAGGAAGGCCGACAGAAGTCAGGGAGGGGAGGAGAAAAGGGGTGACAGACACGGAAGATTAGATGCATCTCGGCTCTGGCCTCCACTTCATGCCCTAAACTCAGTGACAAAAAAGTAGCACAAGAATACCACTGAGGAAAGAACAACAGACCATAAACCAGAAGACCTATCTTCTTAGTCTGTTTTCTCATCTTTAAAATAGAGTATTATCTGACCTAGCTCTTGTTTTTGACTGTAGTCAGTAGCCAAAAGGTCCTAAGGACTCACGTGGCCAACAGTTCTTCCCATTTGCCCTGGAGAACTCAACTCTATATACTGGGTTGTTAAATCCCAAGCTCATTTGGAAGGAGGCCATCTGGACAAACTCTGGTATGGGAGACCTCCTCCCCACCACAATCAGATCTCAGACTGACTTGAGATGACAGCTTTCCTCCTCCTGCTATGACCCACATTCTTCCCTGGACAGCCAGACGAGAGGCAAGAGCCAAGACAGTCAGGCACTGGTTGGAAAGAACCCTTATGAAGAGTTAACCTTGTAAAAGAAGGTGGCTGAGGCGAACGAAGGCCTTTCTCCCAGTGAATGGGGGATTTGCTAACATACAGCTGTTGGAAGTGGGTCACTGTGGGGCCCCTGAAATCAGCCATTGGGAGATCAGAACTTCTGGAGCTCTGCAGTATGATCTGGTGACCCTCGCTCACTACAGGGTTGAAAGAAAACAGAAGTCAGGCCTAGCCTGCACACAGCTGACCAGTTTGAGCCTTTATTAGAACAGGCTTCAAACCCTACTGGTGGGGAAGCGGGATCTACATACACAAAGAAATGGCCTTCAGATGCATCTTCAGGTTATTAAGCAGGAAAAAACCCTGAAACAACCACCCACTCAACAACTATCTGAAAAAGAAGGCTGGCTTTTTAAGTGCCAACAGTATTAGCTGCTGGAGGCCGTGAAAGTCATAGAGGGAAATTAATAGCAAACCAGAAATGCTATTACTCATTTGGGGGCCATCTATCTCTCCTAAAGTGAGACACAATTTACATCCTCTGGGGAAGCTTATACTAAAATCTTTATTCCCCAGGCTCTGGGATTACATTCTCACCACTGTCACCATTTCCTGTTCTTTATCACCACACAGGGGGTGGTTCCCCAAGGCCTGGAGAGGCCAAGCCTAAGGAACAGGTACGGGGACTGTGGCTGTTTCCAGGATCTCTCCTCCTCCTGTTTTCAAAATCAGGGGTTGGCAGCCTTTAAAAAATCAGGGTGTTATGATTCCGGTTCCTCTTCTCTCATGTCAATGAAAACATTTGACAACTTGGGGTGGAGGGGGTAGAGAGGAAGTGTGCATGAAAGGTGACGATGGCTGGGCAACACTAGGAGTGCTGTGTGCGTGTGGTCCAGACTCTCACAAAGACAAGTGGAGAGGCAAGGCCTGGTGACTGGTTTGTTTGGGTCTTACCTTGTATAGTTTAGCAACCCCCAGCCCAGGGTAACCACCTTTCCTTTAGCTCCAGAGCTATCACGGACCTGGATTTCCCAGACTTTTATACAGACAGGCAAAATTCAATACTCTTGGTATGGGTCTGTGCTGCGAAGGCTCTTTATTACCAGGGCCATGCAATTGAAGACACCTGTCTAAATGTCATTGGGATAGATTTCTCTATCTCTATGGGCTGTGAGGAAAGCACCCTAAAAAGACCTCAAAGCACTCTAGAAATGTGGGTGACTGATCCACCTTTGTGACTGAGCCAGGCACTGGCATGTGTAAGGAGTGGCCCCGTGACACCTATGGGAATTTCTTTTTTTTTTGGAGGGAGAAGGGAGGGGTTAAGTGACTTGCCCCAAATCAGACAGCTAGGTCCTCCTGACTCCAGAGCCGATGCTCTATTCACTATGCCACCTAGCCGCCTCTAGGCATTTCTTAATATCCTTCAGGAAACAGGAGCATTAATGAACTGGAATCATTTATGGCACTGGAACAATGATGTCAGCAGATTCCATTTCAATGAGTTTTGATTTCCAAGCCAAAAGACACCCTCCCTAATGAGTTGTTCCCCTTAGTTTGCCAACCATGGGAAGAGTGACCAATAGAAAGGGGCAGTGGCAGGCCTGAGCAAGCCCAGGGCCTTTGCCAGTTTTATTTATCACCTTATGGCTGCTTGGTTCCCAAGGGGAGAAAGGGATTTGGTTGCTGACAAATTCCTGGTTTGTCATTTTCATGGTATAGAGTGAACCTCCCCAAAATCCAGAGTAGAAAAACAAAATCTAAGTCACCAGCTTCTCAGGAGCCTCTATGGATTGTATCCTTGTCCACATCACAGCTCCAGCTTTGATTTATGGTGTTCATGCTCCCAAGAAAAGACAGCAATAAATTCCATCTACACAGCTCTTGTCAAATGGCATCTATTCAGCTTTTCATAGAAAATGACTCAGAGAAACAGTGACAGAAAATATCATACAAGCCAGTTAATGAATCAAAAAATAAAACAAAACAAAGACCTAACACATTTCGTTCAAATTTCCTGTCCCAACCTTCTGCCTGTGTTGGGAAATACATACTAACACAATGCCGGTCCCTTGGAAGAAGCCTTGTTTCTTCTAGAAATAAACCCAGGAAATTCAGTGTATGGTTTCTGGAGGTAAGTGGAGGTTGCCTCTGTCACCCTGGTCAGGACAGGATAAATGACACCTTGGAAATATGGCCATCTTAGAAAGCAAAATTCACCCTTCACCTTTGGCTAGTAATGGTCTTTGTCGGAAGGGAGAACACAAGGCCCAACGACATTCAATTAAATCCCGTTTTTGCAAACCAAGGTCTCAAGGTCAAATAACTCTTGAATCTTCCACTTCAGGATCTTCACTGAATCTCTCCCATATAAAGTCTTTTGTCACTGGAGGCAGAGAGAACTGCAGAGGAGAGGGAACAAAGGACAAGACAACAGGATGTTCAGAGTCAGGAAGAATGCAGGGGCTTTGGCAACAAGAGTCAACTCTTATCCCAAAATAATTTACTTAGCTTCCATTCTCCTCCCCTTCATGTAATGATTCACAGGATATTTTGCCTAACTTTTAAAAAACAGCACCTCTAATGTTATTTCATATTCTGAGTTGTAGGCTGGCCCCCAGATGAAATCAGGGAAGTAACATTTATGAACTTAACCCAGTTTCATCAAATCAAAGTGACCTCTGTGGTTGTTTAGTCATAGAAGAGCTGGGTTCTGCTTAACTTTCCAGTCCCACAATTCTGAGGACTAATGTGCTGTAAACAATTATCAAGTTACACCTGCTTCTGTCCCTTTCCTAGGGTGCCAGCACTCCAGGAAGAAGGGAAGGGAAGGGAAGGTTTCTATCATACATGCAACAATGCATGGTCAAAAACCAAACATATGCAAATCCATGTGTTAATGAGTGGAAAAATTAGATATTTTCTTAATACAATATAAGGTCCTTTATATAAGCAAACCAGCCAAGGAAAGTTAAAATGTAATTTTCATTGAACTAGATATTAAGAGATTCCCCCTTAGCAAAATAAATCTATGAAATTTGGATTAAACCTAATGAACTCAAGCTACTTTGGACACAGAACCCAATGTAAGCCCCCTGAGAGCAGGGAGCATCTTACTATTTGTACTGGCGTCCCTGGCACCCAGCACCAGAGCCTGGCAGAGACAGGCATTTAAAGGTTTGCTGGGTGACTGAGGCCACTAAATCTCTTGGAGCTCCAAGCTCTTTATGGTCACAGTATGGACTGAATAGGACAAAGAGGGAGCTGTTCCCCCCCACATCCCTCCCCCATTCCCTTGGCCCCCCAACCCCATTAGATATAGTGGTGTGGTTTTCAGTGGCACCTAGGAGGAGTGTTTCTAAGGAAACAGATTCAGCAGTATTGTACACCTCAGAGCTACTCTTGGTATAGGAAGGGAATACAGTCCACAGTCCCCTCTCCCCACATGAAGCTGAGGTGAACATTAAGTGGCCTAGTCACTCTTAAGGGAGATAGGAGCTACTCCCCTCTTTGCCAAAGAATGCAGACACTTACTGATGGGCTCATCTGGGTGGAAGGCCACTTCATTGACTGAGCCAGCATGGCCAGGCAGCTTGTAAAGGATCCTCCTGCTTGTGGTATCCCACACATATACAAACCTGCAAGGCATCAGAGCAAGTAAGTCTTAGGCCCAGAAAGGTGAAGAGGGAGAATAGGGCAAAGCAGGAAACAGGCGCCCCCCCCCAGCTTTTACGCCAAACATTAGCAGCAATTTTCTTTTCTTTTCTTTTTGTTTGCTTTTGCTTTTTGGAGGGAGGAAGGCAGGGCAATTGGGGTTAAGTGACTTGCCCAAGGTCACATGGCTAATAAGTGTTAAGTGTCTGAGGCAGGATTTGAACTTAGGTCTTCCTGACTCTAGGGCCCTGCTCTCTATTCACTGTGCCACCTAGCTGCCCCAGCAGCAATTTTCAATGAATATAGTCCCAAATGAAAAAACAAAACCTAGTAACAGTGGGCACACATCCCCCACAAGCAAGACAATGTCACCTGGCTATTGTTAACCTCCAACTAGGTTGGAATGTCTCGGAAGTAAATTTAGCTGCCTGACATAAAGTTAAATTGCAGACTCAGGTAAAACATACTCAAATATAATTCCATCCCTGGATCTGCGGAGGGATAGGGCATCTGTTCTTTGCAAATATTTGTCTGAGTCAAATGTTACTAGATTCTATAGGTAACTAGAATATTAGAAACTGAATGAGCCTGAAAAATAGTCTGACCCCTTAATTTTTTATTATTTTTTTTTTTTTGCTTTTTGGACGGCAATTGGGGTTAAGTGACTTGCCCAAGGTCACACGGCTAGTGTGTGTGTGTGTGTGTGTGTGTGTGTGTGTGTGTGTGTGTGTGTGTGTGTCAGATCTGGACTCAGGTCCTTCTGACTCCAGGGCCAGCGCTCTACTCACTGCGCCACCTAGCTGCCCCTCTGACCCCTTAATTTTATGGAAATTAGAGCTCAGAAAAGGTAAGTTTTGCCCATGATCACACAGTTAAGTAACAATGGCCAAGATGAGATCTTGGGCCCCTCTCCACACTAATACTCTATTCTCCAACTCTCTGCCCCCAATATATACTTGCTTTCTTTCCCAAGGACACATGACACACTCAGGTGGGTACTGAGTGGATATGCAAAGTTCCAGTAGTGAGTAAAAGTCGAAGGTAAATTAAAGGTCACAGGCATGTTAGTTTTGCTATGTTCCATAGCCACCCTTGATCCTACCAGCTAGATGCCAATAGATACCACCTGTCACAAAGGTAAGAGGGAAAGCACATGGCCAGGGCACAGCAGCTCATCCCTATTACTGAAGAAACAACTCAGAATACAAGCCCTACTGATGGGGAATCACCTTCACAGGCAAAGGACAGTATCTCTGTGGTTGGGCCTGTGGGTGCTGCTGCTATCATTTGAAGCAGTCACTGATAATTTGCTGGCCTGAGCCATCAAGCCCCTGAGCAGGGAGTATCTCAACACATTTAATGAAGCCCAGGAAACTCCAACTGCAAATCTACTACCCTCCAAACTACCAATCAAGAAGTAAAAACAGTATCTCTGCCCTTTCATTCATTGCTATGAATCAAAGGAATAACCAGGATGAGGCTGATCGTTTCTCATGTAATCTGGGCACTTCTCTGATGAAGCTGTTTGGCTGATTTGGGTGTGGGACGATAATGAGCTGTGGGAGGGATGGCAGTGGCCACATACAACCAGCAGGATCAGGTTTCACGCTCTACTGATTAAAGACTCTTGCTTCTTAGGAGTTCTGCAGCCCTGGGGCAATCTGGTGAAGCCTATGGCCCCCTAAATGTTTTTAAATGCACAACATAAAATATATGGGATTACAAACAGTTACATTCAACAACAGTGATGAAATTATAAAAAAAAACAAAAAGTTCATGGACTCCCCAGTTTACCTCCCCTGGTGTAGAGGGTCATGCCTTTGCCTTAACTACCTCAAAGGAATTCTGCTTTCTGAATGCTGCCTGTGTGCTGAATTAGAGAATACTCAGGGATAGGAAGGGTGAAAGCACCCCATGGAGCTCAGCAGGGGCAGCTGACACCTGGGAGTGATTTTGGAGCTACCCTGGAAGTGCCAGGGATCCCAGACCACTCTAGGCAACTTCCTATCGAAGCCATCACAGCAGAACTCAGTGGTGGTATGTCTTTATGCCAGGTTTATCAGTAACAGGACACCTGCACCTCCCCAGAGCTGACTTCCCAGTACCTGGCTGCATCCCTCAGGATTCCATCACCTTCTAAAAGTCCCTTCCTTCGAGTATTCCAGGTCTCATCCCCTCAAATAATTCATGTTACAGGAAGGAAAGAATGAAGAGGGCAGTGCAAAAATACCCAACAGCAATGCTAATAAATTAATTTTAATTACAACATACAGATGTGTATTATTAGCAACCCCCCCCCCCCAACTAAACCCAACAAAACTGACTAGCTATCTAGTCAACACTTGACAAAAGACCTGCTATAGGCTAGGCACTGAGCCAAGTGCTTTTATAAATATTATCTCATTTGATCCTTAATAACCCTGGGAGGTAGGTGTTATTATTATTCCCATTTTATAGTTGAGAAACTGAGGCATAGGTTAAGTGACTTTCCTAAGATCTCACAGCTAGTAAGTTTCTAAGGCCAGATTTGAACTCAGATCTTCCTGAGTCCAGGCTTAGTATCCAGTGCACTATGGTGCTGCCTCCATATGTTCATTTTGCTTAAAAAAAAAGAAAAAATCCAAGCTCCAGTCCAACTTTCACGCCACTAACTTGGTGGGGGTGGGTGGGTATACTGTATGAGATACTGTGCTTAATTATGCTACGTGGGGCTCCCTGACTAGGATGGAAGAAGAGCAGGACCCTGGGGCATCACCTGCTCTTAGCTCATATGCCCCTGTGATTTCACTTCCCTTCTGTGGGCCATAAAATGAGTTGTTGGAGGAGATGATCTCGAAGGTCCTTTCTGGTTGTAAATCCAGTGATCACCTCTAAGAGAATGAGGGAATCATTTGGGGAAGGGAGATTTCCTGAACGAAAAACCAAGTATAAGCCAGAGCCAGTAATGTTGCTTTCTGCAAGGGCTCCATCTTTAGAGCACATGAAAGCCAACAGCAACCTCAGCCCCTGAAGGATTTACATGAAGCATTCTCGAAAGGTGGCTGTCAATTAGGTGCTAAATTTAGATGGTTTCCTTGTCAGTTCCTTGCTTTGGCATGGAAACCTATGGCAGAACAGTGCTCCTTCTGTCATCCTTCAGTTTTTGTGACAAAGTACCAAAGTGTATTTGGTGCTGTCACAGTGTCCAGGAAAATCCCTGCTAGTGACCAGCTGGTCAGAGGTGGGGCTATCCTGAGACCAATGCTTGACAATTACAGGACAATTCAAAGCAATTGAAAGAGGGAAAAATGGGAGCTCAGAGGAAACTGATCTGAAGGAAAGCTTATGCAAATACGAATGGGTATCTAGTTAAGTAAAAAGGTCGGTAATCTGCTGAATAAGAATTTGGGGTGTGATCATTACAAGATCAATCAAAGCCATTTTCATTCAGTAAGAATCAGATTTGGCTTTGGTTTGTGGACAGCATCTCCAGAAGCTGCAAGCCAAGCTCAGAAAAGCCTTGAGTCACCAGCTCACTAATCCCCTGAGTCAGGGTGTAAGAGAGGGGCTGGGGAGGGGGCTTAAGGAAATGAGTGTCCAGGACCAAGTGAGCTGATGTCTGAGGAACTGCGTTTAGTCCTGGGTCCGGCATTTAAGATGGACAAGGACGGACAAGCGGGGGAGGAAGGGCACGCAGACCATGTCATGAGGAGAGAAAGTTTAGGCTGGCAGCTGCCAAAGATCTAAAGCTCTGTCATGGGAAAAAGAGGTTAGAGCCCCAAGAGGCAGAACTAGGAGTAATGCACTGGAGATGGAGGGAGGAGACTGGAGCTTGGTATAAGAAAACACGTAAAACATGCTGCTCTGGGACCACCCACCTACTAGAGGTCTCTAGGGGAAGGTCAGATAAGCCCACAGTAGGGACATCATGGAGGGAATTCTCAGCCTGGCCCAGGCTGGATTAGACAGATGGCTACTGGAGTCCCGCGTAGCACAGATATTGAGACACTTGTCCTCTACATCTCAGGGGAGTTGTCAAGGAAGAAAAATAAACTTTTCTAATTTCAAGGAGGTACATTGTCAAGGCTAGAAGAGAGGCCCTTACTTCCCAGGGGCCTAAGGAGGTGCAAGGCCAACAGGCATTCTGGCTTCTCTGTAGCACTGGCTTAATTTAATGACTCTCGGGGTCTCTGAGAGCAGTGGAGGAGATACAGGGTTGAGGGCTTAAGCTACCTCCTCCTCTCCTGCAGACAGGAGGATGGTATGGGGGTATGGGGTCTTTGTCAAGGTCTAACAGGACAGGATAACACCTTTGTTGGAGCAACTATAGGACAAGGGCATCAAAGGAGGCCAGGACCACCTATCTCAGCTCATACCTAATCTGCCGCCCCACTTCAAAAGGGTACCAGCAGCACAGGTCATTAGGGGCTGCCCTGTTCCTTTCTCTCCCCTTCTTGGAACTTGGCTGCCTCATCAGTCCACAGAAAAATGGAATCTTTATTAACCTCAAACCTTCATTCCAGATGCAGATCATTGCAGACTAAATGTAGATCTAATACAGACTCACCTTTCCTTCTCACAGAAGAGCAAGCTTGACCTGTTTTACCTGGACTCTTACTCCAGTGAAACATCTGAGGGCATTCATGTCAGGGTTTATTCACCCATGAAGGAAAGCTTCCAATTGCCTTCTCACCCCCTAGCCCTCAGCCCATTTGGAGGAGGCCTGGCCAGAAGGGACCCTGATGAAGCTTGGCATCCACCAGCTCAAAATTCCACCCCAAAGGTAAAAGAAAAGCTGTTTTTGTGAATCATACTTAAAGCTTCCAAGCTGTGTAGAGTCTCACTTCCTGACCACTGTGATCATCCCACATCCACTCTGGCTGTCCCTGAGCTATTTGTATTAAGCATGAGACAGCCCCTGCCCAGCTGCATCATTCTTTTTATCTTACATCACAATAATTCTTACCTGTCGGCTGATCCGGCTGCAATTTTGCTTCCATCAGGTGACCAGGAACACCTCAGGAGATTCTGCAACAATGAGCAAAGAGCGTCCACTGAAAAGAGCAGCATTTTCAAATGCTCACCAAGCAAAGGATGGCAGAGCTGGGAGGGGCCTTCGGGGTCATCTAATCCAACCCTCTCATTTTATAGAGGAAAAAGCTGAGATCCAGAGGACAAGGAGATGGGCCCAGAACACAGACCCTAACCTCAAAGCCAAGTCTTCTGACTTTGGATTTCATGTTCTTCTTCCCATCCCATGCTTCCTCTTCACTGGCAGGCTCTAAGTAAATCAGACCCTCTCTGGCTCCCTACACCAAGGCCTAGCAGGCCAGACACTGATGGTGGCTCCTTGGCAGCTGTACCCTCTGCCCAGTGGTGAGCCCCAGCCTGGCAGGCAGGCCCAACCCCAGGCACACTGTAAGGCATCATGATTTATCTAGTACCACTTCCTTTCTTTCTCTGCCTCCTCCTGTGCCCAATGCCTTCATTAATTAAACGACCCATATTTCTGAAGCAACTCAAGGATGTTTGGGCAAGAGAAAGTAAAACAAAGTCCCGGTATTTAGAGGGTTCATAGTCCAGTAGAGGGAGGAGTAAAATGTATACAGCTAAAAAATAACTAACTCACAGCATACAAGCATCCTTGGCTTGAAAATGAGATCACGGAGAACCTTTAAATATTACAAGTTACATTTTAATTGTTTTCCCGAGGAAGATGATCAGCAATTATGACTTGGATTTATGACCTAAAACACCAATGTGTTACTATTTCATAACTCATATATAATAAAATATAAAAAATGCCTAATTTACACACAACTAATTAGATTCTATCTGGCAGAGAAATAGTGTTGCTGGGCCTGCTAACAGAAACTCCTTTTGCTCTATTCATCCTGGTCCTTATTAAAACTCTTTTTCTTTCTCTTTAAAAAACAAAAATCTGTGAGTTGATTTACAAAACAAACCTGAGTCCCAGTGAACTCCCAGAGCAAGTACATTATTCTTGAAGACTCTAGGAACCTGACTCTTCTGAACTAATTCTCCCTGGGAACTGAAAAGTTTAAGGGCTCTTCCTGTTTCCCCCTCACTAAGTACATGGTAACAGAAGCTAGGGAAAGGAAGGCTTAAATGGGCTAAGGCTGAGATCTCTGCTGAGGACAGAGAGCATCCCATTCCTAGGCAGCGCCAGTCTGGCCATCAGGCCCTCTGCGTTCTGGTCCTGGGATGCAAGCAGAACCGTGTCATCAGCTGGGGAGCCATCTCAGAAGAGGCAAGAGAGACTCCATAAAGGGCCTCCCGTCCATTATTACTCCTTAAGAGGAAGAAAGGAAGAAGTCACAGGATCAAAGAATCTCAGCTGGAAGAACTATCCAGAGATACTGAGTTCTGATCCATACCTGAAAAAGAATGCCCTCTATAAATTAATTAAATTAACTTTTATTAAAAGTACTTGCTGGAGTGGCTAGGTGGTGCAGCAAATAGAACACCAGCCCTGGAGGGTCGGGGAGGACCTGAGTTCAAATCCAGCCTCAGACACTTTACACACACACACACACACACACACACACAAAACTAGCCGTGTGACCTTGGGAAAGTCACTTAACCCCAAGTGCCCCTCAAAAATAAAAAAATAAAAGCACTTGCCATGTGCTAAACGGTAGGGCTACACAGACAAAATACAAATCCATGCCTGTCCTTGAGAAGCTTACATGTGACAACATCCCTCAATGGCGATTCTGCCCTGCTGTCTCCTGAGGTGGCCCGTGTCATTTTAGACAGCTCTATTTATGGCAAAGTTTTTCTTTGCTTCAAATCCAAAGCTGCTTCTCTGAGACTTCCATTCATTGGTCCTTGTTCTCTGGGACGAAACAGAATGAGTCTCATCTCTGTTCCATGTGATAGCCCTTCAGATATATGAAGCTGGTTATATATGTCTTACCTAAGCCTTTTCCAAGCCAAAACCCCTTGATTCCTTCATCCTGACCTTCATGTGTTGAGGTATGGCAGGGAGAGAATCCACTTCCCAGAATGCATTGCTATGCTTCCTACAGGACCTCTCTTTCTTTTTCTCTGACAATGAAGTTTCTGATAATAACATAGCAATGGACTGCTATTAACATTAACAGAGGTATTATTACGAAGTAAAAGGTCATGGTCATACTAGACTTACCTTCTCAAAGTTATGTACATTTCCCTGAAATATCTTCACACACCTCTCTTTGGGGGCAAAAGGCCGGACATCCCAGATCCGAACTGCAAAGAAACAAGCACAGCAGTCAAAGACCACATGTGGACAGAAGATCAGAGTCAACTCTCCTGCCACTGGAACAAAGACTCTGCCTTCTCTGAGTAACAGAAGAGTGGGGCAGTAGAGATAGCTCCTAGCACCTGCTTAGATTCCTCTGATAATCTGAAAGGGAAGAGAATGTGTTTGGCTCTCATTAAATGGACTAAGGGAGCCACGTACAATTTGGGGTCAAACAGACTGCTCCAAATCTTAGTCTTTAATGCTTTTCCTCAATAAGACTAAAAGAACAACATAAACTAAACCAACCCTTCTCAATTCACTAATCACTGGCATTTTGAACATGTAGAGCCCACCTGAGTATTTCAAGATCAGCAGCAGTCACCTAATGTATATTCCCCAAGATCTACATGCCTAACTCAGCTTATTCCCCGCTTCTCTCTGAAGTAATTTAATATAGCCCAGGGGTACGAGAATGAACAAACCCAAATAGATCATTCTACATGGAGTGACCACAAGCGTCCCCTCCAATGGGGCCCTATTCCATTAGAGTTTGGGGACTCCTGTTAATTTCTCTCTACCCAGATACCCTGACCTCGATTTTAAATAAAAAGTAACATGTCATAAACACCTGCATGTGTGTGTCTACATACAAGCGTGCATCTATACACGTATGTATCTTTGAGTTAGAAGAGACCACCAAAGTCATTAAGTCTAACTCTTTTTATTTTGCAGATGAGAAAGCAGACTCAGAAAAGATGCCCTGCCTGTGATGAGTGTGACTCAGGCAGTGGCAGAGCCAGCACCAGAGGCCAGGCCTCCCACTGACCGGCCCAGTGCCCTGTGCACTGACACCACCCCCTTCCTGGGTGTCTCCAATGACGGCACTGCCTCCCTCTGGAGTATCTGCAGCCAGGCCTCGCTCCCACAAGCAGACCCACAAGGATCTGCTTATCCTCCTAATAACTCCAGCTCTCTCTGTGACTCCTGGAACTGCACTTCAAACAAGTCTAAATTAGATGCAATCTCCAAATTATTCCCATTCTCTGCTTCCTCCCTTGCTTCTCACTCCTTTTTTCTTCTATCTAGTATTAATTAACTTTTTTTAAGTCCCTATGTATAGCTTAGTTTCTTTGGCTTCAGCTATTGATTTCCAATAGCACTAGTGGTCTGCTGTTCATACAGCCTGGTGACACTCAGGATAAAAGATATCACCCAAACATTCACATTTACTGAACTGCACAAAACTATGAGTAAGGCTTCCTTCAGAAGAAAACTCTCTCAAAAGCCCGGGTATAGATCTGCACATCAGGGATGCTAGAATGGGGAAGGCCAAAGGGCTTGAAGACTCAAAAGCAAAGGAGACAATTTTTTATTTCTCTGCAGAGTCTGTGAATATTCCTAGGCAACCTGAAAATTGGTTTTAGCCATCTGGTCCAGAAAACCCTCAAAAGATACAAAAAAGTCACTGCCCTGAGAAGAGCCAGCAGACCTTGGTCCTAGTGCTAATGATGTCAAGAATGACCTATGAAACCTTGAGCAAGGGTTAGTTTCCCTTTAACTCAAATTTCTGCATCTGGGTATCTGTATCACGGAAAATAACCCCTGCCCTAGGCTTCTCCAACAAGGGAACACAATTCCATAAACATTTGTTAAATGTATATCACGTACTGAGGTTACAAAGATGAAAAACAACACCATCTCTGCCCTCAACACACTTATAAGCTGATGGGGAGAAAGAAGAGACAGGAATTGGTGAGGATCAAATGAGCTAACCTTTGTGAAAGTGTTCTGAAAATTCACAAACAAAAGCAAGGGATGTTTTGTTACAGAATGGGCCCGTACCAGTTGTACAAATGACTGGGGTGTACACTTTACTCAAGCCGATGCTGCATTTGGCTAGTAGAAAATCTACCCAAGACAGGAGCCCAATGACTATATCCTCTAACTCAAAGTTCCAGATAACCTAGTCCAAAATCCAAGCTTATTCTAGAAAAAAAAATCAGTATAAAATAAAATGAAGATGACAAGGATTAAGAATCAAATCCAATTTGGAATATTTGACATTTAGGATGATAGTTTCAATGTCAAGTCACTGAAACTCAGAACATCCCTTTAAGTTTGAAACACCCAAGCATGGAACTGCACATCAAAAGGGGAAACCTGTGCCCTGGGCCTGCCCGTGGCTCCCACCTCTCCATTATACACACCCCATCTCCCTCCTCTAAAATGGTAACCACATTTCTACCCTCCCAAGTGAGAGCTGGATAAGGGGAGTAATAAAACCCAGGAAGCTGAAGATACAAGTTGAAAAATCTAGTCCATTCTTCATCACTTGAAAATAACTCTCTAAAGAGGTTTCAGAAGGCTGTCTCTGACCATACCCTAGGGGAGGGTTAGGTCTTTCTGATAACATTTCTATGACCTAATTGCCATTAGATCACTCCTCAATGGTACTTCTAGGATGGTGAATTTGGCAGTATGCCCTCCTCCCCAGTGTTACCTGTGTTGTCCATTGCATTGGAGAGCAGGTAAGACCCTTCAGAACTTAGACTCAAGCCTGTCACAGAATCCGCATGGCCCCTCATGGTGTATGTCAGCTTGTTCTGGCGCAAGTCCCAGACCTGGGTAGAGACAAAAGTATTACCAAAGTGTACTTACAAAGTTTTGTAACATGAGAAATCAGCCTATAGGGCCAGCAGTGAGAGAATGGCCAGATAAACTGTGGTATACTGACTGAACAGACTACAACGAGGTCCCAAAATTACAAATACAAAAAATAT
This sequence comes from Gymnobelideus leadbeateri, assembly GCA_011680675.1. Lineage (NCBI taxonomy): Eukaryota > Metazoa > Chordata > Mammalia > Diprotodontia > Petauridae > Gymnobelideus > Gymnobelideus leadbeateri. The sequence goes on along the minus strand of WOXC01008665.1, from coordinate 759,148 downwards.
TAAGAAACAATGTGAAAACTGAATTTATATACTTTAAAATAATATACAGACATACTTTCAAATATTTACATGGAATGCCACAAAGAAAACAGAATTAAAACATACATTAAACATGACTATCTAAAAAAAGCAACAAACTTTACAAGCAGATAAAAGAAAAAGAGTTCATAAAGGGTCACAAAAAAGTAAGTTGTGATTATTTCCAAAGGGCAATGGAGAGGGGACATGGGAGGTGTGAACGGACTTTTACTAAATATGTGTATTTCTATATGTATGTGTGTATGTGTGTATGTGAACAATATTCTGCACAAGTAGATATATCACCAGGGAGAGTGACAACAGGAAAGGGGAAGCAGACTAGTCATGTGGCAAGAGGGAAGAATTACTGAGGGACTGCCCCAACACTCCAATGTTTGCTGTGCAATATCAAGAGATCTAGCAAGCCCCACCACAATGGGTGGACTTGCTGTAGAGGAATGACAGGAGGCCACAGACAATGGAAGCAGAGGCCGGGAGCTGCAGACTTACTCGATGGAGCAAGATCACAAGAGATCACAGATCTATCAAAGTACTGAATGACTGTTAGCATTAGCTTTTATTTTTTCCTTTGCTCAAAACTAAATAGTTTGAATTTTGTCTTTATTTGGAATTGTGGCCCAATTTCATTTGCTTATTAAATACTATCAACAATATTAAATTACTTCTAATTTAATTACTACTGTTTTCCAGAACTCAAGTGGAAAGACAGAAACGCAGAGATAGATGCACACTCTCCTCGGGAATCAGTTTCTTTGAAATGCTCTCTTGGTGGCTAGACAGCACTGATTTTTAATCTAGAGTTAGGGCTAACATTTATCTTAAATAGAAGATTGAAACATTGCTCATCTGCTGAGTAGGGAAAAGCAAAGCAGCAGTTTCGCTGGCCTGGGGACTGAGTCAGGTGCCAGCAATCAAGCCCATCCGGAAGGCAAACAACTCCCCTTACCCCATATTCCTCTGCAGAGCCCAATACACTTTATTAAGAATTTATTTGTCGGGCTGTTTGCTGCCTCAGGACTCTGGAGCACTCAGAATGGTATACGATTTGTTAAAACTGTCATTGCTACTCTTCACTCTAGAGGTTTCATTGAAACCTGCTCAGTAGCAATGTGGAAAGAATTAAATTCACGAGGACCCAAACCATGGGTGATTCTCCATTTCCACATTTCCAACTTTCCCTTCTTAAGAACTAAGGGATTTGTAAAGGTTGAAAGATGCTTTCGTTAGAGTCAAAAACACTTCTGGGATCTCACCAAAAAGTAAGAGCCAGGCACTTAATTCTGCCAGATTCCTGCAAAAACTCCGTTCTGTTGCTTCTCACCCCAAAACAATTTCCCATCACAACTGCTACTCAGGACAGGACCACAGAAAAGGCAGAGCCCTGCTTGGCCAGTCACCTAGCAAGCCAAACCTCTTCTTTTCTCAGCTTTCCCTGCCCTTAGCCTCTTTCCTCATGTTTCCTGGCAGAACAGAGCCCCAGTGGGCTTCAGAGGGAACTGGTTTGCCCTTAATCCTAGGCTTTTGGAACAAAGAAACTCTAACAAATCAGTAGGATTGTATTTTGTTTAAGTATCATGTAGAGAATTCGTAGGCTCTTGAATTTTATATCCCCTTTGCTTTCCTAATAACCGACATTTATGTAGCACTTTAAGGTTTAAAAGGTGATGTATCAACCCTATCTCACTTGAGCCTCACGATAACCCTGAGACACTTTATTTTCATTTTACATGTAAGGAAACTGAGGCTCAGAGACGTTACCCAGTGAATAAGTTCCAGAGGTGAGATCCTAACCTAGTTTCCTGACTCCAGGTTCGTATTCTATCCATCCCTCCAGGGTTCCTGGAACGGCCACCACTCCCTATAGATGACTGAGGTTCAGTGTCACCCAGCAAACACTGACAGAGTACCCAGTGTGTTCAGACACAGGACGAGTGATGACAAAAACAGCAGAGTTCCTGCCTGTGAGCAGAAGCAAAGATAATGCTGGCTTGATTTCATCCTTCTCTGAGGAGATGTGACCCACAGAGCAGCAGGTCTCTCTCTGCAAAAGTCCCTGTTTGTCTATCCTTCTGAATTTCCTCAGTCCTCAATTAATACTCAGTGACTCCCCGAGGGCAGGGTGCTTTGCAGTCCTGACTCTTTCACTGTATGTATGATTTAGGAAAGTTCTCTGGTCTCGGTTTTTCAGGGGATCCATAAACTTGGATAGGGTAAAAAACAAGTTTTCGTTTTCACTAACCTCGGCCTGAAAGTTAGCATTTCTTTCAATTATGAAATTTTTAAAAAAAGATTAGGTCTATGACACAAAAAAGCTTAAGAATCCCTGGGCTAAATGATCTTTAAGGTTAATTTTCTATGATCTGCCAATGAATAGGGATTTTCATTTCTTCCTTTGGTGGTGGGTTTTTAAGGAACAGCTCAATGGTGTCATGAAGAGCTCATTAAAAATGATGGCCAGCTTCCCTTTGATCAGCACATTTATTCTCCCCTAAGTGTGTTTAAGACAGGGGAGAAAGCAGGGATTATAATGAGGTCCTAAAAGAGGAAAATGAAACCAGATAATAAGAGTGTCCAAAGCTGGAACAGAAGGTAGCTACAAAAATGGAAACTTCTTGGCTTGGAACATTATATACAGTTCTAGTTCCTACCTCTCATGAAAAGGAAAACATTAGTCTAAAAAGGGTCCAGAGAAGAGAAACAGAAAATGAGCATGGAGAGCTAGCGCAAAAGAAGAAAATGAAGTCTCTTCAATCTAGAAAAGAGAATACTTTAGAAGGAATATACGATCAAAGCTGGTTGGGCTTTTTTGTGGTGGGCAGTATAAATGTTTAAGAATCTTCTTACAAATGAGAAAACCTAGTCCCAGAGATATTAAATAACTTGCCTATCAACGTCCAAGTCAGGACTCAAAGCCATGTCTTCCAGGCTGTCTCTGGCGTCAGAGAAACTGGGTTCAAATTTCATAAAAAAAAAATTGTGACATCACAGGATGAACAAAGATGTGTTTATGAAATGGCATATGGATTAGACAGAAAAACTGATCAAATTTAAAACTGATTGAGAGGATGATATCATAGGTCTAATATAGTTTTTTTTTTTGTTTTGGAGGGGGAAGGCAGGACAATTGGGGCTAAGTGACTTGCCCAAGGTCACATGGTTAGTAAGTGTTAAGTGTCTGAGGCTGGATTGAACTAAGGTCCTCCTGACTCCAGAGCTGGTGCTCTATTCACTGTGCCATCTAGCTGCCCCCATAGGTCTAATATTGAGGGGCAATTTATCAACACTAAAAGAGGGGCTCCAGGGGGCACATAAGGGTATTGTTACTAAAAATAACAATAGATATTCTAGGCTGATATATGTAAATATAAAAATGAGGGTACAGATTCATTCCCTTCTCCCAAGCATCGACTGTGCCAGCGGCAGCACTGGCAGAACCCGAGGCATGCTGCAGAAAGCAGAGGCACCACTATCGGGACCAGGCTGGAGCTGGATCATTCTACTCACTCTTCTTAAACCTAATAGAGCTAAGGAGGTTCTCTGTCTGCTCATGGAGCTGAGTCAGGCAGAGATCAGATGGGCCGCCAAGGACCTCAAAGCCAATCTCCTGGAAGGCAATACAGTGCTATGTCCTTGTGTGCCCAGGCCACGGGGCACTCACTCACTGCAGCTGTGGAGATGAGCAGAGAAGAATCAGAGGGAAACAGATGCGGGAGAGAGGCCTAAAGCAGCAAGTCCTCCTTCTTCTCTACCTCACAAGCCTGCCTCTTCCTGGTCTACCACCCTTAAAATACCCTTCCCCAGATTAAAAGTAGCCTAGAAAGTTTGGGATTAGGAGTATGGGAGGGATGGTGAAAGACCAAACCACACAATCAACTTACAGCAAATAAAAAGGCACTAGAGAAGTCAGTTGTGAACAATTCAAGAGCACAAAAGCTATCTCTTCCCCTCTCTAGCCCTTCCCCCTAAAGGGGAAAAGGTGTCTTTTTTGACATCCAAATCAAGGGGAAAGGGGCCGAGGAAACCCTCACTCAGATGCTGCTCCTGGCTGGAGCACCTGCTACCATTCTGTTCACTTCCCTTTGCTGTCTAAACTAGGCCATCCGCCTGCCTCCCACTGCCATGGCTTACCAGTACAGATCCTGAACAACCACATTAAGGCTAATTTCCCAGCTCCACAGGCAGTCTACCTCCCCACTGCCACAGTCTGCTCCCCAGAGGACATGGAGAGCACAGACCCAGAGCCACTGCTATCAGGCAGTCCCCACTTACAACCCCATCTCCACCTTCATAGCCTCAAACTTTAAGAGCCACGCTGACCACATCCACAGCCTATAAGGAGGCCCCACTGCCAGGCTCAGTACCACCTTGAGCTTGGAGAACAAAACTGTCATCCCGAGTTCCACCTTCAATATCAGATGTAGTCAACAGGCTATAAGGAAATCAACGTTTTCATCCATGTCCCTTACTCACAATATAAAGGCCCTGAAATTCAATTTTTTACCCAGAACACCTGTTGCCAATGCCACCCTGAACAGAGGTGAGAAAAATCAAAGACAAATTCTAGTACAATGTAGAAATTCTATAATATGAGAGAACCAGATGATAAAGCTTCTTTGGAATGAAACTGCACAATGAATACATTAAAGGAAGACTCCAATTTTTTTGGGGGGGGGTTGGGGGAAAGAAACATAGAAAGAGACAAAGGCACAATTAATAAAAATACACAGTAACAATGAAGAAATGCCAACAGTAAATAGCAGAATAAAGCCACGTGAAGGAGAATTAGTAGGAAAAATAAAATTGAATTATCTCTAAATATAAGAACTTGAATGACAACCAATGCATGTGCAGAACAAAGTAAGAAGGGAGAAAGAAGCAGAATTGTGAACTTTAGAATTCTTTAAAATATTAAAAAGAAAAGAAAAAAAATCACTTGGCACAGTGCTTGAGAATGTAAGAAGTTTCCAGAATAGACAAGGTGGTACTCTGCAACCAGAGTGAGGATACTAGACTTCAGCATGAACAAATCCCAATTACAAATCCCCAAAGTAAGTAATTGTTAAACTTTCAGAATTACAAAGACCTCCAAAAGTCAAGAAAAAATATAAAAACGTCTATTAGACTATCATCTAACTTTTCAAAAATAAAAAGACAGTTGTGAAGCTAGACAAGATTACACAGAAGCTTTAAAAGCATGGAATTAGATGTTAAAGTACAGAATATGGGTGACAGAATTGTGAGTATTTAGCATTTGAAAGCAAAATACCTACACGCATCACAGAAATTTCAAAGTGAATTAAGAGAAACAATGATATACTTTAAATATGTTATTACATATAGTTAATAATTTTTTCAAACAGCTTTTGCAACTGTAAGAGAAATATTTAAGTTAGAGTCTGAATGAAAAAAGTGAACATTAAGACTAGCACAAAAAGGAAGAAGGCTAAAAGATATCCATAGTTATTACTAAAGACAGTCAAAACAGTAAGAAATCACAAAAAAATAAAGAGAAAGGTGAACTGACACTCCTAAAAACTATCTATAACAAAAAGGGCCGAGCCTCAGGGAATAATAAGAAATTTGTTTCCATAATTTAAATTAGAAAATTTAATTTGGTTCACTAATTGGTTTTTAACAGTAGAAATAGTTATAGAAAATTAAAATAGATTTTATTCCCACTAGACACATCAAGAACAGTAAGAAGATGGGAAGAGAAGGTTGGAAATATGAGAAGACAAATCAAATTTAACATTTATAACAATAAATGTCAATCTCTTTTAATGGGGATTAAAATCCAAAAGTGGACCAAGGGACAAAATCTGTAAATGTTTTGTTTACAGGTAATGCATATGATATAAAAAGATACATGGATCGGAATTAAGAGGTGGTCTAATTACATCATGCAACTGCAAGCTCAAAAAAAGCACGTGTGGCAATAATGATGTCAGACAAAGTTAAATGCAAACTAAGAAATTTAACCATGGGCATTATGACAATGGAAGGAATGATAAATAAGATACTTAATATTACATTTTTATACAATAAATATTCAGCAGTTACACTTATTAGAGGGAGAATGGTCTCACAAGAAAAAATAAAATCATAGTAATAAGGGACTTAAAAATTTCAATATCAGACTACAATAAGAAAAAGAAATCACAAACTTGTTACTGAGTGAATAGAAAATAAGAAAGAGAAATTTAACTGAAATAAATAATTCTTATATATTCTTTTCAAGTACATATAAAACTCTCAGAAAAACTGATCCCTGGCTCGGTTCTGAAAAGCTATGTTTGCTAAATCCAAAAAAGCAGAAAACTTGTATGTTGTGTTTTCAAGATGACAATGCAATAAATTTAAATAATAACATGACTAAAAGCTATAGAGCAACAATGAAAATTAATCTACTAAACTCCTATAGGTCTGATAAAAATCACCAAAATGATAAGAGAATGCTTCTAAAACAATGATCACACTAATACTATATAACAAAATCTACAGTGTACAGGCAAAATAGTTCTTAGTAAATTTATAGTACTGAGTGCCAACATTAATAAGAAAGAACAGGAGAAAACAAAAATCAACACTAAGAGACATTAGAAAAGGAATAGTCCAGAGAGATAATGAAAAGAGCAGAAATAAATAGAACATGAGAGAACAATTTAATTAAAAAATCGAACTAAGCTGGTTTTTTTGAAAAGGCTAATAAAAATGGATAAGCCATTACCGCGAGCACAAGCACATGTGCACAAACGCGCACGCGGGCGAGCACACGAGAGAGAGAGAGAGAGAGAGAGAGAGAGAGAGAGAGAGAGAGAGAGAGAGAGAGAGAAACACAAATCAACAAAATTACAATGGAAAAAGAAAAGACCACAATAAGCACATACACAAAAAATTAAGAATATCATTAGGGAATACTGTGCAAAAATATTCTAACAAATTAAGAGAATCCAAGCAAAACTGTTGATTACACACTAAAATATAAATGACCCAAACTGACAAAATGGGAAATTAATACCTTAAATAAACCAATTCTACAGGAAGATATAATAAAAGTAATAAAATAAAATACCCTGCTGTGGTATACTAGAAAAAATTGAGCTTGGATTCAAGGCAGACCTGGAGCCTCAGACTCTCACTAATTTCATAGCCAAAGCAAATCCTAGAACTTTTCTGAGCCTCAAGTCCCTCATCTGAAAAATGTTAATAAGTGTAGAGTAGTATCTAGAAAGAACTGCTGCATCAGATCAACTCTGTAAAATCTGAAGGCACCATGTGAATGGCAGCACTAATGAGCATTACAAGGATTTGAAGAAATCATTTCAGAAAATGCCTGATTTCCATTAAAAGTCATAAAAGCCTTCACTGGTATCATGTGCAGATAATAAAAACTTACAGGTTTAAAAGGATCAACTTGTATGAAAAGGAGGTAGGAAAATCGGATGATTCAATAGGAGACACACCTTGATATCGTTGTCGATGCCACCAGAGATAATCTGATCGCTGGTGTCATTGAAGGTCACAGTCAATACTTGGTAGGTATTCTGAAATGTCTGGACAGCTGCTTTCTTCCGGATATCCCAAAGCTGAAATGACAGAATCCAGATGTTCAATTAACAGTACAACTGACTTCCATTGCAAAATTTTTCCAGTTTAAGGGCTCAAGTATAATTACAGCACAATGTAATTAAAACAATGGCTGCTCATAGACCCTAAACTCCCTAGTGCTTTTGAGGATCCACATCAAATGCATCAAGCGTTTATTAAGTACCTACAGTATACCAGGTACCTTGCTAGGCATTGAGTATATGATGACAAAAATGAAACAATCCTTGCCCCCAAGATGACCTTACATTGGAGGAGACAACATACACCCAATACATACACATGCTCTGTTTCTCTCTCCAAGGTAGCAGAGAGCTGGCCTACGGGTTTGAGAGCTGGCCCTGAAGTCAGGAAGGCCTAGGCGTTCAACCTGCCTCTGACACATCCTGCCTTTGTGACTCCAAGCATGCCCCTTCATCTCTCACTGCTCCAGGCAGCTCTCTAAGGTGAGAAGCTACAGAGAAGGTGCCAACTTGTACTGCTGAAAGACATTCCCCTCCAGGAGACCCCTACATCGAGGAAAACAAAGCCCTATTCCAGATACCCAAGGTATTTGGAAAGGATAGCAGTTGGGAAAGAGACCTTGGCGACTAGCATGAAGGGGAGGGGAAAGAAAGGAGGTATTTCTATGAAAGGATAGAAGGATACAACTCTACTGACATGTGGGACAAAACAATTTGGCCTCAAATACATATCCCTCTGACATGGCTCCATTTCACAGATATCCATGAGACAGACCCCCAGAAAGGTTAACTGCCCCTGTCTACTTCCTGCCCAACATCACTGCTATTAGGGCCGCTAGGTGGTGCAGTGAATAGAGCACTGGCCCTGGGAGTCAGGAGGACCTGAGTTCAAATCTGGCCTCAGACACGTAACACAAAACTAGCTGTGTGAACTTGGGCAAGTCACTTAACCCCAAACTGCCCCTCCAAAAAGCAAAACAAAACAAAACAAAACAAAAAAAACCCAAAACAAAAGAAACATCACTGCTGTTTGTCTTTGCTGTTCAGTTGTTTCAGTCATTTCAGTCATGTCTGGCTCTTCCTGACCCCAAAGATAGTGGGGCAGTTTGCCAGTTCCTTCTCAAGCTCATTTTATAGATATGGAATCGAGGTAAACATAGTTAAGGGATTTGCCCAGGGTCACACAGCTAGTACGTGTCTGAGGCCAGATTTGATCTCATGAGTCTTCCTGATTCCAAGCTGACTGCTCAATCTACTGTGCAACCTGCCGTACTTAACTTAGAGATGAAATGGAAGAGATCGAGGTGACTCTATACTCTGTGAGTGCAGAGAACCCAGAGAAGGTCTCAAAGAATCTTACAGTATGGAGCAGGAGTCACAAGGTCTGGACTTAAGTTGCAGTCCTGTTATTCACACAGTGACTTTGGGTAAGTCAAGTCCCTTCCCTTTCACTCAATATTTTATGAATCTTTGGGATTAATCCAGAGGGAAGAAGACTTCTAGCTCACATTTATAATCTTCAATGTTTCAGATTTATTACATCGCAGAGGGCCACAAGAGCCCTCCTGCTCTGAGGGAACACTCAAAGGACATTGTTTTAAATTACAGTAAACTGCTAAGGGGCAGATAAATAGTCAAAGGAGAATATTTTGATTACATGATGTCAAATACAGCACCCACCTCAATTCAATGGACCAAATGTTTTTGACCTTCCCACCAGAGCTCAGAGATAAGGCTTTCATGGTATTACCTTAGAAGACCTCCCTACCTCTGTACCTGAAATATTTCAAAGATGAAGACACACTGTAGTATTATGGAAAGAGCACAGGATTTGCAGGTTCTGTCAGAGGTCCTGGATTCAAATTCCAATCTTGTGATTTACTAGTTGGAAAACTTTTACAAGATTCTGCCCCTCTTTCCTCAAATGAAAAATGAAGTGGTTGAATTAGATGCTAAGATCCCTTTCAGCTGGAAATCCTACAATTCCATCAGACTAAAGCCTATGAACTCTTAGGGCACCTCATTAGCTCATTACTCTTCCTGAAACGTCACTCTACACACAGTATCCACTATCCTGTTCAAATACCTTCAATGGATCCCTCATATGATAGTCTAAACTTCCCTGGACAGCACTGGCAGCCCCCCATTATTTGACTCTGGCCTACTTTCCTGGTGTCATTTCCCAATGACCCACCAAACAAAGCAGCTGTCTCATTTTACTAAAACTGGTCAATTTCCTTAAGTGCAAAAGTGACTCCCTTGATCAACTCCAATGGCTTCCAATTGCCTCCAGGACAAATATAAGCTCCTCTGCCTACCATTTGAAGTCCTGAAAAACTGGGCCCCAACCTATCTTTACAACCTCAAAGTAAAATACTTCCCCTCTTGCATTCAGTTGAACTGGCCTGCTCTCCCCACAAGTTCTTTGCTCTGGCTGTCCCATATCCCTGAAACAGAATCCCTCCTTAGCTCTTCTTTATAGAACCTCTTTCTTGATCTAAGATGCAGTTCAAATAAAAAATAATTTAACTCAATTACCCAGTATATGATAAACATGAAAACATAAACTACCTGGGAAATAACTCCCTATTTAACAAGAAATGCTGGAAAAACTATGAAGAAGCCTGGCAGCAATTAAGATTCAGAGCATTATTCAACACCATATTCCACAAAAAAATTAGAAATAGCTGTGATTGAATATTAAAGATCATGCCACTAAGAACTTAGAATAGGAAACCATTTGCATTTCATGGCTAAGAGTACGGGGATAAATTCTTATCAAACAAGAGAGAGAAGCTATTAGAAAAGATAAAACAACTTCCATTATATAAAAGTTACTTTATTTATATGAAAGCTTTTGCACTCCAAAATTAACCTACGTAGGAATAATAAAAGACTAACTTTCTAAAGAGGAAAAAAAAATCTTTGTATTAAATAGCTCTGACAAGGATTCAATATTCAAGACATATAGGCAATTAAATATATAAAACCAAAAGTGAGCTTTGGAGGTGTGAACTGTAATGCTCATGCCCTACATGACACAGAAATAATGCTGAGGAGAATGAAAAATAAGGGTCACAACCATAACCAGCAGGTTGAGTCTGAGTGATGCCAGTGATTGAGAATTTTGCAAGGCCTTGACTACTGGCTATTGGCTATTCTAGAATTCTGAGTCTTGAACAAGAGGCAGGTTTCCTAATGAATTTAATCTAATTTTTTATTTTGGACTTAAAACAAAAAATTTTATATAGCAAAACACTAAAAGAGAATTGTAAATGAATTCATAAATCTATTCCATACTACTTGTTATTTAAAAGCAAATTAAAAATTCCACACACTTTCAAAACTGTCCTGCTTGTCTGTGCCTTGAGTATCAAAAGAATGTTTCAATGGAACTCTTTTGGGCATCACTACCACTAACTCCCTACCCCGACCCCAGTTTGGAAAAAGGGGGAAGAAAACCAAAACCTAGTAACAAATTAGCATAACCAAATACAACAAATTCACACAGTAACAATGTCCAAAAACGTAAGTTGACACCTATCAAGAAGTGGGGAACATATTACATGGAAAAGTCACTGCTTTAATCAGAATTCTTGAATTTATCAAAGCTGGTTTTTTTCACAATGTTTTTGTACTTTTATAAATTGTTCTCTAGGTCCTGCTCGTTGTGTTCATTCTTACTGCTTGGGATTCTATTAAAATACATCTTTTGTCATTTCTTCCAGACCATTAATATTCTATTATACCTCTATACCACAATTTGTTCAGTCATTTTTCCAATTGTTTAAAAGGCAATCTAAGGTACCTCCTTAGTCAGGTTCTAGAAATGCCTCAGCCCACTCCCCCCCACCCCCCACCCCCGTCCCGTCCCGTCCCACCTGCTACTTTGATAATTCTCCTTTCGAGATCAGGAAGTTTATTTTCCTTGTAACTAGTCCCCATCTGGTATTATCCCCTTTTAAACCTTTCTCTCTCCACTATCTCCACTGTTTTCCTGTTGATTTCAGTGTATTTCTACACCAAATTCTGTGTGTATATGTGTGTGCCCAACTCTCCTTTGTCCATTTCCAGTGAGAAAGAGGGTTAAGTGAAGCCTATTCTTCCCATCCCTTCTTAATGTTCACACGTCTTCTTTTCATGAGCTCCAATGATAGAGAAATAGCAAGCTCCACTTGCTTCTTCCTTCTTTCACCTTCCATTCTATCTCCCTTCTTCAAATCCTCAAAACAGAATCAACACCTCCCTAAGTCTCTTCTACCCCCCTCTGCCCCCCTCGATACCCTCTGAAGACATTAAGGTACTGAAGGTACATTTGTTTCTTTTCCCTTCAGAATGTCAACACCATATTATCCTACCTCCCTTTCTGACTACTCAAATACATTTATTTTTCTAGATTTCTCTTTACTCTTCTTAAATTTGCATTTCAAAATTCCTGGTGTTTTCATCAGAAATACTTGGAAATTCTCTCTATTCCATTAAAACTCTATTTCCCCTCTGCAGAACTATATTTAGTCTTGCAGAATAGGTTATTCTTCGTTATAAGACTGTTATCATTTGCCTTTTGGAAAGATTTTGTTTAACTTTAACAATTTAAAAACAAATGTTTTCTTAGGAATTCAGTATTCCTGAAACATGACTATGTGGAATGTGTGCATACCAGTTTTTGAAAGTTTGAGAACATCCAACTATCTATGCAAGTGTACTGATTAGTAACACTAAGTATTTATAAGATTGTAAGCTCCCTGGAGTCATCTATTTCTGACCTTTGAATGCCCAGTCCCATAGCATAGTGCCTTGAACACTTGGTAGGCACTTAATATACTGGCTGAATTCAACTGCTGCTTAATCCAAAGCAAGAACTTAACATGTACAGGTGCTAGAAATTCTAGGACAAAGAGGCTGATTTTGCCAATATGTGCACACATACGTGTACTGGTTAGCTCATATTTACACAGCAGTTTAACAAAGTGCTTTTCTCAAAACAATCTTGTGAAGTAGGCAATGGCAGCACTGTAAGTCCTGCTTCAAAGATAAGAAACGGGAGGCTGTCGAAGCTGGTCAGATGGCTGGTAGTACAACACACATGTGAACCTTTGGATCCCAACAAATGTGCATACGTTTAACAATGGGTTGCCAAAGCAGATGTTAACCCATTGCTCTCCTTCACCTTTTATCTGCAAACTGCTACTGTTAACAAACAGTAATTGTGGGGCAGTAGAGAAGGGAGACTTTATCAAAAAGGAATATGGTACCAGTTCTCATTTGATTAAGCAGTGAATTAAAATTGTAAAACTCTAGATGAATTGATCAAAATAAAATCTATTAGATTCCATTCCTAATACCATGAGGAGATAGAGATATGAGGATATCACCCCACCTCACAGGATGTCATGGGGATCACAGGAGACAAAGTATGTGAAATAGTGTGGAAACCTTCATCCACCCTGGGAATGTAGGCAGAAACGATCCTCACTCTTGGCTGCTACAACTTTATGCTATTACCCTATTCTGCTCTCATTATCATGCATTTTTAGCATTTATTCTAGAATTGTCTCAGTCCAACCCCACTGACTCGACTACCCAGTCAACCAAGGAACACCATGGTGATGAAGAAATCTCTTGTTCTAAGAAAAAGGGTATGGAATAGTGGACAGAACCACCATTACTTAGTCAGGAAGAGGTGGGCTCAAGTTCCATCTCTGACATGTATGGGTTGTGTGACCCTGGACAAGTCACTTACCCTCTCGAGGCCCCAGGCAACTCTCTAAGACTAGAAGTTGCAGAACAGGTGTCGATCTGCATTGGTAGAGGACGTTCCTCACCAGGAGTTCCCTACACCAATAAAATCAGAGGTTTGAACCAAAAAAAAAAGTTCTCAGAATGAATTTACTCTAAGAGGTCACAGGCCCATAAATATAAACAAAATTCAACAGAGAGGTAAATAGAGATATGAAGAAGCAACAATCTTGTATTAGACTCCTTTAGGAAGATAGGGCTCAAGAACAGAGAGAAATCAGAAAAACAACCCAGAAGCAAAGCCAGGCTTTATTGATTTGTTGTCCCAAGGACAATGGGCTTGATAAAATTCAGATCAGGGGAGACCTGGACAAGCAACTTTGAAGCAGAGATCTTCTAGGACTCACCTCTGATATATAACCTGAAAACGGAAGTACTAACAACAATGTGGGGCCTAACCATGGCTCACCCATGCCAGCAGAAAAGAAAATCTTCTGGGAGAGGATTTGTATATAATATATCCAAGGACTGGTCTGAGGTCTACAGAGAATCACATTCCTAGCTCCCTGGAAACTGTAGGCAACAATCACACAATACAAGGGTTTTCAGAAGGGATAGTGAAGATTCTACCCAGAAAGTCACGTTCTTCATCCTCCACATACTTACTTGAAGACCTCATCGGCCTATGTTGGATTCTCTATCTATATGTCTATATAGAGATATACCTGGTCTATGTTCTACTCAGGAAATTTTGGTTTTAAGGACTTGAATTAGACCCATGGCCTCCTGCTTTATGGTTTAGAAATGGAAAGCAGAGGCAACATGGGCAACTCTAGGGAACATATGGCAAGGCTGGTTGCTGCAGCCTAGCTTTCTCTGTGCAAGGACGTGGGAGCCAGGAAAGGTGGTGGAGAGAAGACAGAAGCAGTCAAGTACAAGGCTCCATGAACAAGAATCAGTGAAGTTTCACAGGTGAGGATAAATAATTCACTCATCAGTTAAGATTAATGTAAATGATAATGATAAATGTAAACGTTACTGCTCAGCATGTAGGACTATACATGTGACTGATTACTCCTCTGAACTGGATCAGACCTGCTGACTAATCAAACTAGCAGGATGAGTAAAAGTGTAAAATCAGATGAACAAAATGAGCTGTCCAGCTAGATAATCTCATTTTATCCATATACTATAAAGAAAGCCAGTGAATCTTCTGCCTGGCCACTGGAATACATGAATTATGCACAAGAGGTAATCTCATTCCATCCATGAGATACTCAATCCTCAATACTGCAAATGAACTTATCTTTTACTCTTCTACTCTTGTTACTGATTTGCCCTTCAAAACACTTCCTGATTGGATGGAGAGAACCCTGATTGATGTTTCTAAAAGTTAAGGATGCAGAAAGACAGGTGGTCATTCTCGAGTCTCAGTTTCCTCAAAAAGAAAACAAGTGAGACAGACTAGATGGTCGTAAAGGGCCCTTCGACTTCTGAAAGTACTGATTTCTCATCTCCAAACTGTTCTTCTCATCCAAGTCCTAAGCCTTTATTTCCAGGCAACTTCCAGGGCAAGCCTTGCACACAGGAAAAGTGGGCAGTTCACTATACAGTGGCATCAGGGGTGAGGAAAGGACCCTTACTCAAAATAAATTGTTTTTCAGGCATCAGCTGGATTTGTAAAGATTACTAATGTCCTTCTAGACTTTCTTAAGGGGGAAAAACACATAAAACAAACAAAAAAGCCTCTCTAATCCCTGCCCATTTTCCCTAGGGGTTTCTATATCCTCCTCTGAACCTCTTACCTCCATTTGGAAAAAAACTGGTTTATAAAAATGAATAAAACAATGGAGATAGTGTTCATGCATTGGTACTTGGCTTGCTCAAGGTTCTCCTACAAGCTCTGGAATAGGAAGATTTCTATGTAAATCTATCAAAGTCAGCTCAGACAACAGAGTCCTGGTAATCATGACATCCTGGCAACACCAACTTGCTCCCTGTCTTCCTATATGGTTTCCAAAGCACTTTCACCTACATATATTCTCTCATTTAGTCATCACAACAGCCTTGTAGGTTGGTAGGCCAGGGAGTATTCTCCCCATTCTAAAGACGAATTTAGAGACTACATGGTGGAGCAGATAGAGCTGGCCTCGGAGCAAGGAAGGTCAAGGTTCAGTTCCCACCTCTTCCAGGCAGTGGAACCCTGGACAAGTCCCATAACCTGTGAGAGGCCCAGGAGACTCCTAAGCTGAAGAGAAAGTGCTCACTGATTTTGGTACAGGAAATTGTTTCTAGGAGTAGCTCTCTCTGCTGCTGAAACCACAGAGCCAGGCCATCTCAAAGAGGGGGAAAAAAAGAGAAAGAAACATGAGCAGCCTGGGGTTCAGGGGGTTCCTTAACTTGCCCCAACCCTCACCCAACTAGTGAGGGGTAGAACAAAGAACGGAAGCCAGGCTGCCTCCTTCCTGAAAGCTCGGCCTCTTAATGGTGCAATACAAGTTCCCAGAAGGCTGGCAGCATGGTCTTTGCATCATTACAAATCAACATCCTTATGTAAGTAACTCTAACTGACTGTACACACAAAAAGGGCTGCATCTGCAAACGACATGGTAGCTGATGAACCGGAAAAAAATGACCACGCTCTCAAAGGAGTAATAAACACTCTCCTGGAATACCATTATTGATAAGTGAAAATGCATACCAGAAGGAATTCTTTAACTTACTAAGACAATCACACCGCCCGCCCAGGAGACATCAGAGTAAGCCTTATTTTAGAGTCAGAATATGAATGGAATTTATGTAAGAATCATTAAGCACTGGGTCTCTTTACTTACAAATGGACAGACAAAAGTGCAGAGTGCCAAACTTTGTAAGAATGCCACAACTCGGACACAATCTTCAGACACTAAATTATTCTCTGGAGGCTAGCAGAGTGCTATTTACTCCTTGGGGCAGAGGAAACAGATGTGCCATTGGTAGCTTGGACTCACAGAGTCTAAGGGGGTCATGGGTCATAAAGTACTCTGCACATGCCCTTATTTGTACTTCTCAACAATCCTTGCCTGAGGTGGGTAGGTAAAGTCCTACCATGCCCATTTTACAAATGAAGAAATAGAGGCTCAGCAAGATTAACATTTGCTGAAGGTCACACATCTGGTAAATGGCATCAGTGGGATTTAAACTTGGCCTTTTTGATTCCCTATCCTCTGCTACTTCTCCTGGGCTAGATGCAACCCCATGGGCTCAGCTCCACGTGGGTCTGCAGCTGCTGACTGATTGATTCTATCTCTGCATTCTAAATCCAGCTGCTTAGCAAGTTTATTACTGGTCAGAACAGGGTGAGACAAAAGACAATCAGATTTTTTTCAGTGGAAAATAATTACTAATATTATAGGAAAAACTCAATGCAAATATTCTGTTGGGTAGTTAACATAATGTTTGTATGTGGAAATCAGTGTATTCATTAAAAACTCTAACCACCAAAGGAACTGAGGAGTTTCTACATGCAGTCTGTCTTTTAGTCCCCTTTGACTTGACGCCTGACAAAACTACCCAGAGTCTGAAATATGGTAACACAGGAATGGTATGATGGTTTAAATTTCATTACTGTGATAGCATAAGCCTACTCTCAGAGAGTTATGATGCTGCTAACTCCATGCGACTTTGGGACATCTCTTATTCTCTCTGAGATGCCCATTCCCCTATCTGTAAAAGGTTAGATTAAGTGATTTTTAAAGTCCCCTCATGTTTAATATTTTATGCTTTATTTAATGCTTATTTATATATGTTTAACATATTTAATATTCTCAGATTTGAATACCAGGTTGTATATCCATCACCTGTTATTTCAAAGAGGTTATAATCTTTTGTCCTT
The DNA here is from genome assembly GCA_011680675.1 of Gymnobelideus leadbeateri. Classification (NCBI taxonomy): domain Eukaryota; kingdom Metazoa; phylum Chordata; class Mammalia; order Diprotodontia; family Petauridae; genus Gymnobelideus; species Gymnobelideus leadbeateri. The sequence goes on along the minus strand of WOXC01008665.1, from coordinate 741,928 downwards.
TAGAAATTTTACTATATTTTTGTTTCAGGGGGCGGAAAATGGCATTACAACCAAGTTTAGAAGAAATAGGCTAATAGTATCCATCCTAGTGGGAAAAGACCTGTCAGAAGTTGGTGAAGTCCAAGGAAAGGATTACATCTACACACTACCATGGCACCTCAGAAACTGGCAACACCCACCTTAACAGTACCGTCATCACTGCCAGTGCAGACTAGCTGGGGGCCCCTCCTGGCAGGATAACAGGAATTCACAAAGGAAGTGTGCCCCTTCAGCCTCTTAATTCTCTCTCCGGTCTCACTATCCCACACAGCAACAGTCTTATCTGTGGAAGCTGAGAAGAGCATGCTGAAGGGTAAAGGAAAAGTGAGAAAAAAACAAAGAGAGAAAAATTTAGGTTAAAAAAGGCACTAAATGATTTTATTTTGTTCATTTGCCAGTGCTGTATAGGAGGTACAAAAAATCACACAATATGTAAAATATAATAAACTGCTAGGTAGCAACTGGTTTGAAAAAGAGCAGGGGGAGGGATAGTGGATCCTAAGTTTAACAAGTCAACAATGTGACGAGGCAGCTTTAAAATCTAATGTCACTTCTGGCTATAAGAAGAGACGTAGAAAGTCCAGCATTACAGAAGCAATAATCCGGCTGTATTCTGTCCTTAGAGATCAGGAGTATGTTCAATTCTAGGAAGTATACTGATGATTCAGCAAGTATCCAGAGGATAACCAAGTTAGTAAATGGATATGGTAAAGCAGAAAAAGCAATGGCTTTGGAGGAAGAGGCCCTGGGTTCAAATCTTACTGTTTGATGCTTACACCTCTGTCACCTTGGGCAAGTCAACCACTCCTCCTCCCTGGGCTTTAGTTGCCTCACTTGAAAAACAAGGGGTAGGGGCAGCTAGGTGGCACAGTGAATACACTAGCCCTGGAGTCTGGAGGACCTGAGTTCAAATCCAGCCTCAGACACTTAACTAGTCATGTGGCCTTGGGCAAGTCACTTAACCCCAACTGCCCTGCCTTCCCCCCCACAAAAAAACAAAAAATTAAAAACAAAATAAAAAACAAAAACAAGGGGTAATTGGACCAGATGGCCTCTGAGGACCCTTCTCACTTTGCACCTAAAGTCTTATAATCCTTGAGATCATGACTGAAGGGACCAGGATTATTTATTTAGTTAGTTTAAAACTTGGAAGGGATGAGATGGGAGGACATGACACAGCAAAACTTCCAGAACTGTCATGTAGAAAAAGAACTAGATTTACTCTTCTTGGCCTCGGGGGACAGCATTAGGAACAATGGGTAGAAACTACATGAGGGAGATTTCAGTTTCATATAAGAAAGAATTTCCTAATAATCAGCATTATCCCAAATCAGAATGGCCTCCTTGGGGGCTTTTCCTTCACTATAGTCCTCTAAGCAAAGGCTGGATGACCACTTGTTGGAGATTCTGTAGCGAAGATTCTTGTTTAAATATTTTGGACAAAATCACTTCAAATGTCCCTTCCAAAGCTGTGCCCTTAAAATGCTTTCCAGATTGAAATATTTACAAGGTTAGATCAGTGGTTCCTTATTACAGGTATATCTTCCATGTCTTCTCATCCTTGTCTTTCCATTATGCCTCCAGATAATTCATCCCTACATGTGAGATGCTTTCCACCAATTGTTTAAATTCCCTGTTCTACTGTTTCTCTCTAACCCATGATATCTTTTACATAACTTTTATGAATCACTGCAAATATACTATAGTCTTAGATACAAAATGCAACTTTCCACTGTATTTTGGGTTGCTTGTCATTTTCATCCTTCTGAGATCATGATGGTTCCTTGATTCATATTCATGTAATATTACCAGAAGATGAACGGTGCTAAAGCTTTTGTCGCACAAAGTTTGCGATCACTGAAAACATTGCACAATTTTCCAAATGTCATATCCTTCTCCTAATCAATCTTGGGAACAAAACATTGTCCATGTGCATGTCACAATTTAAATATCAAGACTGTTTTTCATTTACTTCGTTTCTACTGAGTATTTGGTTACACTAATCCCTTGTTTGGCAGGAAAAGAGCAAGATCTGAAATCAGAGAAAGCAAGTTCGAGTTTTAATTTTACTACTTCTATGACCTCAGGCAAGTTAATTTCCCTCAGTGGGTCTCAGCCTCCACATCTGCAAAATGCAGAAGTTGGCCAAGTTCTCCAAGACTCTTTCCAGCTCTGAATCCTTAAGTTTTAAAATGCTGTGGAGCTTGACACAATTAATACAACGTCTCCTTTGGATAGGATCATTTGGAGAACCTAAATATTAAGAGGGAAGCCTTTTTTGGATTCTGCACAGGGTGTCCTCCATTATCCTGGCAAACGCTTCAAATAAGTATGTACCTGGTCAATCGATGTCAATATTAAAAGATCATTAAAAAATTATTTTCAAATGGCCCTATTTGTCATACAATCATATGTTAAAGAGTGGGAGGGTGAGTATGTGTGTGATGTGTTGCTAAGTTCTGTGATGCTAAGACCTCGATTTTCATGAAGGATTGCCTCTATATGTGTATATAGCACCCACAGATTCTAAGGGCGAGAGACAGTACATGAGTCAGTAGCTGATGTCTTCTCATTTGCTGTTTTAAGCATAAGTACTGTTTGTGATTCTTTTTCTTTTTTTTGGACAGAGGAGGGCAAGGCAATTGGGGTTAAGTGACTTGCCCAAGGTCGCACGGCTAGTACCTGTTAAGAGTCTGAGGCTGAAATTCAAGGTCGTAACATTAAATGTTTCAAATATATATATAAATACTATTATTAATACTCTTTTGCCTATAATTGGGAGATAAGATGTGCAGGCATTGGGACACAAAGATTCATCTTCCTCTAATGGAAAAGTCGATGGGGGTATGGGAGAAGGTATGGGAGAGAGCAGACTGGAGGAAGAGATATCTTGTGGGACTGCTATTCTGGGAGGTTGGGTAGGGGAATAATGGGGGGAAAATGATTGTAACTCAAAACCTGGCAGAAATGAATGATGTAAAACAGAAGTTAATAAAGTATTTGTTTAAAAAAAAAAAAAAGAGTCTGAGGCTGAATTTGAACCCAGGTCCTCCTGACTCCCAGGCTGATGCTCTATTCACTGCACCACCTAGCCGTCCCTCTTTTCTATTTTTAAAAAACCTCCTTTGAGATACCCTGGAAAAACTCCTCCCTGAATGCCTTTCAAACTGCAGTGTCCATAGCCCAGGGTGCTGTCTTTGGTCTGGCCCAAGCACTCATTAGCCTCATCTTAAAGACCCTCACTACCTCTTCAAACAGTGAGTTAACTACAGGCGCTTAATGAAGTGTTGGGAGTCTAAATATAGCAACTGCACCATCCTGGATCTTGAGAGAGATTGTTGCAGAAACAATGGCAAACGAATCCCAGTGTGTATGTGTCCGTGGTCCCTCTTTTCTGGTTTTATCTACAAATGTTCCTGGGATGATCTGATCCCTGGACCTCACAAAAGATCTCGACAGGGGTATTTTCTAAAATCCTCTTCAGTGTTTTGTGATGTGACATGGTCCATGGTTTCCATGATTCTTCTTCATAACATTTTACAAAAATGTTTTAAGTCTAAGTTGCCTCATTTGGTTGTCAAGTTTGCTGGCAGATGAGGTAGTTTCTGGGCTCCTTTAATCTTTTCCTTGAAGAACCTATTTATTATCCATTAAACTTCTCTAAAAAAAGGAAGGCAGAAGACCAGGAGTGGGGAACCTGCAGCTAGAGACCACATGTGGCCCTCTAGGTCCTCAAGTGTAGTCTTTTGACTGAATCTAGACTTCACAGAACAAATCTCTAATAAAAGTCTGGATTCACTCAAAGGATTTGTTCTGTGAGGTTTGGATTCAGTCAGAGGGTCGCACTTGAGGATGCAGAGGGCACACATGTGGCCTTGGGGCTGCAGTTCCCCCACCCCAGTCTTGAACTTTATTCATTCCCACTTTTCAGAAGGGGCCATTTGTTTACACAGGTCAGGTTGGAATCATTTAACTGTAACAGTGTTTTTTTTTTCTTAAGCTTGATTTCTCCTCATGTGATCTTTATTTTAACTGTTCCTCAAATGAATTGATAATCTGAGTGACTGATCGCCAATAACAGATTGTTAAATGATGAAGCTGACTTATATCCAGTCTTTTCCTCTCTATATAGTCCATTTTAACAATATTATCCAGCATTCGCCACATTTAGCACTTTACTTGTTCTCGAATAAAGCAGGCAAAGTCTACTTGTAGAATAAGACTTTAGCTACTCAAATTCTCTGATCCCAAACCATCTTTCCAACAGTTTGTACCATCCACCTCTATGCATACAATTTAAAGAGAAATTAAGAACAAGACAAGCTCTTCCATACTATTATATCCTCTGCAAATGAAGTTGGAGATGCAATAAGATACAATTATCTTCTAGTCTGTCTGCTTAAGCTCACAGCAAGCAAACTGAAATAACCAGTGTCCTATGAAATGATGCTTCTTCTCAGCCTTGGGAGTACAAAGAAACCAGTTCTGATCAACCTTTATCAGATTATGTAGGAGAATCTGTAAGGCATGGTGGTCCCAGCTGGCCGTGCCTTCTTTATGTCTTCTAATTTCATTTGAAATGAGAGTGTCAATATGGATTTAGGTCAGCTAATCATGTTGTGTTGACTTGGGGATTACTGGGCAAAGTTAAAGTTAAAAAGTTTATGGGCAAAGTTAAAGTTTATAAAAGGTGTAAAAAGGGTGGGATTCTTAGCATCTTCTCAAACACTTTCTACCAGTCTGTTCCAATCACTATAGATATGGAAGGGGGCTGCATGAAACAAGCCTACTTTAAGTTTCTGTTTCACGGACAGCTATTGGCCCAAATAGAATAAATCTATCGTCCTGTGGCCTATCAATGAGTGCCTCCATTAATCAGGTTGAACCTTGGAGTGCAGGCATGTAGCCTAGAGTCAGTATCATGCTGGAGACCTTTCCAGCTGGAGAGAATCTGCTAGAGCTTATAGTCTGCTGGCATACCCCTCAAGACCCAGGGTGCCCCACACATCAAGATGGAGCACAGGAGAGGGCCTTTTGTGAGAATTAAGTGTCAGTAGGAGAAATAATAGCTGAGAGGCTAAGCAAGTGATCCAGCATACCCCAAGGCTAAAAAGGGTCTAAAAGGTTAAAAATGGGTATACAGTTTCTTATATCAGAGCTTCCTAACTGAGCAACTGGGACAACAGCTTTAAAATTGTGTTCCAGAGCGTCATTTCATATTTTAGCTTACTGTGACATGCAAGATAATAGGGTGATAAACAAGAAAGCAATGGCTTTGGACAGTATGGCTGTCCAGTGGCTCTGAGACTCATGAGGAGCTAACAATGAGAAGAACCAGTGTTAAATAAGCAATCATTCTCATAATACTGGTACTCACCTCCCATCTGTGTTATAATGCAACTCCATGACTGCCCCACTGTGGCCTTTCAGGGTGGCATAGTTATCACAATCCCCATACACATTCCACAACACTATGAAGTAAACAGAGAAATGTCTGTAAACCCTCCTAGGCACTAGTCTGTCCAGTGTGGCCTGGGGCCTCTCAGTTGGCTCACTAGACCCCAGATTATGGATGAGACAGAGAAAACAAGGTCTACATTGGGCAGAGTTGGGAGACCCATTCCTTCTCTTACCTTGGGCACCTGAGGCTAGAGGAAATGAAGTCAGGTAGATTTTAATTCTTTAATTCCTGTCTTTCACCTGGCATCTCATGTTCTTTCGACAATGGTTTTTTTCCCAGCACAAATGCACCCACCAGGAGATTGGACCTCTCAAAAATTGGCTTCTGCCATGTTCTACCTCCCACTGCTTAGGGGAATGAAGTCAGCAGCTATACTGACTCTTCAGTATATTCTGAAACTCTGATGCTAGGCACCTTCCCCTTACCTAGTCATCTTAAGCCTTCAGCAAACCAAAAAGCAGCTGCTACTCCCCACAAAACAATTAAGAATCCCTTTATTAACATCACTCTCAGACAAGTTTTTGTACCTTTCCCCATTTCTTCTGTGTTCATCCTATCTAATGCTGGTACTCTCCACTCATCATCATACCTAACCTCTCCTCACTACACAAAAACTCCCTGCAAACCGAAACTTCTTTAAAAAGAAAAACAGCCTGTCAGTCAGGAATGCTACAGCTCTTCTTCTGCAAAAGAGAAACTGCCTTTAAGGTTTTAAGAGGATACACAGCACTGTGTCTAAAGGAAAAGAATAGCTTGATTAGTTCTGGTCATGCAGTTCAGAGCAAACACTCCTCCCAAGCACCTGGGGTGCAGAAGGGAAGGAGGTGCACGAACTGCTCACTCAATCAAGGAACATTGATTAGGGGCCTGCTAAGTGGCAGGCCCTGTAATAAGTGCAGAGAGTACAAAAATAGGCAAAAGACAGTCACTGCCCTCAAGGAACTTACAATTTACAATATGCAAACAATTGTATACAAAGCAACCTATCTACAGGACAAAGAGGAGACAGAAGGAAAGCATTAGAATTAAGGTGAAGGAAGGCTTCCTGTAGAAGTGGGGTTTTAGCTGGGTCTTAAAGAAAGCCAGAGAGGTCAGTAGTTACAGTGGAAGGAGAGAGGTTCTAGTCATGGTGGAAGGCCAGAGAAAATGCCTGGAGCTGAGACACAGGGAGTGTCTTGTTCCTGGAACAGTCTGGAGGCCCATGTCACTGGACTGAAGAATACTTATTGGGAAGTAAGGAGTAAGAAGACTAGAAAGGTAGAAGGCTAGGTTATAAAAGGCTTTGAATGTTAAAGAGAGCATTTTGTATTTGCTCCTGAAGGCAATAAGAAGCCAACGGGGTTTATTGAGTGTTGGGGGGGAATTAGCCGGTTGTCATGACTAAATGTATGCTTTAGGAAAATCACTTTGCTGGCTGAATGGAGGATGGACCAGGCGACAGAGAGGCAGGCAAACCCACCAACACTTATTGCAATTGTCCAGGTGTTCGGGGATGAGGTCCTGTACTAGAAGGGTAGCAGTGTCAGAGAAGAGAAGGAGACATGTTTGAGAGATTTTGCAAAGATGAAATAGGCAGGCTTTGGAAACAGCTTGGATATGGGTGGCTGAGAGATGGTGAGGAACCAGGATGACTCCTAGGAGGAGGATGGTACCCTTTACAGTAGGGAAGGCAGGGGTGGGGGAGAAGGGTTTAGGGAAAGATAATGAGTTCTGTTTTAGATATATTGAGTTTAAGATGTCAATTGGACATCCAGTTCAAGATGTCTGAAGGGCAGTGAGAGACTCCAGTCAGCAGGGAGGGTGGGGTAGGACAGGTAGTCATGTGAATCTTCAGCATAATTAAATCCATGAGACCTGATAAGGCATGATCTGGAAGAGGATCCAGTGAAGTAAACAGAGAAAGAGTAGTGAGACATGCAGGAGGAGAACCAGGAGAGAGTAGAAAACCTAGGGAGAAAGGGGCGATCAGCAGTGTCAAAGGCTGCTGAGAGATCAAAGAGAACGGTGACTGAGAAGAGGCCACTGAATTGGGTAAGAGATCACTGGTCTCTTTAGAGAGAACAGTACACTATAAGGGGTTAAGAGAGTGAGAGGAAAGTGGAAGCATTAATTTTAGATGGCCTCTTAGAGGAGCTTTGCTACAAAGGGTAGAAGACTCAGTCTTTCATGGGTAGGGAACCTGTGGCCTCAAGGCCACATGTGGCCACACTTGAGGACCTAGAAGGCCACAAGTAGTCTTGAGGTCAAAGGTTTCCCACCCCTGGTAGAAAAGATATAAGGATAAATGACAGTTAACAGGGATGGAAGGATCAAGTGAGACATGGGCATGTATATAGGTAGTAGGGAATGAGCCAGTAGACAGGAAGAGATTGAAAATAAGTGAAAGAGTAGAGAGGACAGAGGGGACAACCTGTTGTAAGAGACAGGATAGAATGGGATTGTCTGAACAAGTAGAGGAGTTAGCTTTGGTAAGGGGTAAGGCCACTTCATTATGTGAGACAGGGGTGAAGGAAGAGAGGGTGGAAGAAGGCATCTTTCTTTTGACTCACTTCCCTTAGTAAAACGTAAGCTGGAAGTAAACAAAATTCCTGTCCAGTTTAATCAAGCATCCTATGAAAAAGGTCTGGTGATGTCAGTGCACTGCCAGGCTCAAGCCAAGTCCAAGGTATGACATAGCAGTCAAAAAAAAACTTATGCTGTCCTAGGATGCACAAAGAGTCACAATATCTATAATAAGGAGATAAGAAGTTCACAATACACTGCTCTGGTCAGAGCACATGTGACAGGCTTGGTTTGGGGTAGCACATTCTGAAAAGAACATGGGTTGAGACCTAGAATACATTCAAAAGAGTGATTAGAATGTGAGAAGAGTGAAGTCCATATTATAAAAGGTCAGGTGAAAGAACTGGGGACGCCTAACTTAGAGACATGTGGAAAAGGAATCTCATGTTCTGCTTGGCCCCAGAGGGAAGGATTAGGACCAATAAGTATTAGACTGGCAGACTTGGGGCTGATATAAATAAATACCTCCTCAATAAGAGTTGAATCTAAGTAGGATTCTAAGCATGGTGACCCGAACACATCCCAGGATCCTTTCTATTTTCCCTTAATTCTTCTCTTCTAGAGTAGCTGAAATTCATACTATTCTTCCTCAATAATCTCATCTTCTCATATACTGAGTGATTTCTGTGAGAAATTACTTGGAATACATTTAGGTTATGGTTTAAATCTGACAGTTTGTATGTCTCCTAAAGAGGCAGGCAATAGAGATAATGGTTATGAAAACATGTTTTCATAACTGAGCCCTGAGATAAAGATGGAGTTGGGAGTCAGACTGAGTTAGATTTTTTGGGCCTGTAAAGTAATACCCTAATTTTCTCTTCTTTTCCAGCTTCAAGGATCAGCAACCCAGCTAACCTCCATCCTGCCCCAACTCTGCATTCTTTCCCTTGTTTTCTCTCTCTCCCCCTCTTATCCCCCTTTCTCTCTCTCCTTCCCCTCTCCCTCTGTATATGTTTCCCTGCCCCACCCTTTGCTTATATCTATGTACAGTATTGTAGCCTTCAAGGTATTTTGAAGACATTAACTGCTTAAAGATGAAGTATTAAAGAAGATACATAAACAATGACTTACAGATGAGCCGGTCAAATCCTGCAGATGCTAAGGTGGATCCATTGGGATGGAACTTGCTACAGTACACTTCCCCTTCATGTCCTGACAGCAGCATGATGGGAGCCTGAAGGGAGGAACACCTTGGAGGACCCTAAACATACAAAAGAAAGGCAGGTTGGCCACTTTAGCCATGGATTTAAGGTGAAGATGAGTGGCAGTTTGTTTTTGGGGGGAGGGAGAGGAGGGATTAGAAAGGGAAGAGGGATAGATCAAGAAAAAAAAGGATACAAAAAAAGCAATTTTTTCTTTTTAAAGCTCAAATAGATAAAAACAAATGCTTTTTTTCCCCCCAAATTAACAGAGGATTAAATCACAACTAACTCTGAGTATCAAAACTATTGTGTCTTTCCTACTTTATCACCAGTCTTAATTGTCTCCTAGAAAACAGTGAGTCAATCAGGGAATACAAAGAAGGCAAAAAACATGGTCCCTGTCCTCAAAGAGTTTATGAACTAATGGGCAAGATGATATGCAAATTACCTTCTATATATAGGATAAATATAGAGTACATGGAACGTAATTTCATAGGAAAGACAGCAGCAGTGAGAAGATGGGAGGGGATACACAGAAAGGCCTCTTGCAGAAGGTGGGGACTGAGCTGAGTCTCAAAGAAACCCAGGAGGCACAGATGAGGAAGGAGAGTAGGTTAGGCCTAGGGAATGAGCAGGGAAAAGGCATGGAGTCAGGTGATAGACTGGACATCAAGGGTGCCGGTGTCATTGGACCAGAGAGAAATATAAGACTGGGGAGACAGGCAGGGGACAGGTTGTAAAGAGCGTTAAATGTGAAATAAGAGTATTTTCTATTTGATCCTGGAAGTAATAGGGAGCTACTGGAGTTTACCGAGTGAGAGAAAGAGAGTGAGAGAGAGACAGAGAGAGAGAGAGAGTGTGTGTGTGTGTGTGTGTGTATGTATGACAGAACAGACTCCACCACTAACTCAATTTAAATAATCTGTTAAATGGTTAGATGCAGAGATTGTCCTGGAGACCTCACAGAGCTACTGTACCAATAAAATGAGATAAATTATGTCAAATTGTTTTGAAAAGTTTGGCTACAGTAACTTACTCAACTGCTTAGTAATTCAATTTATCATGTATTTCTTGAGCTTCTACCATGGCTGAGGTACAATGCTAGGAGCTAAGGATACACATACAAATATGAAACCTGGGACTTACATTTTCTTGGAGACAGGGGCATATAACATGTGTACAGATAAGTCAATTCGATATAATATGGGTAGGCACTAATAGCTGGGGGTGATGGAGAATCGGGGAAGACTTCATGGCAGATGCACTCAAGATGAAAGAAAATACAGATTATGAAAGGTAGAAACAAGGAAGGTGTGCAATCTAGGAATGAGGGACGACAGAAGTAGGACACAGAAAAGGCCTTATCTGGGTAATCCAGCACAGCTGGAGTATAACCTATCCAGAGTGGCAGAATCACAATGGTCAGTGGCATTTATAGATCATACCCCATCTATGTTATCTCATCTGACCCTCACAAAGAGTAAGGAAATTACTCTAGGTATTATCCCCCCCTATTTTTGGTGAGAAAACCAAGGGCTGGAGGGAGGTCCAGTGATTTGCCCATAGTCCCAGAGCTACTAAGAGGTTGGGCTGGGATTGCACCTAACATCCCAGCTGACTAGTCCAGTACACTTTCCATTATACCACACTACCTTGAGTTAATGAGGTAAACTATGGCACTACAGGTTAGTTAGCTCCTTACAGAGAAGCAAGAAGATGATCCAGGTGGAATGCTGTACTTTGGCAAGACATAGGTGATGCGCCAATCTATTTTTTGAAATTATTTCTTTATTATACAATAATACTATGGGAGGGAGGGGTAGATTATTAGGACAAGACAGATGCTTCTGAAAGGCATCAATAAAATATTTTTTTAAAAAAATAAAAGCAGTGGCAATCATATTGTAGAGGGCTGACTTTATATTTTATCTATGAGGCAACAGGGAGCCACAGAGGTAGTAACATGGCCAGAAATAGACCTCGGGAGGATTTTGGCAGCTCTATAGAGAATGGGTTGGAATGGAAAAAGCATGGAATCAAGGAGGCAAATTAGAAGCCTATTATAATTGTCTACAACAGCAAAGTGACAAGGACCTGAAAGAGGATGCTGATCACAAAAAATGAAAAGAAAGGCGCAGATGTGAAAGATGTTGTGGAGGATTTAGCTGCAACAGGATTAATATATGGGAAAGTGAGAAGTCAAGGATGGCTCCAAGGTTATCAACCTGGATGATTAGAAGAAAACAAAAATAGGAAATTTTGAGGAAGGGTATATTTAGGAGATGATGAGTTCTATTTTGGTTGCACTGAATTTGAGATACTAATGGGACTTTAAGGTATCTGACAGATACCAGCTGAGCTGGGACTGGAGTCCAGGTGAGAGATTAGGCTTAAGTATGTAGGATGAGAGAATCAGCTACATGGAAATGATAACTGAATCTATACCGGTGGAAAAAAATCACTTAAGAGTAAAAATCTAGTCTAGTGAGAAGAGGGTGAAAGACAGCTTTGCAGAACACAAAGATTTAAAGAGCAGAAGACTGACAAAGCAGCAAAAAAGACAGAGAAGGCACAGAGGGGATTATATCCCTGCATCAATTAAGGAGTACCTACTGGAAAAGAGGCATCGTCCAATGGAGAGAGTCCTAGACTTGGAGCCAGGAAGGCCTGGGTTCAACCTTCTCCTTCTGACACTTACTAATGGTATGGGCCATGAGCGAGTCACTTAACTTCTCTGAGGCTTGGTTTACTCTTTATAAATATTCCTACAGCATTACATAAAAGTGAGCTTTATTACTGCCCAAAGAGATGAAGCCATATTCTTGCAGTATTAAAAGGGTACCTATGGTATAACCAACACATTACTGATGGAAAACGGTCTCATATATTCGACTAACAAGAAGTCAGTCAACAAGCACAAAGTGTCTATATTGTGACTATACTTTATCATAGCTGAGATTAAAAAAAGTTGAGATAACAGGCAACTCACATTTATATAGCCTTTAAAGCTGCAAGCTCTTTCCCCATAGTAACTCCACGAAGTAGGGAAATGACATTATTACCCTCATTTTACTGACAAGGAAACAGAGGCTCAGAGTCAAAGTGGCTTGTCCAAGGCCATACAGCTAATGTATGTAATTCACAACTTGAATCCCAATCACTTGATGCTCAAACTAATGCTCTTTGGGCAACATCTCACTGGACATCCATCACCACCCTCAAAGATCTCACAGTCTCCTAGGGTGACAAAAAAACCAATACAGAACACTAGGATATGCAACACTACATGACAAATACACTGGAGTATAAATAGGCCTATTCAAGGTGTAAAGAAGTCCAATGTAAACAAGCAGGGAGATCACCTCGGCTGGTTTATAAGAGGGAAAGAGCCCTGGAACTGGAATTAGGAGACATGGGTTCGATTTCTGTCTCTGCTATCTAGGAATCACCTAATGTGTAAATTGAAGAGTTTGGACTGGGTCATATCTCAGGTTTTTCCTAGCTCTAAATCATACACTCCTAAGTTAAAAGGGCTGTGCAAGCATCAGGCATCCAGTACAGTTCTTGTCTCCTATTGTCCACAGACAACAGGGTAGTACTGAAGCCAAAGACCTGGGCACTGAGGCCTACCTGGATCCTTCACATTTCATATTACCTTGAAAGAGTCAATTCCACACTCTGGGCCTCAGCTGGTCCCTTTAAAAATTAGAGGACTGGACCAGACAGTGTCTAAGGGCCTTTTAATTGCTAAAACTTATGATCATAAGATCTTTTTCAGCCAATAAACATTAAGGGCCTACTAGGTGCTAGGTACTGTGATAATTGAAGGGGATTCAAGGATAAAAGACAGTCCCTGCTTTCAAGGAGATCTAATGAGGGAGACCACATGTAAACAATTATGTAAAAACAAGCTATGTACAGGATAACTAGGAAATAATCAACAGAGGGAAAGCCCTAGAATTAAGGGCAATTGGGAAAGGCTTCCTGTAGAAGGTGTTATTTTAGCTGAGACTTAAAGCCAGGAGGTGGAAATTAAGAGGGAGATCATTTCCAGGAAGTCAGGAGGCCAGTGTCACTGGAGGATTGTATAAAACATAAAAAAATTAGAAAGGAAATGGAGGTGGGGGGGGGGGGGACTGCATACTAAGTTATGAAGGGCTTTGAATTTGAAACAGGATTATATTTGATCCTGGAGATGATATGAAGCCACTGTAGCTTACTGAATAGAGATGTTATAGTAAAACCTGCACTTCAGGAAGATCACTTAGACAGCTGGGTGGAGGAAGGACTAGAGTGGGGAGAGATAGAAAGACCAACCAGTAGATTATTGCAGTAGTCCAGCCTTGAGATGATGGAGACCTGTACTGGTGTATTAGCAATGTCAGAGGAGAGAAATGGGTATATGTGAGACATGTTACAAGAGACCTGACAGCTGGAGATGTGAGACTGGAGCTCAGCAGAGAGATTAGGGCTGAGTAGGAAGATTTTAGAATTGTCAGCAAAGATGTGATAAATAAATCCATGGAAGCTAATGAGATCACCAAGTAAAGCTGTATAAAGGGAGAAGTGATGAGGGCCCAGAATGAAATCCTATGGGACCCTCCCGGTTAGTGAGTGTGACCTGGAAGAAAATCCAGGAAAGGAGACTGAGATGGAGCAGTCAGAAGGTAGGAGAAGTAGGAGAGAGTGCTATTCCAAAAACCAAGAGAGAAGAGAGTATGAAGGAGAAGAGGGTGATCAACAGGGTCAAGGGGTTGAAGAGAGGTCAGGAAGGATGAGTACTGGGAAAAGGCCTTTGAATTTGGCAACTGAAAGACCAACACTAACTTTGCAGAGAGAGGTTTCAGTTGAATGATGAGCTCTGAAAACAGACTAGAGTGTTAAGAAAGTGAGAGGAAAGAAGTGGAAGTATCTATTGTACACAGCCTTCTCAAAGAGTTTAACCACAAGAGGAGGAAAAACAGCTTGGAAGAGAAAACTGGATCAAATGAAGGTTTTTTGGAGATGGGAGAATATATCTGCAGGCAGCAAGAAAGCCAATAGAGAGGAAGAGGCTGAAGATAGTGAGAGGGGATGACAGAAGGAGCAAGCACCTGGAGAAGACAGGACAGAATGGGATCACAGGTACAGGAGGAGGGGTAAGGCTTGGGAAGGACAAGGGCCACTTCATCAGGTGAGACAAGGATGAAGGAGGAAGACAGTGGCAGAAGACACAAGAGTGACATAACGTGAGGAAGAGAAAAGAGAGAGCTCGGGGAGGATACTTTCAATATTTTTCTGCAAAATATGAAGCAACTTTCTCAGCTGAGAGAACAGAAGGGAAGCCATGAGAAGTCAGACAGGATGGAAAGGTTTTGAAGAGCTCCAGTGGAGAGTAGGATACCAAGTCCATCAGAGGGGTGTAAAAGGCCAACTGAGGTTATGGAGCATATTGTGGGGGCCCAATGAGCACGACTTTGTGATTTTCTCCAACCTCCTTCAGCAGCAAGTGGGGAGGAGACAGTGGATGTTTTAAAATATTGAATGGGCTATCACGGAGCCTCCAGCGAGAATCAGCGGGAAAGATGGGCAGATTCCATCTCAATAGAACAAGAATAAATCCTAACTTTGAGGACTGTCCCGACTTTGCGGACCAAGCGTTTGAGAAAGGGCAGCACTGGGAAGAAACAGATCTCCCTCAGGGTGAATGCGCCCCCAGAAGGGGATGCTGGCTGGTCACCTACGACCTCTTTGGGCCTCGGATTCACGATCTGTAAAGGGAGGGCTCTGACTAAAAAATAAAAGGTCGCTTTCGGCTCTGACAACCTAGGCGTCCATAACCGCTCGGAGTCTCAGTTTCCCTCTTTAAGGTGAGGGGGCTGGGTTGTGAAGGTCTCTCTGAGGTACCTTCTAGTTCTGATGGAGGAGGAGGAGGAAGGAGAGAAGGGAGAATGGAGGGGAAAGGAAAAAAGAGAAGAGGAGGGGAGAGGTGGGGGAGGAGACAAGACCTGACAGGACTCGTTGGGACAGGGCCGGCGGCCAGGCCCACTCGCTAGGTCACTTACCGCTTGTAGCAGGGCCCCCGGAGGCGGCTGCTGCCCCGCAGCAGGTCCGGTCCCGGCCCCGGGCCCCGCCGCTCCCAAAAGCAGTTCATGACGGGGCCGCTTGAGGGGAACGAGCGGCAGCTCCGGGCCCTTCCGCTTGTGTTGCTCGATCATGGCCGCCTCAAGCAGTCCGCGCCGCTCAGTCCACAGGCCGCGCCGGGGTTTACGGCCCAGCTCCCATTGACTAATATTGTCCCCTCCCACCTAGAAACTTCCGTCCTTAGCCGGACCAATCAATTTCCTGCGTGGCAAAGGAAGCGTAATTAATTCTTTCTCACCCCTTCTTATTGGACAAAGGCCGAGCTCTTCGCAGGAAAATGTCGGACTGTGATTGGCTGCTATGTATGGGGAAGGGACACGAAAAAACTTCCTGTGAAGACTACTTTTGTTAACTTTTCCTTGCTTGTTCTTATTGGGTCAGAAGCCGGGCTGTCACCGCTAGAATCAATCTACTATTGGTCATTGCGTCAGGGGCGGGGCGTAGAGGGAGGGATGGGCTTCTGAGCGCGCAGAGCCTTATGGGCGGTGGCTAACGGGTTGGCTGTGGGCTACCGCGGAGTGCGATTGGTTGTGCTTTGAGCTCTTCATGGCGGCATCCTCTTAGATCCTGTACCCAGCGGGCTGCTGAGTGAGTGAGTGTGGGGGTTTGTCTTGGGGCCCGTCGAGGAGTGTGGGCGGGCGTGCGTGCGGGGATCCCGAGCCCAGGACTGTGTGTTTGCCACCCTGGCTCGACCCACTTGCGTTTTTCTGGACCTGTTCTTTGGAGGGGGGATCAGTCAATCAGTCGACAAACACTTATTAAGCTCTTGCTGTGTGCCCTGCTCTACGCATTAAAGCCCCTGTCAGTGAGGCGCTTCCATTCTCCGGCTTCGGGCAAGATCAATGGACAGAACCCCGGGCTTGCAGCCAAGGGCCCTGGGTTCAGATCTCCCTCTCCTATATTGCAAATGCTCTGCCCCCAGACCCTCCCCTCTCTCCAGTCCATGCTCCACCCAGCTGCAAAAGTGACATTCCCAAAACACAGGTCGGACTCTGAGTACGCCCCTCACCCTCTAAAGTAATCGTTTGGGACTATTGCCTCTCGGACAGAGGGGCTCCGGACCTTGTTTATATCGGCGACCCCTTTGGCAGTCAGTCTTGTGAAGCCTGGGGACTCCCGGAATCGTCTTTTTAAATGTACAAAATAAAATACGTAAAATTACCAAGGATGGAAAAAAGCATTTATTAAGCGCCAGGCACTGTGCTGAGCCCTGTACAAGTACTATTTCATTGGGTCTTCACAACAGCACTGCCAGGTAGGTGCTGTTATTTTGCAGTTGTCAAGTCGAGAGTCACACTGCTGGTAAGTGGATTGAACTCAGGTCTTTCTGTCTTTGCCACTGAACTCGTTGTCTTTCTCCCTAAACCTCCCTTCCTTCACACACCATCCCCCTTGCTGTAGAGGACGACAACCCCATCCTTCCATCCCAGTCCCTCAGGCTTACAGCCTAGGAATCATCCTGGACTGCTCACTGTCTCTCACCCCTCCCACCTTTGCAGCATCTCTGGACTGCGCCCCTTCTGACCCCTGTCACTGCCCTCATCACCCCAGACTATTGCAGTAGCTGCTGGTGGGTCTGCCTGCTTCCTGTCTCAACCCACTGCAATCTGTCCCTCTATTCCTTGAACTTGTTTTTTGTTTTTAATAGTCTGGTAAACTTTATTTCAATACATTTGGTTTTCATTGAGGCAGACATTCATTTGATAAGCATTTATTAAGTACCTACTATGTACCAGGCCTTGGGCTAATCAGTGGGGATTCAAAGAGAGGCGGAAGACGATGTTCTCATGAGTTCACATCTAATGGGGGAGACAACCTGCAAATAAATATGTACAAATATTCTATATGCAAAATAAATAGGAAATAATTAAGAGATGGAAGGAGCTAGGGATTGGGGAAGGCTTCCTGTAGAAAGCTGGATTTTATCTGGGACTTGAAGGAAGATGAGGAAGCCAGGAGAGAAATGAAGAGAGAGAGCAATCCAGACATGGTGGACGGCCAGGGGAATAAATCAGTAAACATTTATTAAGCACCTACTATGTGCCAGGCACTATCCTAAGCACTAGGGATACAAGAAAATGCAAAAGACAGTCCCTGCCCTCAAAAAATCCACATCCCTCCAAACAAACATATAATTATGCCCAACCCAGGGGTGGGGAACCTGTGGCCTCAAGGCCACATGTAGCCTTCTAGGTCCTTGGGTATGGCCTTTTGACTAAGTGCAAGTTTTAGAAAACAAATCCTTTTATTAAGGGGATTTGTTCAGTGAAGCTGCACTTGAGGACCTAGAGGGCCACATGTGACCTTGAGGCTACAGTTTCTCTACCCCAGATCTAACCAAAATGGACTCGTGGAAGTTTCCCAATGTGACCTTCCATCCCTGACCTCTGCACCTTTGTACAAACTGTCCTGCAGTTTGCCTCTTTGCCTCTCAGAATCCTTAGATGCCTTCAAGGACCAGCTCAGGGACTACCTCCTCCATGAAATCTTTCCCATTCTCCCCCATGTTAGTCCTTCCCAGTTCCCAATTACTCTATATTTATTGATCTGTGTACATCTTGTACCCTGCTCCCCTTATAGTAAAATAAGAGAATCCTGACAATGAAGACAGGCTGTTGCAACCACTCTGTGATTTCATCACTGCAAGTGCCTCTCAGTGTGGAAACTCCCTCCACCAATACATGTTTTTTGCATCTTCTTGTATCCCTAGCACTTAGCACAGTGTCCAGCATATAGTAGGTACTTCATAAATGTTTACTGTTTAACTGATTGATTTCTCTGGCCGTCGACCATGTCTGGATTGCTCTCTCTCTCCTTATCTCTGCTTCCTGGCATAGCCGTTTTCCTTCAAGTCCCTGGTAAAATCCAGCTCTCTGCAGGAAGCCTTCCCCAATCCCTAGTGCCTTCCATCTCTTGATTATTTCCTATTTACCATGTATATAGGTAATACATACTTATTTTTACCAGTATAAATTTAGGCCTTAGGTTAAGACAGCACTGAGTCAAGCCCTTCATTTTACAGATGAGGAAAATTGAACCCCAGAGAAGTCAGGTGATTTGTCCAAGGTCACACAGTCAGTTCGTGGCACAACTGGAATTTGAATCCAGTGCTTTTGACTCCTGAGGCTGTGTACCATGTCACATAGCTAATAAACATTCAAGGTGGAATTTGAACTCTGGTGATTTACCACTCCACGTTCAGCATTCTGCTCACTGAAGCTGCCTCTCATGGGAAAGTACTTTTCATCAAAATAGTAAATCATGTTTATATGATATTCTAGTCACAACAGCTCCATAAGGTCAGAATTTTAGGTGCTCACTTTACAGGTGAGGAAACTGAGGCAGATGGAGGTGAATGCCTTCCCCAGGGTCAGACAGCCCGCAAGTACAGGCGCTGCTCTGCCTCTCAAGTTGTAAAGAGTTGCACAGATTGTAGAGAGTCGTTGTTACTGCCTTTTGTTTTCCTCTGGTGGCTCCTTGTAATCCTGAAGTTCTCATGATGGCAACACAACTAGAGTTCTGACCCAGGTCCTGACAAGTTGGGGAGCCTTCAGATTTTCACTGTGGACTTTAGCAGCTCATCAAGAGGAGACTGGCCTCTAGGTGATGATCTTTTTGAGGCAGAACAATTCATCAAAGGTAGCTAATTCACATAGGAGTTGTAATCTGCATTGGAGGAGAGTGGGCTGACATAGAGAAAACCACCACTCCTTAAAGTGTTGAAGCCTTACTCCCATGAACTTGTTCTGTGCTCAGCCCTGTATGAGCTGGGGGTGGAGAGGAGGACATTGATATGCCACTGGAAGGTTTCCAAAGAAATTTACGTCCATTTTATCCTCACATCTACTATGTGGGGCAAATAATACGTTTTGTTGTCCCTATTTAACAAATGAGGAAACTCAGACTTGAGGTCAGTGGTCACCCAGCCAGCAAGTCTTTGAGAAGGGATTCAGGGCCAGGTCTCTCCTTCCTACAGTACTCTTCCCCTTCCACCATGTGGATGTCCCCACCCTCAAGAAGTTCCTTTCCTAGTTAGGAAGATAAGAGTTCCAGATGAGAAACAACTTGAAAATAATACAAAAGATAAAAATCAGTTGCTATATTACATTTGAAGAAGTGACAGATCAAATAGGACAGGAGTAATAGAAGATGTTATGGAAGAGATGGGGCTTAAACAGAACTTTGATCAGTGGAGAGTTGGAAGGAAGAGGTGAGATCCTCCTGACAGAGTGATGACAAGTACAGAATGAGAGACATTTTTGGACATGGTGAGTGTGTGCATTTGTTTTGCTTGATTTTGCTTATTCATTAACAATAAGTCTTTGGAAAAGAAAGGGTGAGGTCATTCCAGATCATGGGAATAGCTTAGACAAAGGTTAAATGGACATAGGCAATTATATGTAGGGAGGATCTTTGCTATCCTTTTAGAGTTCAGTTTCTCAGGATCCATGGCCATGGAAATGTCTAGTTTCCAGGTGTTAGATAGTAACTCCCAGAATAACCTTAAGGATCCTAGATAGTAATTCCTAGAATCAATAGTGACAGACAGATGAGATATGGGGGTGACATAATGATATTTACTACATCCATGCAGAATGACAGCATTGCTAAAGTTAACCTGTGAGGTTAATATTGGCAAGATGCCTTCTTTGTCTGTTGCCCTATAAAGCAAATGGGCACTGGTCAGTGAGTGGGGAAACCACAAGGAACCCATAGGGGTATCTATGTATGCCTTGCCCAGCCCCCACCAAGGCTTGAGGAGATTTAGGGGAGTGCACAAGCTGTGCCTGTCTTGATTGAGACATAGGGATAGGTCCCCCTGCTTCTCGCCAGCCCTTGTGAGAAGGATTGTTAGGGAATGCTGTAGGAATTTGTAATGGAAATGCAAATTTAAAGATCTTCCCTGCCCCTAGCTTAAGTGCACCTGGAGCCTGTGGTGGGAGGCTTGTTTTTCAGGAAAGCCCACACCTTGATACTTTGTGATTGGGCAGTGGGCCCAGAAGGTTGTTACATTCTCTGAGCCAGGAGAAGGCTATAAACCCTGAGGAGAGGCTTTGCTTTGGGGCTCACTTTGAGAAGTGTTGTGTGATTTGACCAGATGAGACTCTGGGAAGCCGTTGTTGAGAGCCCCCCCCGGCTTTGAAAACCCAGATGTTGATGCTTCCCTCTCTGGTAACTGTGATTTGGTATTGATATAATGGTAGGACAGTTTGGAAGCCTGTCTGTGATCTGTAAGTTCTGTAACTCTGAAGTTCAGGGTGCTGACCTTTTTCCCCTGAACTAGGTAATATGTGTTTGTTTGATTAAAGTAAGCTTGTTAACCCATTTTGAGTTGCTTTCCTTTTGAAAAGCAGATCTAAGAACCTGTGTTGGCAGTCACCCTGGGGATATTGGGATGCTTGCTGCTACAGAATTGAGGCTCCCATTATCAGCAACTTCCTTTGAGAAGATTAGACTAGAATAAAGCTGATCATCAACCCCTCTGAAGGTATCTGCCTGTCTGACCAGATCAAGAGTGAACCTGTTAGAGGCTGTAGTCCCTAAACGCCAGTGCCTCCAGTGTGTTATCTGTGGAACAGCAATGCATGTGGGGTGTCATCCATCGGGCCTCTTGGGCTAGACTGGAGTCTGTGTTGAGGGGGAGGGGATTTGAGAGTGGCTATAGACTGGAGTATACTTACAAAGGACAGAAGAATTTTCCTCTAGAAAATGATATCAGAAGAGGCACACATGAGGAAAGGAGAAGAGGAAATCAGTGGAAAACCAGATTTTTTTTTCATGAAAAGAAAATTAAGAAAAAGCCAAACTTGAGATACTATAAGGCAGCCAATCAGTCATATCGTCAGAGACCAAATCATGCCAATGATTAAGCAAGTTTGATATAGATGTTATCTGATTCTCCAGAGAATGTGATGTTCCATAATCATAGGCATCTGTAGGCACTGGGGGAATACTGATGGTGAGGAGGTAGGCTTTTACAGCAGTGAACAATTGTGTATAATTGAAAAGATTGAACATTTTCACTAGTACAGTAGAGTTCTATCTTCTTTTCCTACTGATTTCTGGACACAGCTGGTTGACTTTCTGAGGCACGATATCAAAGTTGTATTAGTGGAAGTCATCTGTGGACAGCCCATCTACTTCCAAGTCATGTTGTTGTGTGCTGTGTGGTCACTTCATTAGCCTTCATGGGGGTTTTGCTTAATCTTTTTGGTATTTTGGTGACTTTCCTTCCAGAGGTTTTATAACTTCGGTGAAGCTGGTACATTGTCATCTGTAAGCAGGAGCATTTGGATAGTCTCCCCTGGAAGCCTTCTCTTTATGCCCTGTGAACAACCAGTGGAATACAAATACTGGTGCTGATTGTAGAGTGTAAACACCAAATCCTGTGTAAAAGGAAATCTGAAGGTGATACCTTCCTTCCATTTCCATTGGTAGAACCTGCAGTTTTTGTCCGACTCCTTAAATGATCCAAGTCCTGCAGCGGTGACATTCTTCTGAAGCTGACTTTAGTTTCCTTCATGCTGTTCACTTTCATTACCCTGTATTGTGGGCTGGACAATGGGATCCTTATCATCATTATTGTTATTGTCAATAGCAACAATAGTAACTTAGCATTTTAAGGTTTGCAGAATGTTTGACATGTATTGTTTCATTTGCTTCTCACAGCCACTATGTGAGGTAGGTGCTATTATTTTCCTATTTTACCAGATGAAGAGAGAGCCTAAGAGGTGAAGTGACTACCAATTATCTGCAACAGTATTGAATTCAGGTCATCTTGACTCTTAAGATCAGTCTTTCCCAGTGCAAGATGCTATCTATGTGTTAGCCATACCTCCTCTTCCTGCCTAGTCCCTTTTCCCTACGGCCCTACCCCTAGTCTTGAACTTTATCTCACGAGGGCCTCCTTGCCTATGTGCTTGACCCTGTGCTATTAATATTTTTATCAAGGATTTAGATAAACCATAGATGGCACACTCAACAAATTTTTAAATAACATAAGGCTTTAAGTGATAGCCAACATGTTAGATGGTCCAGGGTCAAAAAGATTGGAGCAGATCTATTAGAATTTCATTCTAATAGGGATAAATATAAAGTGAAGCTAAAGAGGTGATAGTTCATGTTTGTGGTATTTAGTAGTTCCAGTTAGTGAGTTTTAGGAGTGAATAAGCATTTATTAGGTACTTATATGCAAAGGACTGGGTTAAGTGCTGAGGACACAAATAGAAGAGGAAGACAGCCATTCTCTCAAGATAATCATGGTCTAATGGGGGGAAACAGCCCATATAAGAGGTTTCAGCTGCAAGTCAAATAGAAAGACCCAATGGTCTTTAGAGGGTAAAGCAGATGGCACATCATCTGTTTCCATTGATAAAATCCAATGTTTGGTAGTCTTTGCTGGTGAAAGCTTTGCTTTCTGATCCTTTGGCAGCCATGGTTTCTGAGGAGCAGAGGCTGCAGCGCCTTCACAAAGGTTGCTTGCCTGTGAGATGGCCACAGGGCATGGGATGGATGTAGGGCCTTGTAATGATAAGAGAATTTGAAGATCTTCCCTGCCTCTTAGTGGGCCTCAAGTGGAACCCAACAGAAAGGGTTTGATTGAGGGGAGGCTTGTTTTTTTGGGAAGGCTTACACCTTTTGTTACTTCGTAATTAGGCAGTGGGTCACAAAGGTTGTGGTGTCCTCTGACCCTGAAGAAGGGTATATATACTCTGAGATGAGGTTTTACTTATGGGAAGAAGTTGTGTGATTTGGCCAGATGAGACTCTGGGTAGTCATTGAGCCCCCATGCTTTGAAAACCCAGATGTTGGTGCTTCTCTCTCTGGTAACTATGGATGTATGTAATGGTCAGATAGCTAGAAGCCCTTTCTGTTGGTCTGTTGAATTGTGTTATTTTCTCTGTATTTTTTGTCTGCTTGTAATTTCTGCTTGTATTTTCTGAAGTTCAAGGTTCTGACTTGTTCCCCTGAACTAAGTGAATGATAAATAGATAGACAGACATGTTTAATTAAAGATTGTTGACCCCTTTAAAGTTGCTTTCCTTTAGTAAAGCACATTAAAGAACCTGTGCTAGCAGCCCTCCTGTGTGCTAGTGTTATTGGTCTTATATCCTACAGCAACTGCAAGTAGCATTGTTGTTACAGGCCTGTGGCCTGAGAGATGCTACTATTACCTGCCTTTAGGTGGCTGTTAGTCTGCAGTTAAATGTCAGGGATGGGGAGTGACTCCACGGGAGTTGCTGCCCTAGATACTGACTATAGGGGTCATGCTGGGAGCTGGGCATGGAGTCCTCCCCAGAGGACTGGGGAGCACTGCTCTTGTCAGGACTTTTGGGCACAGGTTGTTAATCCAGATCATGGTAGTGGCTTAACTCTCCTACCCATCTCTCCCTCTAAATGCCTTCCTTTTCACCTAGGCTGACTTGCCCTCCCATTGGTAGACGTTTGTTGGCTATTGGTAGTGGTGGTGGCAGGGAGAGCAGATCCCTAGTCCATGGTGGGGGCTTCCATGAATGATGGCTGTTGTAGGTTCATTGGTCAGCTGTAGAGTATCCAGAGGAGGGCAACTAGGATGTTGAAAAGCTTTGAATTCATGCCATGTGAAGATCAACTAAAGGACTTAGAGACAGCTTGGAGAAGAGAAGACTTAGCAGGACACGAGAGCCCTCTGTAAGTGTCCTAGGAAGGCTCTACTGAATATATGTTCCCAAAGGGCAGAACTAGGAGCAAAGAGCACAGGTTGCAGTAGGAAAAGTTAGACTTGACATAAAGGAAAAACTCCTAACGATTAATGTTACCCAGAAGGATGTCATCATACCTTGGGAGATAGTGGTACTCCCTCCCTGTAGCTCTTTAAGAAAAGCTGGAGAACTGCTTCTGTGTAGATTGTAAAGATTACTCTCCATTCTTTCAATGGGCATCTATTGAAACCTACTGTGTGTCTGGCTTTAGGGTGACAAAGACAAAACAGTTCTTGCCCATAAAGGACTCACATTTTGTTGTGAGAAAACAATGCACAGAAAAATAAACAACCTATATACAAAGTAGATAGTCACCAAAAAATTGGGGGAAAATAAATGAATGTACCTTTCACAACAGTGGCTGGAAAGAGAATTTTTAAAAATGTATTGACATGTTTTGTTTGTACATCACCTTTGCTTCCTAATTTATCCTTTTCCCCTCCTACAACCAAAGAGCTCTCCCTTATAAAAAAAAAAGAAAAAGAAAAAAGGGGGGCACAGAAAGCAGTTCAGTAAAACTAATCAACACATCAATCAAACCCAGTGGTCCATGCAGTGTTGTGTGTCCTAGGGGGAGAATTCTTTATTGAACCAGGGATAGAGGTGATCACAAGATCAAACAGGTGATTTTGATCACATGAAATTAAAGTTTTGTGCAAACAAAATCGACAGAATTAGATTAAGAAGGAAACTTATCTTTTTTATATTTATATAGTGCTTCAAATTGTTAAAAATGCTCCACGTTATTGTCTCAATTGAGCTTAACAACATCCCTGTGAGGTAGGTACAACAGGTTTCTTTATCTCATTTTATAGATGAGGAACTGAACCTCAGAGAGATTCTTTCTCTTTCCTTTCCATATCACTAAAGTTGACAAGTCTTCTTGATTCTATCTCCATGACAGCTCTCATTTATGTTCCCGTCTCTGCTTGTAAGGCATGGTGGCCACCTTTTTTTTTCCCTTCCCCATTTATTTATTTATTTATTTTTTAGTTTACAACATTCATTCTCACAAGATTTTGAGTTACAGATTTTCTCCCTATCTCTCCCCTACCCCCATCTCAAGATAGAGAGCCTACTGAATACCTCTTCCCCCAATCTGTTTTCTCTTATATCCTGCCCCATCCTCCCCCTTATTTTCTTGTAGAGCAAGATGGATTTCTATACCCCATTGCCTGTATATCTTATTTTCCAGTTATATGTAAAAAAATTTTAACATTTGTTTTTAAAACTTGGAGTTCCAGATTCTTTCCCTTCTTCCCTCTTTACCCACCCCCAACTGGGAAGGCAAGCAATTCAATATAGGTTGTACATGTGTAGTTAAGCAAAACATTTCCATAGTAGTTATATTGTGAAAGACTAATTATATTTCCCTCTGTCTTATCTCACCCCCCATTTATTCTATTTTCTCCTTTGATGCTATCCCTTTTCAAAAGTGTGTGCTTCTAAGTACCCTCTCAATCTGCCTTCTCTTCTATCATCCCCCCTCTTATCCCCTTCTCCCTACTTTCCTATAGGGTAAGATACCCAATTGAGTGTGTATGTTATCCCCTCCTTAAGCATGGTCACCTTCTTAATTCTGCTCTGTATCATTTCTGGCCTGTACTGTTACAATAATTTACTAATTAGTCTCTCTTCATTGTCTTCCTCTCCAATCCTCCCGCAAATTGACAGATTTAATATTCCTAAGGTATAAGTCTAACCAAGTTGATATCCTGCTCAGAAAGTTTCAATGGCTTCTTGTTACCTCTAAGATGGGGGAGAGACTCAAGATGTGATTTCAGGGAGGCTCCCTCCTCCAATGCAAGTTGTGTTGAGCACCAAGAGGTTTGTCCAGGGTCACACAGCCAGTGTCTAGAGGCAGGATCTGAATCCAGGGCTTCCTGATTGACAGGCTAGCTCTTTCCATTACACTACAGCTGCCTTGACACAAGAATAAAACATAAAATCCTCAGCCTGGCATTTAAAATCCTTTAGAGTCTGGCTATAATCTCTCTTTGTAGATTGATTTCACATTACTTTCCCTCATAACCTCTAAATTTTTTCCAGTATGTTTTATTTGCTCTTTCACATGCATGACATTCCATCTTCCACAGAAAGGAAATTTGTCTGAGGAACCTTTGCATCAATCATCTCAGGGTTTTATATCCAAAATATATAAGGAATTAGTAAAAAATATGTTGGACCAAGAATCATTCCCCAGTGGGCAAATGGGCAAAGAATACAGCTTTCAAAAGACGACTTACAAGCTATTAACAGCCAAATAAAGATTGTTTTAAATCACTAACAACAAGAGAAATACACTTTGAAACAACACTTAGGTTTCTCCTCACACAGCAAATGGACAAAGATGACAAAAGATGGGAATAGTCAACACTGGAGAGGCTGTGGAAATGTAGTATACTAATACATTGTTGGTGGAGCTATATATTGATCCATCATGCTAGAAAAACTATTTGAAATTATGCAAAAAATGTGACCAAAATGTTCAAGAGATCCCATTATTATGCATATGCCCAAATTAGGTCTTAAAAAGTTTCATGTATATCTCAATATTAATAACAGTCCTTTGCATTATAGCAAAGAATTAGAAACAAATTAAATACTCATCTATTGGGGAAAGACTAGACAAATTGTAGTACATTAACGTAATGGTATATTACTACATTGTAATACATGATGACTATCAAGAATGATGATTCCAAATGAAATGAGCAGAATGAGGGAAACAAAATAAATAATGAAGGGGGGGAAACGAGTTAAAAGCTAAACATTGTGTAATTTTAATGACCAAGCTTGAGTCTGGAGAAGAATATAGAAAATGCACATCCTTTCATTGCAAAGGAGGGGGGCAGTGGATATAGAATATCGTATCTGCTGTTGGACATAAGTGAAGTGTTTTTTGGTTTTGCTTAGCCTTTTAAAAATGACCTTTGTTGCAAAGGGTAAGAAAAAGGGATCTTTTATATTACAATGAATGTATTGTAAAAACAAAAGGAATCAATAAAAAAATTTTAAAAACCCAATATGTACAATTATCCACAGTAATTTCTGGGCTTAGGGCCCCTGTAGCAGGTTAGATCAGGATATAGACTTTCTGTAGGAGGGGGCACTGGGGGGCACTGAGCTAGGTAAGAAGGAAGACAGTGGAGGGGATTTAGAGCTTGTTTGTGCAGGTGGCTATGAGAAGGTTCCTCCTAACTGTACTTCTGTAACCCTGTGATCCTGGTAACCCATTGTTGTCCTAAGCTGCCTGTTAGTTTAGCCAACTGGAACATATGTGACTATAATGTTCTCTTGAAAAAGTAACACAAAAAAGATTAGTTCAGTTAAATAATTAACAGAACATTGTGTGGTGATTTCTCCTCTCATGATTATACCCATCTACACATGCAACTGATTGGGATAAAGTACCTTTACATTGTTTCTAACCACCTATGTCCACGAATTCCTTTTCAATTCAATTCGACAAACATTAGTTTAGTGTGTGCCGTGTTTCAGGCCTGGGAAAACAAAACAACCCCTACCCTCAGAGAGCTTACATTCTGGGGGAGAGGGGGAGAGATACGACATGAAGTTTCCACATATCTCAATTCTACAGCCACACAAATGAGTATTTGCCAGGCCAAGATAATCTGAGGGGAACAGAACAGTAACAACTTGTTGACATTAGAAAGTCAGAGTTGGCACCTGAGTTAAGCCTCTAAGGGAGCCAGGTATAATAAGAAACAGAAGAGGGGAGGGAGGGATGTTAGATAAATCTAGACATGTTAGATAAATATGAAAAAAAGATTGGAGCCAGGAGATAGAACAGTCTAGTCTAGGACTTAGTCAGATACAGGGTATTGATAGGGTGGAGGGAGGGTAAGTTCATATGAAGGCCTTAAATACCTGGCTGAGGGCTTTGTGTTTCATCCTAGAAGCAAAAGGGAACTGCTGAATGAAAAAAGGCCATTGAATTGGGTAATTAGCAGGTTATTGGTACCCTAATATTGTTTATTAGAGTAGTAAGGGTTAAAGTACACCAGGGAGAGGGGCTTTAGTTTGTCAGGGTCGTTCTTAAACTCTGAGGCCTGGGCACAAGTCTCCATGTAGGATCCAGACCCAGGGCGTCCAAAAGAGGGAAAGTCACCTCCCTTGTTCTGGGCACTGCCTGATTAATGCAGGCTAATAGTACATCAGCTTTTGGGGCTGTGAGGTAGCTGGATAGAATGAATTAGAACACTGGACCCATGTCCAGCACTAGCTGTATGACTCTAGACAAGTCACCTGACTCCTGTGTCATCATCTGTAAAATAGATATAATAATACTACCTGCCTCCCAGGGGTATTGGTGGCCCATAGTGAAGTGTGATCATTCGTATAAAACACTCTGTAAGGGGTGGCTAGGTGGCGCAGTGAATAGAGCGCCGGCCCTGGAATCAGAAGGACCTGAGTTCGGAGCCGGCCTCCGACACCTAATCCGCACAAACAAAAACCTAGCCGTGTAACCTTGGGCAAGTTACTTAACCCCAATTGCCCTAAAGGGGCGGCTAGGTGGCACAGTGAGTAAGAGTGCCGGCCTCGGAGTTTGGATGACCCGAGATCAGATCCAGCCTCAGAAAATGAGCACCCAAGCATAAATCAAATGACTAGCCATGTAACCTTGAGCAAGTTACTTAACCCCAATTGCTTAAAAAAAAAAACAAAACACTCTGTAAACCTGCCCATGGTTCAGGGCCTCAGCCGGCCTCCCTTCCATTGGTCTCCATACCTCAGGTCTCTGTCCTTTACTCAGCTGCCAAGTGTCAGCCCACTCCTTCCCAGCTCAGTCAGCTGCAGTTCACTGGAGAGAACTCAGTGGCTCCCCGTGACTTCTAGGGTAAATTGTAAAGTCTTCTCTGGAATTTAAAAAGCTTCATCACCAGCCCCCTTTCTGTCTCTGCAGGCCTCTTACACTTCACTCTTTTCTATACACTCTGCCTCATCCTGACTTAGCTCCCTATCTGTTCTTTCTCTGGTCTGTAGAACAGGGAGGTACTGACTCATAAGTCTGTCTTAGCCACTTTTTCTTCATAGAGTTGTCCTTGATATGTTGAGTTCTTGAAATAAAAGCTTTTTTCGTGTCACTCAAACTCTGGGGCTCAATTTAGTCATTTGTAAAATGAAGCTGGTCTAGATAATCTTCAAGGTCCCATTCAGTTCTATAGCCTGTGATCTTTGCTACCTTTGACTAGTTCAGGTAAGTACTGGCCTTTTAAATTCTGTTAAGCCCCTTAGTTTTGGTTTAATTTTTCCCTCTTGTAAATCTCTAACCACCTCTAGTCTCCTTGGAGCAGAAATAATTAGCATACCTTTTATTTACTTGATAATTAATTTTTAAAATCCCCAACAATCCCCCAACAAAAAGATATCCCCTTGGGTCCCCTTACAAATTGAAAAGGAAGTCCTAAGTCACCGGAGTTCCTGTTGCCAGTTTAGATTAGCTCCCACTAAGAACAAGACTTGAGTCACTGAGTAGGAGGGTTAAACCTAACTGGGCAGTTCCATTGAGACCAGCTTGTTATGTGAGTATCAGCTCATCGGCTGTCATTAAGTTAAATATCTCTAATTGTTTTCTGTCCTTGTTCCAAGCAGGAGGCTTGATTGCTTACAAAGGGAATTCAGAAGTCCACGGAGTATTTAGGATGAATCCAGGAAGATGTGAGACTCTGGATGACCTGCCTGATCTCTACAGCATCTTCAGAGGAGAGGTGTGCCTAAACTTCTGTCCTTGAAAATTCTGTTTTCAGGATGGCTAGGTGGCACAGTGAATAGAGCACCAGCCCTGGAGTCAGGAGGACCTGAGTTCAAATCTGCCTTAGACACTTAACACTTACTAGCCATGTGACCTTGGACAATTCACTTAACCCAATTGCCTTCCAAAAAAAAAAAATTCTGTTTTCCCAAAGAAGCTGATTTCCTGCAGTTTCTCTTTTTGGACACCCATTTCTGCATTATGTATAGCTAGAATGCAGGACTTGGAAGGAGGAAGCCCTGCATTCAAACCCTGCCATAGACACTTAGTAGTTCTGTGACCCTGGTTGAGTCCCTTCAGCTCTCTGTGCCTCAGTTTCCTGCTCTATAAAAAGAAGAAGATGAGTTGGACACAGTGGCCTCTAAGGTCCCTTCCAACTCTTTTCCAGCCCATAATCTTTAAGCCAGAGGTGAAGGAAGATAATTGTCTTTATGACTTGGATGGTTGCTGAGATTAGATAAAACATTACATAGGAGACATGTACCAGGACCCTGGCCAACAGTAAAAACGAAGTTGATATAAGAAACAAACCATTCTGGCACTTTGGATACTGGTAAATTCTGACTCTGGCTGCCTTGCCAGCCTCACACATCCACGCAGTGTGGCCTTTTCTGGTATTGGAGCCCCCAGGCATGACCTTGGACTCATGTAGTCTCAGTGAAGAGAAGAGACAAGGCAGGGACGCTAACTTGCATGAGACTTGCATGTCAGGTTCTGCCCAAATCAGGAACGATGGATCCCAGTTTGGGGGAACCAGCCCTTCAGTGAAGCCACTGCCAGTAGGTAGCTTTCTCTGCTTTGATTTGTGCTATTTATACATGAAATGTATGAAGAAGGCAGGCCTGGGATGTGTCAAATTGCTTCCCCGCTCTGAAGGAGGAAGGCTTCCTGAGGGGTGTGACTTGAAGTCAGTAGATTTGAGCTGCGGATGCTTTAGCAACCTGGAAGGAAAGGGCTGCCCAGGAACAATCAGTCTGGCCTCTTTTAGAAAATGTCTGTTTTGTGCTCGGGCCCATGCCAAGTGCTGGGGGGGAAGCCCAAGTCCCTGCCTCAGGGCCCAGGGGTGTGTTGTGTAGGAGAGATATAAACAAGTGAACAGTTAAAATACCAGTACAGGTCCGGAGTTCAGTGTGGTGAGGAAACTGCGACTCGGGTTAGGTGATTGGCCATGTTCACATGGAAGTCAGTATGAGAGTCAGGATTTGTACCGAGGTTTCTCCTAATTGCAGACCCTTTGCAGCGTGCCACTTCTGTGCCGTTCTGGTAAGATAAGAGTTAATAGAGTAAATGGGAGGTCCTACACCTGGGTTTAAGAAAAATCATTTGCACAAGCATAAGGTGGGTGTCGTGTGACACAGACTTAGGTGTTGCATTGGACTTCACACTCAGTGAAGGTCCCTAGAGTGACCTGGCTAGCCGCCAAATGCACATGCAGCCTGAGGCTGTATTCATGGAAGCATGGTCTGGAATACATGATCCTGGGCCTCTGGACCCAGGCTGATCTCATCTGGAATCCTACACTTCTTTCTGGGTGTCAAAGTAGAGGGCATCTAAGGAGGACCCTCTAGGATGTTGAAGGGCCTCAAAACTGTTCTGAGCATCAGTTGAAGGAAGGGAGAATCTTTAGCCTAGAGGAACTTGGGAGATAGGATGCCTGTTTTCAGTTATCTAAAGGACCACTGTACCAAAGACATGATCTGCTTGGTTGCAGGGGGCAGAACTAAGAGCAGCAGAAGAAAATGGCAGAGACTTAGGCATAAGTAGGGAAAAACTTCCAACCCCTAGAGCTGTTCAGAATTGGAATGGGCTGCCTGGGGAGGTAAAGCATTCCTTGTCACAGAACACCTTCAAAGGTAGCTTAGATATCATTGCAGGCATTGTAAATGGCATTCATATTTAGGCAGGGACTGGGCTAGGTGACTTTGAAATCCCTTTTATCACTGGAAGCATATGCTGTAATTGGGTGAATGGTGCTGGAGATGTAGGCCATGATAGAAAAGACTTATGGAGGAGTCTGTTTTAATTGGAATGAAGGGAACAGGAGAAGGAGCAAAAGAAAAGGCAACAGTAAAATATTCAATTTTAGGCGTGTTCTCACTCACTAAAGTCAGTTGGCCTTAAAGAAATTTGTGTGACTAATTCCTGATTCCCAGCAGCTGTGCTGTTGGCAGGCTCAGTGCAGTGCCCAAAGACCAAACAGCCTGAGAACCATGAAGTTGTTTGGATTTTTGGGGATGTATATAGAATGTTAAGGCTAAAGCCAAAAGACAGGTCATCGACCATGTTCTGTGAACTTTGTCTTGGCCAAAAATACCGATTTATTGGTGGTTAACCTGTTGATGTCAGTCAGCCTGGCTTGGCCTCTCCAGATTTAGCTAAACTGGTCATTGGACAATAGGCAATAGCATAGATGACTGGGCTTGTGCTTGAAGCCTTTCTACCTTGATCCAACTGACCCAAGATTGCACTCTGCTAGCATCACCTTACAGCCTTCAAGGCTGCCTCTGTGTCTTGATGAGGCTTTGGAGCAGTGCTTTAGCAGAAACTTCAAATAATTGTAACCTTTCAAAAGTTTCTAGAAAGAATGTAGTGTTTCCCAGCTCTCTTTACAGGTTCCTAGAGTAGCTGTTTATTATCCAAGGAACATTCTAGAAAGTTGTGACAAGACAAGGAATGCCCTAGGAATCTGTAAAGAGAGGTGTTGTTCCTGCAGAAAGGGTAGGGACTGAATGCAGCTACAAAGCACTCTTTATAGCAATAAAGTGGAGATATATTGGTCATTCTTGGATCTTGTCACTATAATTAAAGCAATTCTACCCAAATTAATTTATTACTTCAGTGTCATATGAAACTACTAAGAGAGCTAGAAAAGAGAGCTTTAGAGAGCTAGAAAAACCAATAACAAAATTCATCTGGAGGAACAAAAGGTCCAAATTCTCAAAGAAAGTAATGAAAAAAAGGAGAAAGGAAGGAAGCCTGTCAATACCAGATCTGAAACTGTACTTCAAAGCAGTAATTGTGAAAACAATTTAGTAGTGGTTAAAAGAAAAAGGAAAGTTGAAAAGTGGGACAGATTAAGTACGTAACACAGAGAAGCTAATGAACACAATAAAATTGCTAGGAAAACCAGAAATTAGCCTGTGAGAAATTAGGTGTAGACTAAGATCTCGCACCATAGACCACAAGGCACTCCAGATGGTTGCATGGCCTCCTTAGAGGATGGAGAACAAAAATGCCTTTCTCAGCTATGGCTAGAGGAAGAGTGTGGCAAGACGAGGAGCAGAGAGGATCACAAAGATGAAATGGACAGTCTTGATTACATGATTGGAAAGTTTTTACTCAAGCAAAATTGAGGCAGTTAAGGTTAAAAGGGAAGCAGCTGAGAAAGAAAATCTTTGCAGCAAGTTTCTCTGACAGAGGTCTGGTATCTAAGATATAAAGAACAGATTCAAATACATGAGGCTAACAGCTCCATTAGATAAATGGCCAACAGATATGAAAGTAAAGTGTTGAATTATAATTGAGTGGCATATAGAGATCTGTGTTTCACATAGAATCTTTTTCCTGTTCTCCTTCATATATTGAAATTTCCTCTCTTTTTTTAAGATTAAAAAAAAAGAGGGGTGGCTGTGTGGCGCAGTGAGTAAGAGCGCCAGCCTCGGAGTTGGGATGACTCGGAATCGAATCCAGCCTCAGAAAATGAGCACCCACACATAAATAATGACTGGCTGTGTAACCTTGAGCAAGTTACTTAACCCCAATTGCTTTAAAAAGAAAGAAAGAAAAGGGCGGGCCAGTGTTTGCCATTCTTGTAATAAAATGGCAAGTATTATCTTAGTCTTTCACA
This sequence comes from Gymnobelideus leadbeateri, assembly GCA_011680675.1. Classification (NCBI taxonomy): domain Eukaryota; kingdom Metazoa; phylum Chordata; class Mammalia; order Diprotodontia; family Petauridae; genus Gymnobelideus; species Gymnobelideus leadbeateri. The sequence continues at coordinate 708,237 of WOXC01008665.1, read as the reverse complement.
AGATACTTTGTTTGCAAAAGAAAAATATTACTGTAGCAGTGGCATCTCCACCTGTGTCCTCTGATGCTTCATGGTGGCATCGAGGTGACTCTTGGGCTCTTGAAAACTACAACAGCAGGGCCCAAGCTTTGGCTGGTCCTGCCAGGCTGGAAAAAAGCTGAGAGGACAGGGTCCTTCTGTTTGTAATCCAAGGAACATTCTAGAAAGCTGCAGTTCTGGTCAGCTTCCCTGGAGGGAGCATCCACAGCAGTGGAAGCCCCAAAGCTTGACATGAGTAATAACTGGCCAACCACTCTGTATGATGTGGTTTTCTTTGGAAGTATCCTTAGGGCTCCTTTGTAAAGCCTAGGCTTGGGGGCTCGGAGTCTCGAGTTCTAAAATGGACAATTTCGTGAGGGGATCATGGATCAAGAGGTGGAAGGCATCTTTCAGGCCGTCTCATCCTACCCCACCCCCGCTTTACAGGTGAAGAAACTGAAGGTGGCAGGTGGAATTTGAACCCAGGCCTTCTGACTCTAAATCCTTACTTAACAATGTGCTATTGTTAAGAATCAAGATTAATAGAAAGTGGGTATGAGAGAAGGGCCAGGCGAGCAGTCAGGTCCCAGTCAGGCCAGTTGGTTCTGTAATCTTGCCCAAACCCCGGGGCATCTCTGTGCAACAGTGTCTTCCTCTAGCCTCCTTTCTGTTCCTCACAGGTCACTCCATTTCCCGCCTCCATACTTTTGCCAACCTACATTCCTAGAATGTTCTCCTTCCTCTCTTCTACCTCAAAAACTCCCTCATTTCCTTCAAACTTCTACGTGAAGCCTAGATCCTGGGTGTTAGGATCTTCTCCCACTTCGAACCAAAAAAACCCCTACATTTATTTAGTAAATATTTTATACACTTGAATGTTATCTCTGCCGTAGAATATAAACTTTTTGAGGGAAGAGGCTCTTTCATTTTTGTCTGTACTCCCAGTGCCTGATGCATAGTATGAATTTCATTAAAACTGCCGATTGAGCTATAAAATTAGGTCTTAACCTACCTAACTCATGGGGCATTTGTGAACAAATAAAAATACTGATAGGAAAATGCTTTGGAAAACATTAAATAATAATGGTTCATTCATTCACTCATTTGATGTGCATTTGTCTGGGGGGGGGTTGCTTTTCTGGAGGGGGGAAGGCACGGCAATTAGGGGTAAGTGACTTGCCCAAGGTCACACAGCTAATAAGTGTTAAGTGTCTGAGGCTGGATTTGAACTTAGGTCCTCCTGATTCCAGGGCCAGTGCTCTATTCACTGTGCCACCTAGCTGCCCCTTGTTTTGTTTTTTTTATTCAATGTTTCTCAATTCCTGGTTCTTGAACCCTATCAGCTTTCAGACTCTGTTATTTTGTGGGTATCTACAAGAGAAGAGTAAGGCTGTAACTGAGGGTTACTCCCCACAACTGGAGGGGTTTTTCAATAGCATGTTTTACTGGATTTAATAACAGTTCCTGTGCCTCCTCATGGTGCCGAAATAGCCCTGGGTTCTTAAAGACTGAGCTTAATATATATATGTAAAGAGAGAGAGAGAGAGAGAGAGAGAGAGAGAGAGCGAGCCCAGTCTCTAGAATGGCTACTAAGCTGGAAAGGCCTTAAGTATGGGCCCAGGAGGGGCGGCTAGGTGGCGCAGTGAGTAGAGCATCGGCCCTGGAGTCAGAAGGACTTGAGTTCGGATCCGGCCTCAGACAGTTAACGCACACACAAACAAAAACCTAACCGTGTGACCTTGGACAAGTTACTTAACCCCAATTGCCCTCCAAAAAGCAAAAAAAAAAAGTATGGGCCCAGGCATAGACTTGATCTCTTTGGCCTGAGGGCCAGTCTCACCAAACCACGAGAAGCTCATTACCAGTTTGGCTGTAGGATGATGATGTTTTTGGTCAGGAGAATTCACAAAGACCATCGCTAAGGTGTAGACACAGTGTAGTAATCTGATTGGTGGAAGAAGTACTCTGAAGAAATCAGGTCCCTGAAGCATCATAGCAAGTATTCTATCAGCTGACATTTCTGAAGTGCTTTGTAGTTACAGAGCACTTAGCATCCATATTGCCTCATTGGAGGACAGGCATCTCATAGAAGATGGGATTTAATTTGGGATTTGAGGAAAGCCAGGAGACAGAGATGAGGAGGGAGAACATTACAGGCATGGGAATAGCCAGTTGGCCAGTGTCACTGAATCACAGAGCACATGCTGGGGAGGAAGGCATCAATAAACCTGGAAAGGACCAGGTGGTGAAGATCTTTGAATGCCAGATAGAGGGTTTTATATTAGAAGTATGGGGAGCCACTGGAGATGATTGAATAAGGGGATAGCATCTTCAGGTTTATACTTTAGGAAGATTAATTTGACAGCTGAATGGAGGATGGGCTGGAATGAGGAGAAACCGGAGGCAGGCAGAGCCACCTGCTGGTTATTACAATAACCTAGGCTTGGATGGTGAGGCCCTGCACTAGAGGGGTAACGGTATCAGAGGAAGGAGAATTTGACAACAGCTTGGAGAGAGTGAGGAGTTTAAGGATGGCATCTGGATTGTGCGCCTGGGTTCCTGGCAAGAGTGGTGCCATGGACAACCAGAATTGGGAAGAATTGGGAAAGATAATTAATGAGTTTAGTTTGGGACATGTTTCATTTTCTTTTCAGGTTGTTACAGTGACAGAATATGGAGCCTTCATCAAAATTCCAGGCTGCAAAAAGCAAGGTATGTGTCTGAAATGAGAAATTTGCCCCACCTTTTATCCCATTCTACCCTAGCTGTGGATTATGAATTTTCTGACAGCTGACAGGCATCACAGAGGCCTCCAGTGTTCATGGTTGGGTATCTTAGAACATTCAAACAGTGACAAGTCTTGAATAAAATTGAATAATTGTGGTCATCTCAAGAGGACAAGCTGCCTATCTGAGTAGCAACTGGAATATCGAGTCATTGGAATGTGGATTTCAGAATATTTAAATGTGGATTGGAGATTATCCCACATGTAGAAATAAATCATAATCAATCAGCACTTTTTACATGCCTACTGTGTGCTAGGCACTGGCCCTACAAACATAAAATCGTGCTGTTCTTACTCTCATAGAGCTTACACTGTGTTGGGAGAACTATGTGGACTTGTGAGTATATTAAAAATAAACACAAAGTCATTGGTCAAGGAGGTGGGGAGGAGCTCATCTGAGGATGGTTAGGAAAGATCTTCTGAAGAGGAAGAGTAAACTGAGCTTTGGAGGAGACTGGGGTGCCAAGAGGCTTCAAGGACAGAAGAGGGCATCCCAGATGGAGACAGCCTGGGCAGTCATCAAGAATAACAGTAACACCCTACCTTCGTCAGGCATTGCACATTTGTTTCTCATGGCAACCCTGCGAAATAGAAAGAGTGGGTATTATCTTTATCTAAAAACTGAAAGAACTGAGGCACAGGGCATTGTGGTTATAGTGAAAAGAGTTCCAGAGCCGGAGTCCAAGTTCTTGGATTCGAGTCCTAATGTTGCCACTCACTGGTTCTTGGACTGTGGGGTAAATCATTTAACTGCTCTGTTTTTTAAAATTTCATACATAATTCATTAAGCTTTCTCTCTTCTGTTGATGTGTTTAGAGACAGACATTTTTTTCTCTCTACTTTAGCTGCACCTACAAAATTTTGGTATTTTGGCTCATTGTTGTCACTTTTTTTTGATGAAATTAACTCTTGTTTCTAAAATTTGTTCTTTTATCCACCAATTATTCAGTCCCTCAATTAACTTTTAATGCTTTCCTCAAAGGCCTATTACTGAATATAACTTACATTGTGTTACAATCAGTAAAGGTTCTGTCTAATATTTCTGCTTTTCTGCATTTGTTTGTGAGGTTGCTACATCTTATACATGATCAGTTTTTGTAAAGGTACCTTGCACTGCTGAGAAATATGCATGCTTTATTCCCTTCACCAGAGACTCATCCTATCTAATTTCCTAAAATTCAATTCAAGTCTTCAGTTCCTTTCTTATTTATCTTTTTGTTAGGTTTGTATAGGTTTGAAAAAGGTTGAGTTCCCCAACTATCATAGTTTTATTGTCTACTTGTTCCTAAAAGCCAATTGACTTTTCCTTTAAGAACTTAGGTTCTTTGCCATTTGTGTGTGTGTACATACACACACACACATATTTATAATGAGGTATTTATATTAATTCATTGTCTGTGATGCCTTTAATCATAATATAATTTCCATGTTAATTGTCTGTTTTACTGTGGCTTTGTCTGAAATTGTAATTGTAGCCCTGCTTTTTTGAGGGCACCTGAGGCTTAATAGGTTTTGTTTGAGTCTGTTATTTTTAACCCTTTGTGAATCTTTATGTTTGAAGTGTGTTCCTTGTTAACACCATATTTTTGGATTCTACTTTCTTTGTTTTGCTATCCTCTTCTGTTTTATGCACGTCCCACTCACACACTGTTATCATTTAATTTTGTATTTCCTTCCATTCTGTCATCTTAAACGTTTTCCTTTCTATGATCATTTTAAACTCTTGCTTCATTTCTTCCAGGAATTCCTTGTAGCCAAGTTGTGTTTTTGTTTGAGAGTTTTCTTATAGATATTGTAGAATTCTCCTTTTCTTCTGCTTTTGTGTCTTGGGCATCCCTGGATCCATAATATTTCTTTATTGTCAGTGTCTTCATTTGTTTAGCCTTTTTTCCAACTTTCCTTCCTAAATTGAAATTCTGTATAAGGTCTGGGTTCTGTGCCCTTTTGGAGGGAATGGTGGAGTCATATTTGGGTCTGAGCTATTCTATCTGGGGTTTTGCTGCTGTTTCATCTGGGTATTGAGTGCTTTGTTCTTCAAGGATCTCAGGGACAGCTCACCAGTCTTTCACCCTTCTAAGAAGGCTATTCTAGGGTTTAGTCTAATTACTGCTTTCCAGACTGAACTTTGCAACCTCCCAGTGCCAGTAGGGGGTTTAGGTGACCCAGCCATAGGCTTGTCCCTGTTTATAACTTTAGGAGACAATCACCATCAATGCACTGAAGGCTACGTGGGTCAGAGTTACAGAACTGCCATCTTGCCCCTGGTCCTTCCTCCCTGTCCTAGCAGACAGCTAGTACACAAGGGTGTATGGGATGTTCAGGGAGGACTAGTACCTCAGGTATCAGGGTTAACTGAGTCCCAGGCTGCTCATCCACCTTTGGTGACCATTTGGCACCAGACTCTCCCCTGTGGTTGTAGTGTGCACAGTGGTCACACCCTGGTAAAGCCTTCTCTGCAGATGATCTGAATCAGCTTGAGGGTAACCTATAGGTCTAAAACCATTTAGTGATCTGGAGGTGTCTACCCCAAGCATGGGAAGACTTCCCTCAGCAGAATGGGCAGATGAAAACAGTCTGTTCCAGCAATCGGGAAGGCAGCTGAAGTTGGCTGTGTGGTGTGTTTAGAGCTTGGTGAGACATCAAAGACACCGAGGTCATCCACTGCATCCCCAGTCATCCTGACTTTTGTCCTGTCACTGGACTTCAGTGACTCTGGAAGAAAGAATGAGACTGACAACTTTGTGCAGCTCTTCCTCACTTAAATCCAGTTCCTGAGCAAGTCAAGACATCACCTTGTGATGTAATTTATGTTCTTCAAATGAAGGGCAAACAACAACTATGCATTTATTGACCTCAGCTCTTCCATCTTCATGGTGTAGTTGTGCTAGTGAGTGGGGCTGACCTGCCTCGTCTCACTCAGCCATCTTGTTCTTCTTAACTTCTCTGCATTCAGCACAGTACCAAGTACATGGTAATCCCTGATTCAGTTCTTGTTGATTGATTGCTTAATTTCCTGTGAAATGGGAATGATATTTATACTACTTTTGTCATTGGATTGTTTGTGAGTAAATTGCTTTTTAAAGGACTATGTAAATGTGAAGTATTATTATGAGCCTGCAAGAAAGCTGACCTAAGATGGCTGAAGCAGGACATTCACCCCACTAGCTGGTGACAAAGCCATGATGAGAACTCAAGGCCCCCTTTCCTTCCATGGTGCTCTTTAACACAAGGCCACATTGTCTTTTCTCAGGACTATATGAATCAGTGAGATGATGGGCAGGAAAGCACTTTGGAAACATCAGAGTACTCTGCAATGTTATTCGGGGCCGAACTAAAGTTAAAATTAGGCTTTCTATTCATTATACTTGGTGCTTTGCCACACAGCCTCTTGGTCAGAAGACACAGGTTCTGCAGCACAAGCTCTGGGGTCAAATTAATATGGCCATGATGATTCCACAGGATTCTTCCCCTACAATCTTTGTTCTTTCCTTTGAATTGATGGAATGATATTGCAAGAGGAGCTGGTCCTGATACATTTTGATTTGGTGGGGTGAGGGAGGGAACATGGTGGAGAAGAGCCAACTTCCAGGGAGTTAATTTACAGCACAGATTTGCAGCAAGGTGCCTTTGTCATTTATCCAAATCTGGCTGCCTGGGGGTGAATCTCTGCAGGACAGGACAGCTGGACTCCAGGAGATGAGCAATTAACTAGAAACTCAGTGAGTCTTAATTCTTGAGTCTGCCACCAATTTATTTTGTCACTCTGAGTAATTACTTCCTCACTTTGTCCTTTATGATTCTCCCCTCTTATAGACAGAGAAGCCAAGTGCCATGTTCACAGGGCTGGACTAAGAAATCACTCTTTGGCAGAGCCTAGAGCAAGTCATCCTTTTCAGCATTGTTTCTATCCCATAGACTTCTCTGTTATTGGGTCTATGACCCTTCCCTGTCATAGGGGTACCAGACCTCAAAGAGGTAGAACTGTAGTCTTCAAGTAGCTTCCACCTCACTGGATGTTGGGTTAGAGCCACTGGGATAAAAGTAGCCATCTTTCTCCAGTGGGAGAGCTCCAGCAATATTGGATTTCATGTGCCCTCAGTGGCACCTTCTCTGGAAGGTCAGAAGAGGAAATCGAGCCCAAAAGATAAGAGTGGGCCGCTAGGTGGCACCATAGTGCAGAGTGCAGGGCCTGGAGTCAGGAAGACTCATCTTGTTGCGTCTGGTCTCAGACTCCTAACTAGCTGTGTGATCCTGGGCAAGTCACTTAACCCTGTTTGCCTCAGTTTCCTCATTTGTAAAATGAGCTGGAGAAGGAAATGGCAAGCCACTCCAGTGTCTTTGCCAAGAAAATCCGAAATGGAGTCATGAAGAGTTGAGCGCAACTGAAAAAATGAAACAACAGTAGAGAAGGGTGGACTCTCATCTGGACAACTTTCTGACCAGAACCACGGTTTAACAGTTTAGATTCATCCTTTTCTGTTCCATTGCTAATGAAGTGGTGAAGGAAATTAATCTTAACTGAGTTTTGCAGTCAGGAGATCCTTCATGTCAGTGAAGCAGATTCTTTTGTGTCTGGATTGAAAAACTGCAGGAATTTCTCCAGATTGTCTGAATGCATTTTAACAGGCACTCAGGTCGATACCTTGTACCGGTGTGGGTTTATTATACCCATGAGCGGTCTAAGCCTGCTCCTCAGACGTGTAGACAAGAGACAGTGTCAGAAGCTTAAACAGAGGAGCCTCTGAAGAATTCTTCTCTGCTGGAAACAAAGTAGATGCCTGTCGACTGGAGACTAGTTAGAAAGATTGTAGGGCAGAACGGTAGTGGAATATTATTGTGCTCTAAGAATCGATGAAGGTGATGAGTACTGGAAAGACATAGGTGAACTGATGCAAAGTGAAGTAAGCAGAACCAAGGACAGTGTATGAGATGATAACAGCAATGTGGATGGAAAGAACTAACGTGGCAGGTCAGAACTTAAAATGTAACTAAAAAAATTTTTAAAAAGAAACTAAGCAGGCCCGATGGCGGTCCACCGCCCCCTCCTCGCCCCTTCCCAGACTGCTCACCCTTTCCCTTTCCCCCCCTTCCTTGTCCCCTTTCCCTTCCTTTTCCCTCTCCCTCTCCCCTTCCCCCCTCTCCCCTTCCCCCCTCTCCCCTTCCCCCCTCCCTCTCCCCCTCCCCCTCCCCTCCCTCTCCCCCTTCCCCCTCCCCATTCCCTTACCCATCCTTCCCTCCATCCTTTCTCCTTTCTCGCTTCCCGGGCCTAGACGATGCCGTGGTGGAGACGGCTGAGGAGGCCACGGAGCCTGCCGAGGCGGACATCACCGGGCTGTGCCAGGACATGTTCTCCAAAATGGCCACGTACCTGACGGGCGAGCTGACAGCCACCAGTGAAGATTATAAACTTCTGGAAAATATGAACAAACTGACTAGCTTGAAGTATCTAGAAATGAAAGATATTGCAGTAAACATAAGTAGAAACCTAAAGGACTTAAACCAGAAATATGCCGCCCTTCAGCCTTATCTGGATCAGATCACTTTAATTGAGGAGCAAGTAGTCTCTCTTGAACAGGCAGCTTACAAGTTGGATGCCTATTCAAAGAAACTAGAAGCAAAGTACAAGAAGTTAGAGAGGTGATGAAAGAATTCTTTAGCACAAAGACTTTAACTACAAGAATGTTTTATAAGAAATATGTGGGATGGGACTTCTCACTAGGCTTCAGTTCCCAAAAGGAAGCGGTGCTGCTGATCCAAGGAGAATCCCAGCCTCCACCTCTGGCTGGATGTGTAACTCTGGCCACCCCTGTGTTTTCCTCAGCCTGTACCCTTGGAACCTCATCTTAGCGTGTTCTTCCTTGTGTGCCCTGGACCAAGGCTCAGAAATCAGGATCAACCCCGTCTGGAGCAGACACAGATGAGAGGCTTTCGGCTCCCTGGCTCTTCCCTTGCCCCCACCCCCCTCATAACCTGTTCTTCAGCTTAAATAAAAAATGCCAACCTATGAAAAAAAAAAAAAGAAACTAAGCAACTAAGCTATCCCAAGTATTATAAATATTCAAATCAACTACTAAGGACCTATGAAGGAAGATTCTATCCACTTTCAGAGAATGTGCTGATAAATATAAGTGTACACATAGGATTTTTGTGTGTATATGTGCACGTGTGTGAGTGTGTGTGTGTGTGTGTGTGTGTGTGTGTGTGTGTGTAAAATGGTGGCCTCCTCTGGGATGGGGAGGGACAAAGGCAGACAGTTCAGATCTTAAAATGTAACCAAAAAAATGAAATTTAAAAAAAAGAACTAAATCAAAATAATCAAAACTGAATGATAACGGGGCGGCTAGGTGGCGCAGTGAGTAGAGCACCGGCCCTGGAGTCAGAAGGACCTGAGTTCGGATCCGGCCTCAGACACTTAACACACACACACAAACAAAAACCTAGCCGTGTGACCTTGGGCAAGTTACTTAACCCCAACCGCCCTCCAAAAAGCAAAAACAAAAAAAAAAAAAAAACAAAAAAAAACCAACAACAAACCAACAAAAAAACCTGAATTATAGAAAATTACAATGAGCAAATTCAGTCGAAAAGATGTAAGAAGATGCCTCCCACTATTTTCACAGGTAAGAGACCTTGGATATAGAACTCTGCATATAATGTCAGACTTGATCAATATATTGGTTAATTTTGTTGAACTGTTGGGTTTTTTTCATTCTTTCTTATAAAGGGTAGCTTTCTGGGAGGGAGAGAAAAGAGGAATATATTGGGAAATGTAGGTGATATAAAAACAAATATCAATGAAAAATTTTTAAAGAATTCTGTTCCACCTAAGTCATCAAACATTTTACTTTATTCCTTTCCTGTCTTTGGGGACTAATACTTTTCTCTGAATTCCTCTGTGGCTATCTATTAGATCGCACATAATTAGATGCCCTTGTGGTATAAGATCACATTGGTTTTCCTTTGTGCTTTCCCCATTGACTATCGATGTAGCAGACCTACATGAAATGTTTCCCTTTTCTGTTTCAAGGCCTGGTCCATCGAACCCACATGTCATCCTGTCGAGTGGACAAGCCCTCAGAGATAGTGGATGTCGGTGACAAAGTGTGGGTGAAGCTTATTGGCCGGGAGGTAAGATTCTGTGCCTTTTCCACAAGTAAGCAGGAATGTAAAGAAATAGTAAAACTAATGACGTGACTCTCAGCTGTAGCTGGCAGACTGATAATCTTCCCAGAGTGGCTGGTTTTGCTTTGGAGCTATGCCACTGTGATGTCTTCTCCTTTCCAACCTCACCAAAACTGTTTACATTTCCACACCAAAAAGGTTGGGGTGCGTTTACTTACCTTGGAAGTTCACTGACTCTTTAGGTTCAAAGGAATCTTGGAAGGCTCTTTGGGCCATTTCCCCTTTATCCAGGCAAAACTTCCAAAGTTTTGCAAATAAATAGTGAATTCCATTAAAAACCCCCCAACACCCAAACCTGTTACTAATCTATCCTTCCCCAAGAAAGTAAATAAATGAGTATTTGCTGCCATTCCAATCCCCCACTCCACCCCCTGCTTATGCCATGGACCTGAGCATTACTAGGCTAGCCCATTTCACAGACTCTGACTAAGTCTGGATGATATAAGTCAATAGTCAAATATTTATGGTGGTCCATGGAAGGACTAGTTGCCCAGGGAGTTTAAGACAAGCTTACTAGCTAAAGGAACGTGTATGCAAAGGATCAATTAGATCACCAGGCAGTGGGATCCGAGTGCCCATTGTAGAGTACAGACAGTAAATCTAGTCACCTTGAGCTAAGTTGACATCAGTCAAGATCCTAGGATCCCAGATTTGGAGCTGAAAAGGACCTTAAAAGACCATGCAGTCCAACCCACTCATTTTGCAGGTGATAAACTCAGGCCCAGAGAGAGAGGTTGCTGAAGGTTATGTAGATAGGAATCAGCAGAGTCCAGATTCAAATTCAGGTTCTTTGATTCCAAATCTACTGTGGTTATCATAGTATTACCCAGTGGGCCTGATTGGACCATGCAACCCTTGGCAGATTTTGGCAGTGATACAAAACAATTTCCTAGTTATCTATAGAAGAATATCTAAGTACTTGCTCTTTCCTTGAGAGGCATAGTAGAAGGTGGAAAGAGCACTGGCTTAGGAGTCCCAGGACCTGGGTTCAGATCCTCCCTCTGATGCTTACTCCCTGTATCATAATCTTAGGCAAATCACTCAACCTTCCTGAACTTCAGTTTTATTACCTGTAGAAATGAAGAGGTTGGTCTAGTTGGTTTCTGAGGTCCCTTGTAACTCTAGACCCCCGATTCTACTTTCTTTTTCTTAAAAATTAAATTTTGGGGTGGCTAGGTGGCAAAGTGAGTAGAGCATCGGCCCTGGAGTCAGAAGGACCTGAGTTTGGATCCGACCTCAGACACTTAACGCACACACAAATAAAAACCTAGCCAGGTGACCTTGGGCAAGTTACTTAACCCCAATTGCCCTCCAAAAAGCAAAAAAAAAAAAAAAAAATTAAATTTTTAATGTAAACTTTGTCATCAGCAAACATCTGAAGATACCAAGGACAGGGAAAAAGGTTGTATAAGAAACTACATTTCTATTCTATGTAGTTTTTTTTTTAATTATAGATATTTATTGAGGTAGTAACAAAATTACAGCATCCCTATCTATGTTCCTTTTTCTCCTTCAATACATTTAAAAAAATGTTTTCTTGCTGCTTCCATTTCTATCATTAGCTGCTAACTCACCTCCCTACCAATAGAAAACCTCCCCTTGTTACAAATATGTATAGTCAAGCAAAAGAAATCAAGACATTGATCATGTCTGAGAACATGTGTCTTATTCCTTGCCTGCTTTCCAGCCTTCTTTCCTCCTTCCCTGCAGGACCCTGTCTCTTTGGTTAGGGTAGTCTTTTCTTGTCTCTGAGCATGCCATAGGTTCCCACCTTTATGCATTTGCTCATGTTACCCTTCCATTCTTTCATGCTCTCCTTTTTCCCCTCCATATATCTAAGTCCTACCCTGCCTTCGAGGCCTAGTTCAAGCCCTGAGATCTCAGTATCAGCTCCGTCCCCCAAGCCCTTGTAGCCTTTACTGTCTTTGCCATTCGCTTGACTCTCAATGTAGACTGCCCAGTGTTATTTTATGTGTATGCTCTTCTCAGCTAGACAGTAGCTTCTTGGGAGGCAGAGGCGGTTTCTGGTACTGCTTTCTACATAGTTGCGCCCCCCCCCCCCAGTCCCCACCCATCCAGCAGTGCCCCTCCCATCAGCAGATGCTTTTGACGCTTGTTATTTAGGTGAGTGTACTGTGCCAAGCAGTCTGCAGGCTACCACCACCTCTAGTACATCTCTTGGATGTGGTTGTGATGACTCTGCTTTTGCTTCCTGCAGATGAAAGATGACAAGGTTAAGCTGTCCCTTTCCATGAAGGTTGTCAACCAAGGGACTGGGAAAGACCTTGACCCCAACAACATCATTACTGAGTAAGTTCAGTGGTTTATTAGGCCAAAAAATCTCGCCTCCCTCTTCGAGCCCCTTTCTGTCTGTTGACTCAAGTAGCTGATGAATATTTATTTGTCTTTATGATCCTGCTATGTGCCTCCAGCCCAGATACATTAACCATATCTGTGACTATGATCTGAGGACCTGATATTCTCTTTTTTTGTTTTTGTTTTTTGGCAGGGGGAAGATAGGGCAATTGGGGTTAAGTGACTTGCCCAACGGCTAGTTTCATATTAAGTGACTGAGACCAGATTTGAACTCAGGTCCTCCAGACTTCAGGGCTGGTGCTTTATTCACTGCACCATCTAGCTGCCCCAAGGACCTGATAGTTTTAAGACAATCAGGAAGGGAATTCAGGCCTGTGTGTACTGAGAGCACTGTAGCCAAATACAGTACCACAGCCACTCAATATCTGACCTTAGTCTAGGAGTGAAAAACTTTTTCACCCAGATGGGGTAGCACTCTTATATGGTATTACCTTCTGTGGTTTGGGCCCTACCTTAGGTCTGCTTAGGAATTAAGTGTTTAATATAACTCCCAGACATCCTCCTGAAACAAGGGTCCTTAACTGTTTTTGTGTCTTAGACCCTTTGGGCAGGCTGGTGAAGTCTATAGACTCTTCTCAAAATAATCTTTTTAAATCCATGAAATATAATGCGCAGAATTGTACAGGAAACCAATTCTATCGAAATAAAGATATACTATTTTTCCCTCCCAAGATTACAGCCACACTGAAATCTGTACATAGATCCCAGACTGGGAACATCTTCCCCTGAGAGTGGGTAGAAGGCTCAGGGCTTACTCTGACTCTAGGTCTGCAGCTCCATCTGAATTTCTGGGTCATTGCTGTATATGATTAAGCCATAGACCTCATAAGGGAGGAAGGGGAGACGCAGACTCAGAATGCCTGCCCTCTCCGCCTTTCTTAGAGTGAAAATAAAGTTCTGGCACACGAAGACTCCTCCCGTAATGGTTTGTACTTTACACTGGAGCCTCTGCTGGTTCTTCCGTGCATCTTTTTTAAAGATGCTCTGACCAGTTCTGGAGCAGTGTGCAGATGTGGCTGATTTGGGGTCAGAGGCCATGGCTTCTGATCCCCACCCTCCTATTTATTGCACTTAATTACTTTCCTTCTCCAGGCCTCAGTTCCTCTGAGTAGAAAATAAGTCAGACTAGATGATCTGCATAGGACTTTCCAGTTCCAAATCCTATGAGATTGAATATATTGGCCACTGGAATTATTCCCTCCTCTCCCATTAAACCCCAGTCATGTGCTGTCCCATACGTAGGCCCTATGTCTCCAGTCATTTTCACTTACTCCTTTGCTGAGTGGTCCCATTGACTCCTTCCTGCCTCAGGGGAGCCATTTGGTTGCCCCAGTTACTGTGCTAAAACTTTGGCTAAATTGCTTTGTGTTGGGGGATTCTCATGTGCCTCCTGATGATTTTCCTACTTCTCCATTTTTGGTAGTACTGGGTATAGGCAGATTACATGCCAGTTAGAGTAGAAACCCATTATAAGTCAGTGTTCTGGGGCCGTGATTTACACCTAGGCCACTGGTTAACTGCACGCTCATCAGTTACCTTTCCTTTCTAGAGCTATAGTTGAGGTTGCCACATGAAGCAGTGAGGTTTCTCAGAGATGTCCCTATAAGGGCAAAGCAAGGAAGATAAAAGACCACCTCTGTTTCTTGGCACAATGACAGAAACTGGGAAGGGCTCCCAGGGTTCAGGCAGGGGGCTTCTTGCATGCAGCTTGCTATAAACATAGCATTTCAGCAAGCATATAGTGAGCACCTACCCTATCTAGCAAACATGCAGTCCCTGAACTTGGAGTTTATAATCTTGTACTCTAAGAAAGGTGTGTGGTGGCAAAGAAAAAGTGACCAAGAACAAATATCCACTGGGGCAGTCCTGGAGGAGGGACTGTTGGTTAGTTGGGTTTTGAAAGGTTTGTGGATTTAAGCACATAAAACAAGGAAACAGCTACATTCTGGTGAGGCAGCCTGGTGGGGCACGGAGGCAGGAAATCAGCTGGTCTGTTTGGAAAATGGCAAGTTGTCCAATTTGTGTCAGAAGAGGAGATGACGTATCTGCTTGATTAAATTTGAGTATTTTGTGGGGGAAATTATTTGGCCTGTAATGTATCAGAATCTACAGTCTTGAATTTGGTTATACTGAATATTTTTTAACCTATTATTTGAAATGATTCCAGCTAAATTTGGCTCAGCAAGTGAAGAGAGTTTGTTTCATTCTTAGTACTTGTATCCCCAGTACCATGCACATAATAAGTGCCCTGTAATTATTTGTTGATTGACTTATTCATTGAAACAGACCAGAGAAATGTAAATGAGCTCCCCAAGCAGAGACCTGGGAATTATGCTTGATCCTCAAGTTTGTATTCAGGGAGTGAGCTAAGCTCTACCTTTTATTTTGAGAGAAGTATTTCCTATGGGCCCATACCAGACATCTGACCTCATTCCTCTATCAGTCTGTCCCAGGGCAGAAGACAGGGATCTGAGGAGGTCGGAAGCAGCGTGCTGAGCAGAGCTAATGAAGGGGCCTTTCCCAAATCCTCTTGTATTGTTGTTTAGAGCTTCAGCTTTCTTTACCAGAAAACAAAGAACAAAAAACTTGGTTCCCAGGGGCGGCTAGGTGGCGCAGTGAGTAGAGCACTGGCCCTGGAGTCAGAAGGACCTGAGTTCGGATCCGGCCTCAGACACTTAAGGCACACACAAACAAAACCTAGCCATGTGACCTTGGGCAAGTTACTTAACCCCATTGCCCTCCAAAAAGCAAAAAAAAAAAAAAAAAGCAAAAAACTTGGTTCCCTATCAAGTGCTTGACCAAGACCCATGAAACAAGTAGTTTTGTATCACAGATAATGGTTTTTCCTACATTGTGCTGGGGTACATGCCTCCTATGCTAAGATGTGGTGCCCTGGGCCTGAGGGTGCTGAGAGCTTTCAGTGGCTCAAGAATCACACTTAAGGCCATAGCTTATAGTGAAGGAGAGGTCAGAGGAGGCCACTGGTGCTGATGCCATTCTGTCTTTGGATGGTGAGCAGAGGCTTCCCTATCAGGAAGCTCATCATTTCCATCTGCCACAAGGCCTCCTCTGGCCTGCCCCCTGTCATCTGTTATTTTGGTATGTGGTTCCGTTTGAGATGTGCTGGCTTCTTAAGTTGTAGCAAATTGGGTCATACTGCCTGTCTTTTACCATCAGACCAGTGGCAAAGATACTAGAATCCACAAAAACTGTTTCCAACTCGTTCTCTTGAGAGAACCACATTAAATGTTAATCCTGCTTCATTTCAGTCAAGAAGAGAGGCGGAAGAGGTCCTTCAAGGACTACACAGGGCAGAAGATCACCCTGGAGGCTGTCCTGAACACGACCTGCAAGAAGTGTGGCTGCAGAGGTAGGGGGGCTTACATTGCACTGCTGTCTGCCATCCCACACTCTCTTCTCCCTTCCTCCCTCTCTGTGTCTCTGTTTCTTGGCATAGCTTCTCCATCTCTCTCTGCTCTTATCTCTCCTCCCTTTCTTCTCTTTCTCTTTCTTCCCTCCCTCTCTTTCTTTCTCTCTTCCTTCCTCCCTCTTTCTGTCTCTCCTCCTTCCCTTCCTCTCTCTGTCTCACTCTCCTCTCTCTTTTTTTGTCTCTTCCTCTCTCCCACTCTCTCTATCTCTCCCTCTGTCTCTGTCTCTTTCCTCTCTCCTATCTGTGTGTGTGTGTCTCTCTGTATTGCCAATGCGATACCTATAGCACTATGAATATGCATGTGTATTTCCAAGGTAAATTCGAAAAATATAAATAACTTTCTTCCTCAAAGGCAAAACCAAAATATTTATTCAGATACCAGAAAGCCAATTCCACCATGGTAACAAAGAAGTTTATACACATCACCAATCCAGGGAGTACTGACATCCCCAAGCCTTCCCTCCATTAGGCCTCCCCACAAACAAGCTCCCCTAGGCAAAATTCCTCCCTTCTCATTCACCCTAGCTGCTCTGCCTCAGTCTCTCCTCCTGCTCTGCCCATTTGTCAAACTCCTCCCACCATGGGCTCTATGTTACTCAGGCTTCATCACAGCAGTCAGCTGACCCTAAGCTCAAAGCAGGTCACATAGGCCTATTAATGTGTGGGAAAGATCTTCCCATTCCATTAACATTACGTTCTTTGTCTCTCCCTCTCTTTCCCCCTCCTCTCTCTCTGTCTCTTTCTTTTTCTCTCCCTCTCTCCCTCCCTCTCTTCCTCTCTCCTTCCCTCCTTCTTTCTCTCTCTCTCTCTCTTTCTCTCTCTCTCTCTCTCTCTCTCTCTCTCTCTCTCTCTCTCTCTTCCCTTTCTTCTCTTTGTCACTTTCTCTCTCTCTGTCTCCCTCCCTCACTACCTCTCTGTTTTTATGCCTGTCTCTGCTTCTCCTCTCTCTTCTCTATCTGTCTCTCTTCTCCCCCTCTCTCTATCTCTGTCCTCTCTCTGTGTGTTTCTCTCCTTCCCTTCCTATTTCCTTCCTCTTCTTCCTCCCACCTCTCTCTCCCTCAATCCAGACACACTTCACTGTCACTCCTACCAGCCTCTCACCTTCCTCAGAGTCCTTGCTATGTCACCTCTTTTGAGGTTCAGTTCCCTCCTCTGTAAACATATATCATCTCTTTTTTACCAGGCATGCTGTGAGGTGAGTGCTAGTAAACCTTAGCTTCCATCATTGACTAGTGGCTGGCTCCAGGTCTTTCCTGGCTTCCCCTCCTGACAGGCTGCTTATGTACTTCCCAGGATGAGTAAACCCTGGTGTCCTCCAGAGTCATCTGTTGCCTCTTCAGAGTAGGGGTTGTTAAAAAGCCATGACTGGATCAGGTTGTGATCAATGACCTTATTTGTTTCCCAAAGGGCTTTTATTGTCCTACTATAGAAACTAAGAGACCTTAATATAGTTGTGCTTGTAAGTCTTCTTCAGGAGCCAAGAAAACACCCTTTATTCTTCACTTTTTTCTTAAGCTCCTATAATTCCAGGCTCTAAACACAGTTTCTCACATCAAGATGCCATTATTTTTGTCTAACTCATTTTCTCAGGTTCCTTCTAGTTTTACACATGTTTATTTAAGAGCTATGTTCTTATTCTGTCTTCCCTTGCTGGCTTTTTTTTTTTAACATTCATTTTTTTATTTTGAGTTCCAAATTCTCTCCCTCCTTCCAAGTCCTCCCCCACTCACTAAAAGGCAAGCAATATGACTTCGGTACATTTGAAGTCATATGAAACATTTCCATATTTGCCATGTTACCCCAAAAAATGGCAAGCAAAATGAAAGTGTGAAAATACCACTTCAGTCCACACTCAGATTTCATCAGTTCTCTTTCTGGAGATGGATGACAGCTTTCATCACTGGTCCTTTGGAGTTGTCCTAGGCTGGAACTGTCTTTTACAGTAGATCATCATACAGTACTGCTGTTCCTGTATATAATGTTCTTCTGGTTCTGTTCACTTCACTTTGCATCAGTTCATGTAAGTCTTTCCAGGTTTTTCTGAGAGCATTCTCCTCATCATTCACTACACCACAATAGTACTCTATGACAATCATATACCACAACTTGTCCAGCCATTCCCTAGTTGATGGGTTTCCCCTCAATTTCCAGTTCTTTACCACCACAAAAAGAGCTGCTATAAATATTTTTGTACATGTAGGTCCTTTTTCATTTTCTTTGATCTTTTTGGGATACAACTAGTAGTGGTATTGCTGAGTCAAAGGGTCACAGTTTTAAAGCCTTTTGGGCATAGTTCCAAATGACTTTACATAATGGTTGGATCGGTTCACTACCCTACCAGCCGTGCATTAGTGTCCCTGTATTTCCACAGTCCTTTCAGCATTTGTCATTTTCCTTTTCTTTCACGTTAGCCAATCTGATGACTATGAGGTGGTACCTCAGGGTCTGTGTTGGTTTTATAATAAGATACTCTGCCAACTTCTAACCTTCAGAGTTAATTGAATTTGCCACCCCTCCTACCTCTCTACCTCAAGCACTAATCATCCCTCTTACCTATTTCTTTTTTTTTCTCCTCCCTTTAACTTTCCTGGTGACTAATGGCAAATTTATGCCTCAGCTTGAACTTGCAGGTTCAAAAGTCCCTGCTTGTACCATCTCAGCTCTAAGAAGGGAAAACTGACCTACGAAAGAAGATCCTCTGTCTTCTTCAGAGGGAGTGTGAACATGCCTCAGATCAGAGGAAATCTCATGTTGCATTTCCGTTCTAAGTAATAATAATAATAATAATAATAACTGACATGGAAAATTAGCCTTGGAGTCAAGAAGACCAGTGGGTCCAAGCCCACCCATGCTACAGACTGACTGTGACCCTGTCACTTACCTCTCATTGCCACAGCCAGCCTCTAGGGCCATAAGGTACAGAGAAGGCCTCCTCTTCTGGGAGAGAGAGCTCTTCACTGGCCATTCCTTATAGTGGTGACCTCCTGGGTCTGGTAAAAATATGTGTGTGTGCATGCGCACGCATGTGCACATATGTGTATATGTATGTGCTTGTGTGTGTGCATGTGATCTAATTTGAGCCTGTAATAATCCTGTGAGGGAGGTAGATGAAGTATTGTTTCCATATTGTGCAGATGAGGAAACTCATAGTCCCAGATGTTGAATGACTTGACCAAAATCACACAGCAAGCTAGTGGCCACGCTGGGCTTTGAACCTGGGTCTCTGGCTCTGAGTCTAGTTCTCCTTTCTCTATATCTTAGCCCTTTTTGTGTGTCATGGAGCTCTTTGAGAGTCTGGTAAAGCCTATGGATCTTCTCCTCAGAAAAACGGTTCATTTTGTGTTGTTTGGGGTTGGGGGGATGGGATTTTGTAATTAAAGGAAATTCAGTTAGAGGTTGGCAAATACAAAGACAATCTTTTTTCCATCTACCTTCACGGATCCCCTGAAATCCGTCCATGGTCCTCTTGGGAATTTAATAAACCCCTGCATTACCCCATGACGGTCCCTGCTGTTTCAGTTGGTGAGGTTGACTTGTTCAGACTGGTTTCCATGTGACTTTGGGGCTTGGCTGCAGAAGAGGGCAGAAACCCTTATCCTAGGTCTAGGACACAGTGGCTGTCAGGTATCAAAGTGCCGGTATCTATAGACTGAGAACAAGAGGGAAAATAGGCACACCAACGAAGCATGGTGGAACAATGGGAAGCAGAATTAGGCTCAACTGTGCCATAGCAGAAGAGATAACCAGGCTGTTTAGTGACCCCTCTTTTGTCCCCTAATGATAGGGTTGGGATCTTCTCTTCCTGGCCTGGTGACTAAAACACAGCCATGACCTGGCTTCAGAGGGAGCCCTTCCTGCCCCCAGCTTCCTCAGCAGAGACATCTCACACTCCCTTGTAGCCTTCAGTTTCCAGGAGTAAGTTCAAAAAGACTCCTTTAAAAATTAATAAGCCCTAGCGCTAATGGAGGGACAGAGATGCCTCCATCCAAATGGCTCTTGCCTTTTCAAAGCAGCTCAGCCTCTCTGCCCAGTTTGCTCAGTCTTCAAGAATTGCAAGAAGTATAGGAGTCGGTCCATCGACCAGACCGTTGCTTCTGACTTCCTCTTCTGGATGTGTCCTTCTCTAGGGCTCCCAGGAAAGATTCACCTGCCATCCAGAGCAGGAAGGGGTGAGCCAGCTTCATCTCCTGCTTTTCCCACCTTTCTCACAGGGCATTTTGCCAAGGACTGTTTCATGCAACCAGGAGGCACCAAATATAGCCTTGTACCTGAGGAGGAAGAGGAGGAGGAGGAGGAAGCAGGTGCAGCAGAGACTGAGGGAGGGAAGTCTGTACAAAGAGAAACTACTTCCCGGAAGAGAAAGAAGGTGAGTGCCACCTTCCTGTCTCCATCAGTTACTGCCAGACAGGTCAGGCAGTACACACTGGAGCCCAGCAGGAGGCTCTCCCCTTGTGGCTCTAATGATCCAAGCTGTCCAGAAGTGAAACTGGCTGCCTCATGGAACAGCAGGTTCACTGGTTTTTTGTTCAGTTGTTTTCAGTCATGTCTGACTCTTCATGACCCCATTTGGGATTTTCTTGGCAAAGTACTGGAGTGGTTTGCTATTTCCTTCTCCAGCTCATTTTACAGATGAGGAAACCGAGGCAAATAGGGTTAAATGACTTGCCCAGGGTCACACAACTAATACATGTATGAGGTTAAATTTGAACCCAGGAAGATGAGTCTTTCTGACTCCAGGCCCAGCCCTCTATCTATAGTGCCACTTAGCTGCCCATTTATAAAACTGGGAGATTGGATTTATGTAATTTCCAACTTCTCTCCACCTCTGTTCTCTTCCATATGACCTCTGTCCACTTCCCTAGTATGGAACCTACCATCCTAAGGTCTGGGCATTGTCCTCGATACTTTGCTGCAGCTTCACAGGCTGACTCTTGGAGGCACAGAGCAAGGGCTCCCTGCAAGACGGAGGCAGGACTGCCATCCCAGTGAGGCTGCAGCAGCTGATGACCAGCTTTTCTGGGACTCTTGGTCCCTGCTGCCATTTCTTCATAAAAGCTAGCTAGTACACTGATGCAGCCTTGAATGGCCTGCAGCAGCTTTGCCCCTACCTTAGTCTTTATTCCTGCCAGCAGAACCACCAGGAGCTGTAGGGGGTTTGCAGAAATGTTCTGCATCTTCCTTATCATTCAGATATGTTTTATCTAAACCCATTCTAACAAAATTAGCCAAGTACCTTCTAATAGAAATCTCTAGATTATGTAACAGGTATCTACTCTCTGAATTGATAGTAGGATTTGGAGGAGGAGGAGGATTCAGGCATGTTATTGTCAACAATTCAAATCAATAGAAATGTACCAAGTGCCTACTATTTGCCAAGCATTAGGAATACGAAGATAACAACAAAAACCAGGCCCTCCCCTCAAAGAGCTTCTGTTCTTCTGAGAAATGTAGCCTGTTCAGAAATAAGTAAAGTAACTGGAGAAGGAAGAGAACTCTGAAGATCCGAAAGGGATTTGCATAGGACATGACACCCAAGGTGAGCCTTAAAGTCATCGAAGAATGTTAAGAGACAGTATCCTGAGCCTGGGGAGCAGCCTGGGCAAAAACATAGAGGTGGCAGAGAGAGCATCCCCAATAGGGAATAGCAAGAAGGTCTGTGGGGCTGGAACGTGGACAGCAGGAAAGACACATGGCTAATAGAAGAGGCTGGAAGCAAGGGGATAGATTAGGAAGCTTTTGCAGTAATCCTGGTAAGTGGTGAGGCCCTTAACTAGGGATCACAGGATCATAGAGCCAAACTCAGAAGGGCCTTAGAGAACATCCAGTCCAGCCTTCTTATTTTATAGGTGAGGAAACTGGGGCACAAAAGAGTTAGTGACTTGCCCAAGGTCACACGTGTAGTAAATAACAGCTTATATTTGAACAAAATTTCTTTGATTCTGCATTTACTTTACATTACACCATTGCTGTTGTGATTTATCAGTTAGTAAACCTTTATTAAGTACCTACTATGTGCCAGACACTGTGCTAGGTACCAGGAATACAAAAAAGAGACAACAGAGAGCCTCTGCCCTCAAGGGTCTTATAGTCTAGTGGGTGAGATAACATAAAACAATTATGCAACTAAGCTATCTACCAGATAAAGAGGAAATAAGTAACCAGTGGAAGGCTCTAGAGTTAAAAGGGATTGGAAAATTCCCTGTAGAATTCCTGTAGAAAATAGGATTTTAAGTGGGAGTTTAAGGAAGCCAGGGAAGCTGTCATGTCATGGACATAGAGTCCACAGGACTTGGCTACTGGTCAGAAATTGAGAGTGAGCAACAGGAAAGTCAAGGATAACTCTGAAGTTGTGCACCCAGATAACTGGACTGGTGGGGATATCCTGAGCAAAACTAAGAGAAATTGAGAGAAGGGGCAGTTTTAAGAGGGAGAAGATAACAAGTTCTCATTTGGACGTGTTGAATTTGAGATGCCTGTGAGATTTCCTTGGGGGGATGTGCTAACGTTAGGCAGTTGGGGATATGAGACTGGAGTGCCAGAGAGAAATTAGGGCTTACATACAGACTTGGGACTCATCTGTTTAGAGGTAATAATTGAACCCATAAGAGCTGGTTCTGTCTGCCAGAAAGAAGGAAAGAGAAGCCAGGCCAGAACCCTCTCAGAAGGATACCTCTTAGCAGGAGCTTAGTCATGGGCAGTGGACCCAGAGGAGCCATGGACAGATGGGAGGAACAGTGCCTCAATGGCGAGTCATCCTCTCTGGCTGAAATAGGACAGAGAAGGGAACAATTGTGAAATTAGTCTGGATGGAGAGGTTGGAGCTCGACTATGATGAACTTTAAAAGCCAAGCAGAATAGGTTAGCATTATCTTAGGAACAGTAGTGAGCCACTGATTCTTTATGAGCAGGAGATAGCATCAGACTTGGAACAATATATTGGTCAGCAACTTGAAAAGTCTTAGTTCTGGTCAACACCATGGAACTAGCCACAGTTCCAAAAGACTCATGATAAAATATGCTAACCATGTCTAGATAGGGAAGGGCCTATTGAAACATAGTAAAGAGTAGGATGAAGGGCTCGCAAGTAAAGGGTTCAGCCTTGGCAAGGAAAAGACTTACCTTTTCTTCACACTAAAGGAAGTAAAGGAGAGGTATGCCACATAGAAGAGTTTATAATGGATCACCTCAATTTCCTCACTAAGGAAAAGGAGACAAGATGTTTAGCCATGTGAAAGTGAGAAAGAAGTCATGTAGGCGGCTTGGAGACTATAGAGAAAGTTTGGAACAGCCACTTCAGAAAGTCCCCCAGCGCGGCAATCCAAGAAAGAAAAGGACTGTTGTGCAGTGGTGAAGGCCCAGTTCAGATCATATAACCTAAATCTTGTAGTGGGCCCAGTCAGGAGAGTTAAATGTAGGATCAAGAGAAGGCAGTACTGAGGGTAACCCAGGGTTGTAGTTTGATGAGTCATGAGTAATGATAGGTAAAAGGGGCAAAGAATTCAAGGGTATATGTAATTGAACTAGTTAACTAGATCAAGACTGTAAGAAAGGAAAGTTAGGAGAGTATAGAGAGGGATGGGGTGACGACATTATGGTGAGGATGACTTAGTAAGCTTAGGAGCAGTGAGGCAGGAGAGAGAGGAGGAAAGGAGATTATGATCAGAGAAGAATCTCAGGGCTCTGGATCCCAGTGGGTTTGAGGTGGTGTGAAACTTTAGGTCATGGAAGCTGGAGGTCCATGAATCAGAAGTCATTGGAGGGTACATCAACATATATGTTGAAATGTTCAAAGAAGTGGGCATAGATTTTGGTGGAGAAGAAGGTTATAGGCCAGGTACTAAATGCCTTCAGAAAGAATCACTATGGGTTGGCAGGTGATCATGATGAGGATCTGGATAGGTGAGCTTCAAAGAAAATGATGAAAGAGAGAGGTAACTTGGTGTGGAATTGAGAAGAAAAGTGAATGGCCTTGATTCTGTTTAAATATGAGGTCAGGTCCTCTGCTGGGAGGGATGAAGAGATGCTGGTTTGGGTGGCTTAGGAAGAGAAGGCTTAGAGCAGGTAATCAAGACTTTAATAGAAAGTCAGACAGTAAAAGGACTGCCAGGCAGTGGGGAGAGCCTAGTTGATAGTAGGCAGCTAGGTGGCACAGTAGATGGATTAGAAAGACATAAATTCAGGGCAGCTAGGTGGTGAAGTGAATAGAGCACCGGCCCTGGAGTCAGGAAGACCTAAGTTCAAATCTGGTCTCAGACACTTAACACTCACTAGCCATGTGACCTTGGGCAAGTCACTTAACCCCAATTGCCCTGCCTTCCCCACTCCAAAAAAAAAAAAAGCAAGAAAGACATAAATTCAAATCTAGCAGCTCTATGGCCTCAGGTAAGTCACTGTACCTATCAGAAACTCAGATGCAATGACAGACAAGCACCAGGGGTTCTAACAGATGGTTGTTGAATTGACTTATCACTGGGGAAACATTGGAAATTTTCTGCAGAACTTCATGATCAGAGAAGTGTGTGAGAAAGACTAGAGGAAGAGACTAAAGACCAATCATGGGGATGAGGGCCTGAGCTAGGGCAGGGGCAGTGGGGGTGAAGATCGAGGGGATAGAATAGAATGGCCAAAGGCAGCTAGGTGGCACAGTAAATAATAGAGCACCGGCCCTGGAGTCAGGAGGACCCGAGTTCAAATCCAGCCTCAGACACAACACACACAAAAAAACTAGCCATGTGATCTTGAGCAAGCCACTTAACCCCAACTCCCTCCAAAAAGAAAAAAAAAAAAGAATAGAACAGCCAAGATTTGAAGGGAGGCATCAGGGATGAGCCTGGGTGACTGGACACCTAGAGGTCCTACCACTGTCAGAAAAAGGAAAGTGGAGCGTGAAGGGTGATAAAGAGCAAAAAGTTCCTGTTTTCACTGACGAGGAGTCATTTTCTGCCAACTGGAGCCATCAGAGTGTTGCCCTGTCAGGCAGAGAGACAGAGAGAACACTTATTAAGTGTTTGCT
The DNA here is from genome assembly GCA_011680675.1 of Gymnobelideus leadbeateri. Lineage (NCBI taxonomy): Eukaryota > Metazoa > Chordata > Mammalia > Diprotodontia > Petauridae > Gymnobelideus > Gymnobelideus leadbeateri. Next base: position 683,433 of record WOXC01008665.1, on the reverse strand, counting down.
GTGTTCCAGGCCCTGTGCAAGGGACTCTAGATACAAAGACAAAACAGAAAGAGTTCCTGGCTTCCTGGTATTCTGTTAGTGAAGCTGGATGTCTCTGTGAGAGAAGAAAAGTCAGACCAACTTTAATCAGCTTTGGAAGCTCACTGTGGGGCTTTTAAAAAGAAAATGAATGAATGAATGAATGAATGAATGAACATTTATGAAGTGCTTACTATTTGCAAAGCACCATGCTAAAGCCCTGGGGACATATATAGGAAAGTGAGTTTGTCTTTGCCCTTAAGAAGCCCACCTTTTTTTCTTCCACTTAATAGTATTTTATTTTTTCCAGTTACACGTAATGATAGTTTTTAACATTCACTTTTGTAAGATTTTAAGTTCCAAATTTATTCTCCCTCCTGCCCTCCCCTCCTCCCTCCCCAAGACAGCACGTGATCTGGTACAGGTTCTACATGTACAATCCTGTTAGACACATTTCCACATTAGTCATGTTGTGAAAGAAGAATCAGAACAAAAGCAAAACACCACAAGAAAAAAAAAACAACAAAAAAAGAGCAAGTCGCATGCTTTGATCTGCATTCAGACTCCACGGTTATTTCTCTGGATGTGAATGGCATTTTCCACCATGAGTCCTTTGGAGTTGTCTTAGAGCCTTGCATTGCTGAGGAGAGCCGAATCTGTCAAAGATGATCATGGCACGTGGTCATGTGGCTCTTACTGAAGAAGCTCACCTTCTAATAGGGAAGAACAGCACATTGAGGAAGGCATGGTGACAAGCCAGATGGTAAAGCCCAGTGGTCTGGAGGGAAGGGGGTGGTAGCGAAATCTAGAGCAAGGCTGTGATTTCTTCCTCTTACCCATTAAAAAGTATGATGGGGGCAGGTGGGTGGCACAGTGAATAGAGCACTGGCCCTGGAGTCAGGAGGACCTGAGTTCAAATCCAGCCTCACACACTTAATGCTTACTTGCTGTGTGGCCTTGAGCAAGTCACTTAAGCCCAATTGCCCTGCCCTCCTCCCTCCAAAAAAAACAAACAAAAAAAGTATGATGGTTCTGCATCTCATTGTTGAAGAGGAAATGCTTGTGGGCATCCAGTTGTAGATGAGCTGACTGTGCTGCCACACCGGCCCTATTGCCAGCCACATACAGGGTAGCTGCTGGCTCCCTTTGGGGGCAGCTCCACCTTAAGGTCACTGACCACAGAAATCCATAAGGAAGAATGGTCATTTTCTTGACAGAAATAAGGGAGTTAGGGAGGGGTTGGATGTTAGGGGGAAGACAGTGTGTTCTGTTTTGGACATGTTGAATTTGATCTTAATGAACAAATGAATGAAAAATCATTTATTAAGTGCTTACTCTCAGCTGATCACCTTGATAAGTTCTGAGAATACAAAGGGAAAAGCAGAAACGATACCTACTCTCAGGGAGCTTTGGGGGGGATGACACAAGAGGCCTATGGGACTTCCAGGTGGAGATGTTGAGGAGGCAGTGGGCCTGGAGCTCAGTAGAAAGTTGAGGGCCAGGGCCACTGGGTGGGGCAGTGAATAGAGCACCGACCCTGGAGTCAGGAGTACCTAAGTTCAAATCCGGCCTCAGACACTTAACACAAAAACTAGCTGTGTGACCTTGAGCAAGTCACTTAACCCCAATTGCCCTCCAAAAAGCAAAAAAAAAAAAAAAAAGTTGAGGGCCGCATCAGTAATTCCTGGAATCATCTTCCTGGAGATGATTGTGACACCTGTTGGAAATGGTTAGCATGGCCTTGTTGAATTCATATCCATCCTTTAAAGCCCAACTCAAATGCTGCCTTCCCTAAGAAACCCTTAGTGATGCCACCCTACCCCAATCTTATATAAACTTGTGGGCCCCTCCCCTCCCCATTACTTCACATAGTGCTCTGGGTACTAATAAATGGTAATTGAATTAATTCCTTACTAGGTCATAGAATATGAAGAAGTTGGTGCCAGGTGATGCCCATTCATGAGACAGGCCTGGTTTGGTAGCTGAGCCAGCTGAGAGCTCCTTCACAGAGGGTTCCAGAGAAGAGCTAGAAGGAAGCCAACAGGATGTTCAAAGATGATTCTTTTCACTCTAGAAAAAGTGCCGTGTCTGAAGTCGTCACCTAGGCTACTGAGACCAGCTCCAGTGCCTTGGGCCAGGGGGCAGCCCCACTCAGCATTTAGCTCCACAGTTACTGTAGGGTTTGTTGAAGTGAATACCAGGTCTCAGTTTAGAAGGAGAAAGGGCCACAAGATTCAAGAATGAGTCAGCATGTGGAGAGGGAAGGGGTATAGGCATTTGTGCTATTCAAGGCATTGGGGAGGGATGGTGGTTGAAATGGAATTTGGACCATGAAACTTAGGATATCTCCAACAGACTTTTTTTTTTGCTTTTTGGAGGGCAATTGGGGTTAAGTAATTTGCCCAAGGTCACACAGCTAGGTTTTTGTTTGTGTTTGTGTTTGTGTTTGTTGAGATTCTGAGGCCGGATCCGAACTCGGGTCCTTCTGACTCCAGGGCCGGCGCTCTACTCACTGCACCACCTAGTCGCCCCAATCCAACAGACTTTTAAGACACATTAGGCATCGACTGGCCCATTTCAGTCTCTATGCAAATGTGATTTGGAGGACCTTGTGTCTTAAGTTAGAAAAATGACCAAAGGAGTGCCATCCTTTCAGACTGCTGCCCAGCAGAAGCTGGCTGCTGCATAGGGAGCTGCAAGCTCTTCCTAGAGTCCCCTCAGATCTTGTGTTCTGGTAGGACTCCTGTGGAGTCCTCCCCAGGCCCAGAAGCCAGCTGGATGGGATATATCAAAAGCCACATCTTCGAACCCTCCTGCTGCTACTTGTAGCTTAGCCCCTGTCCTAGGGTGAGCAGCCACTCACTGTATGTCATGGTCGTTATCGGGGGAGGACTCTGAGGAGCTCAACCTGGGATCAGATGATAAGAAGGCCCACCCAAGTCACACCAGCACCAGTCAGTGATACATGACCTTCATTGTGCTGAGGGAGGCCCCGAAGGTGCAGGGACCCTGCCCTCTAGGTCTCTTCTGTCCTAGCATCCAGATGAAAAGATTGTGGCTGAGGGCTGGGGGGGAGGAACTGCAGTTCTCTGTTTTACAGATGGGGGAAACTGAGGCACAGAGCAGTGAAGAAATGATCTCAGTATCCCAGGACAGACTGTAAGAGGGCTTTGGAACCTTTTGCCCAAAGGGTCATCACAGTTTAATACTAGCAATACAAGCAATACTTTATCTATGATGCCAGAAATACCTCAGCCTAACTGTGGGGAGAGTAAATGATTACCAGCCCATAATGGCCCTTCGTCCCTATTCACCCTGAAACCCAGCCAGAGAAAAACAGTATGAAGTCAGTAAACACTGGCAAGCAGTCAGGGAGGCAGGGAGGATGGTGAGATGAGGGCCTCGGACACAGACCTGCATGACCTTGGCCAAGGCGTTCCGTCTCTCTGAGCCTCAGTTTCCTTATCTGTAAAATGAGGGGTTGGACCAGGGGGCCTCTGAGGGCCTCTTCAACTCTAGATCTGGGGTAAATAAATGACTTCCACTTACTAGGCCTTAATTTCCTCTTCTGTAAAATGAAGGTGTTAGATTAGAATCAGATCCTTGAGGTCCTTTCCAGCTCTAAATCCATGCTCCTGTGATCTCTGGAGAGATACTGTACATGGATCTCTGGTCTTGCCACTCACTTCCTTTTCTACTCCTTATAAAGGAAGAATGCATGCTTGGTTTCTCCATCTCTGTAAACTTAATGAGCAGGGAGATGGTGGCAGTAGGCCCTACTCCATTGCTTCATTTTGGCTGGAGGGGCCCTTCAAAACACATGTTGGTAGAGCTCAAGCCAAGAAGGATTCGAGGATGGGCCCAGACTCACACTGTGTGTCTGTCGTCTTAGGAGAGACTCGATACTAGGAAGTTATTCTTGCCAACAGATGAATTTCTCAGCTCTGAAACAGAGAACCTTGTGCTCCACATCTAGGAATACCCACACCTAGGAATTCACTAAGATTTATGCAACTGGTCTAGGGCCACCCTGCCACCCAGAGGCACCAAGAACCGTATTCCCATCACTTTGGCCTCCGGGCTGAGCTCTGTCTTCCAGTGGTCTTAGACAAGAAAGTCTCCATTGTGCTGTCTTGCCTTATGATCTCTTGTGGGGAATGCTTTAGAGAGGATTATTATTTAGGGACAGGCTGGTCTAGGTTATCTAATAGGTATCTTATAATTGATTGTGGACTTTCCCGTAGAGATACAAACATGTGGTGGCATTGTTCTCTCTCCCTAATTGTCCTGTGGGAGGAGAGGGAAGGAACAAGCAATTATTAAGCACCTATTATGTACCAGGTATTGGGCAAAATGCTTTACAAATGTTATCTCATTTGATTGCACAATATCCCTGGCCGGTAGGTGCTATTACTACCCTCATTTTTGTAGTTGAGGAAACTGAGGCAAACAGAGGCTAAGTAATTTGTCCAGGGTCACACAGCTAATAAGTGCCTGAAGCTGGATTTGAACTCATGTCTTCCTAATTCCAGGCCCAGGGCTCTATCCATTGAACTACCCTGCTACCTAAAGAGCAGAAAGGCAGCTTTCTTAGAGACTAGCTTCCAGAGTAGACTATACTGAAGCCAACCACAGCCTCTTACCAAAGCCGAGTTTGCCCCATAATCTAATCTGAAATCAACCTTCCAGGAGTTTTGGCTCACTGTTGGGGAAGATGCGGGAGAAATGAGATAGATGGGCCTATGTAGGAGTGATGGGCCTTGTCCTCTAGTGGGGAGAAGAGGTGTTGAGTAGAGGAAAGGGGTGGAACCATATATTTAGCACTTATCTATCTTGTATATTAATCTCTCCAGCTAGATGATGAACTTCTTTGGCTCCCCCTCAAGCCTCAGTAAATAATTCTTCAATGGGCCCTTCCCTTGTATTCTGGCCCTGGCTTCATGTGGTGGGGAGCTGTTGGCTTACAGGCAGACCCTCACTAGAAGCTAACCCTTCTTTGTTTTCCTAAACCCTTAAGTCATTGAGATATTTAGCAGGGCCTTTCTAGGCGTAAAGTAGCTGAGGTCCCTTTTCCCACTTAGAAGTTCACCAATAAGCCAGCTGCAGGCCTTTTCACATTGCTGCAACTTTTCCCAGAAATTGTAAAGGAATAAGAAGCAGGGGTCAGCCAGAAGGTCAGACCCTGGGCTCCCCAGTACTTCCCCTTCCATGACTTTCTTCTTTTCCTGGAAGGCCTTTGTGGAAGCTTCTGGGCAATGGCTCGATCTCCTTCCCCTCTTCCTCCTCCTCTCTTTTCCTCCTTCCTCCTCCCCTGACAGGCCAGGCAGTGATGTTAACTCTTTACCATCTACTGCATTCCATGTTAAAGTACTGTGGTTGGGTAGCCAGGCAGCAAGTTCTCCCTCTGCTTTCCCTTTTTCAATTTTTATGTTATTTTTTTTTCAACTTCCTACTATGCTGGTGCATTCAAAGTCACTGCTCTTTGTTCTCCATCTCTGCCAAACTGTGTGAAAATGCCTCCTCCTAGTGGAGGGCTCCTCGTCTTTGTTCGATCAGGCTTCTGCTGCAGAGAGGGAGCCCACAGAGCCTGCTTTCCCAGGCATCAGTGCCACCAAAATCGTTCCCACTTCCTGAGCATTTTGCCTCTCCTTCTGTCCTCTCACCATGTGGCATCTCCACTTTGGCTTGCCTACTTGTTCTGGGGGCCGCCAAAGGGGCTGAGCCCTGGAAGCTCACTGAGCCCCACTTCACCAGGGTGTTCACCTTCCAGTGTTCCAGGAAGAAGCTACTCAGGAAGTAGACGTGTCAAAATTGGCTGTGCTCCCTTTCTCCCTCTGTGGCCCCTTTGTAGCAACCCAGGTAGGTGCCGCCAGATTGCCAAGGGCCACCCCCCAGACAACCCACGGGGACCATTCATTTAACCTCCTTTCCAGGCTTTGATCAGTGTAATTGATTGCCCTCATACCCACAGCAGCCCAGCTGTGAGATACCAGCAAGAGAAGAGACTTAGCCAGGACTTTTCTAGGCTCGAGGAGCGGTTTCAGTCCTGAGACCCCTCTTCCCACTGAGTGGGACAAGTGAAAATATTTCCATAAAGTAAAGGAGACAGTCACCAACCTGGCTAGGCTGGAGTCTTGATAGGCCCAAATTTTATTTTTCTATAAGTGTTTTCCAGGTGCCTACCTTCGGTAAACAAGAAAAGCAACAAGTGATCAATAAATTGTCTACTGTTTGCAACAAATCATATGTCTGCCCGGGGTTTCTGTCTGATCAATAATTTTGTATTGGGTAAAAGGATTGTAAGGACACACCTTCCCACCAATGGGAATGAAGCTTCAGTCCCGTTACTGGGGGGGGGGGGGTCCTAGAATTGTTTGTACAAGTGTATAGAACTGCGTGTTTAATTTTGTACTTTGCCTCCCTATGCTGCTGTATGTTCTGGGTAGGTGATGCCCAACTCTCTTGAGACTTGTTTAGTAATAACTAGCTTCTGTTTCTACCTGGAGAATCCTCTGTGTTTTATTTGGGTGGGGGTCTTTGGGGTCTTTATCCCACACACCACTCAGGATCCTGAGGGTTTGGAAGATAAACTGCCTCACAACCCCGGATTAAATACATAGCTGCATCATAATGAATAAAAAAGAAGGCAGTTCAGCCAGAGCATTGGACAGTCTGTGCTCTCTCCCACACCTAGGGAAGCAAAGGAGGAAAGGGGAAGAACACAGGGGTAAATAAGGGCCAGTGATCTTGAAAGCAGTCACAAGCACCCTGGGGCCTATGAATGTCCTAGTCACAGTCAGGGCAGGACATTGTCCTATTCTCAGCAGGGTTTGAAAATTGCCATCTTCCTCCTCTTCTTCCCCCCTTCCCCTGCTTCCTCCTCCTCCTCCTCCTCCTCCTCCTCTCACCTGCCAACCCAACTGTTACTGTTACGCCCTCAGGCTCTAAGCTTCCAGGGCACTTTTCGACTTCACTTATCCCATAATCTCTCTAGGCCACAAACAGCTGAATTTTCTGGCATTAAAATTGTGCATTTATAAGAAGTCACTGTATCCTTTCTCCTGCCATGTGGCATGTTTTGGGCAGCTGCATACGTTGCCTCCCCTGACTCTTGACTTGGTGTTGGGAAGCCAAGTGATGTCTGACATAGTAGAAGCTGCACTGGCTGTGAAATCAGAAGCCTGCTTCTGAGCTGTGGTGTGGCCACTTTCAAGCCGTTTAACCTCTGTGAGCACTGACCACTGTACCTTATAAACTGGGGATAAAAGCTCCCCTAGCCAGCCTCCTGGGAATGTCGTCAAGACCAGATGAGGTAACAGAAAATATTCTCTAAACTGCAAATCGGTATAAACATAAACTCTTAATATAGGTTCTGCCAGTCCAGTCACTGCGGTGAATTTTATTGTCTGTCTTCTGTCCATCCCCCTCTCACCAGGAGAAGAAAAAGAAAAAGAAACACAAGAGCAGGACAGCATCCTCGTCCAGCAGCTCTGACTCTGACAGCAGCGAAGGACAAACAGCCAGCAAGAAGTCGAGACACACTCCAAAGGACAGCAAGAAGAAGAAAAAAAAGCACAGGAAAAAGAGCCAGGAGTGAAGGGCAGACTCGGCTCCCTCCCGCCAGAGCCTCCTTCACCAGTGCTCTGGCTCTGGACTCTGGCAAGGGTGCCCTGGCGCCCCTGCCCCAAGGGCTGCACCCTGCGCATAAATGACTTCTCTCTTGTTGTCTTGCTGCCTCCGGGCAGCCCCCGCCAGTGGCCTTTCTGGCCCAGCAAGCCTTCTTAACCCCCAGAGCTATCACTTTTTGTCTAGTGGTATGTCTAGTTTCTCTGGCCCAGTCTCAGGGTTTGAGGCTAGCTGTGGACTCCTGGCCATGGATCCTGCTGCAGGGAGAGGTGTGCTTTTAAACCCAAGGCAGAAGCACAGATGGCCAGCCGCCAGCCCAAGCTGGTCATTGAGCCTCTGCCTCCAGGCCAGGGCCAGAGGGTCTCTTCTCTGGCATCAGGCAAGGAAGTCCCCTCATGTTCCCGTGTTTCCGTGTTTCCTCGGCAGCACCAGCTTGACCAGATTCTGGGAAGAAACTGTTTGCAAGGCTTCAGAGCTTGTGGTCTCATTCCCTTAGGTCATTAAATCAGAGAAATGATGCTGTCACACACAGAGCTATTGTTCAGCACTAACACTGATGGGGCAGTTGGCCGAGGGTCATGGTTTCTGCTAGCACTGGAAACCTTTAGCTTGATGTTTTAACACGTGGTGGCCTGGGTGTTTTGGCCCACACCCTACACAACCTCTGCCTTTAGGGAGACAGGCTGGTGGATTGTGTGATCTCTGGAGTTCTGAGCTGCAGGAGGGCCACAGCCAATCAGGTGTTCACACTAAGTCAGGTCCCAGTGTGAGGAAGCCCTGGGCTACCTGGCTGCCTAAGGAAGAGGGATCCCCCCCAGGTTGGAAATGAGGTCATGACCCCTGTGCTGCTTATCAGCAGTTGGATTGGGCCCAGCCTGGCAAGATCATGAGATCTAATATCCGAGAAAACAAAAAACCCAAAAATAATTTATGAAGGTAGAGAATTTTCTAAAAACCTTGCCATCTTCTGAAATGTCACAGCTTTAACCTCAGTATCTGGTTATTTTACAGGGTCTGCCCTGCTAGATGCTGGTCCTTCCGTGTTTATTGTGGAGGTTTCCCTCAGAGATGGAGTCAGTTTTAATAGGTCCCTGTCCCACAGCCAGCCTTTGTGGGATCCCCCAACCTTTTACTGTTAATACATTCCCTCTTTATTTAACAAACAGCTTCCATTCTTTGGAGGTGTGTGGAGGGATAGGGAAGATGACAGGGGTGAGTCTTTCAGTGCATTGGAATGGTTTAATGAAAACCAGAGTCAGAACTTCTAAATAGGACTTGCCTCTCCTCCCCAACCTGCATAAGCATTGCCTAGTGGAGGCTGCTGAGCTCAGAGCCTTCTGTTAACACATCCCTATGAAGTCAGGGCAGAGACCACAACCTCTAGTCATTTCTCTCCATCACCACTGTCCCAAGCCCTAGTGCTGGGAAGTGAGAATCACAAGTACCCACTAGTGAAATAAAAGGCTGAGGGACTCAGGAAAGCCAGGCCCAGCCATGAGTGTCCTGCACTGAGGATTAGGGATCTGAGAGAAGGGCTATAGCTAAGTCTGGGAAATCACTAGTTTTTCTATCTTGGCAAAACCCAGTATGAAAGAGAAGCCTCAGGGGGATATGATTCTTGTCTGGACCAATGGGTGGACATTTGATGGCAAGCAGACTACAGCTTCCTAGCTATTCCAGAGTGCAGTGGGTTGCTTGGACAGACCCTACCTTGTCGGGTATACAGAGGAAACTTCCTTCAATGTGGAGACCCCTTCCCCTGTGATTTGGTGAGATTAGAGACTTAAAGGGATCGATGAAGTGTAGAATGGGTAAGCAGTGAGGGGAAGGGTCATGGATGTATACAAAGCAGAAGAAGACTACTTTACGCCTTGGGCCTGTCCATAGACAGTGGTCCTGCTCCAGCTGGAGGACTGGAATCATTGCCACTTGGACTTGGCTTCTGACCAGCTTGGCCAAGGCCTGACTCAGGCCCCAGCAGCCTCTTTGGTCACTCCAGGCCACACTCATGGGAAACCCCCCAACAAAGGCAGTAAAGCAGCTGCTGCGTCTGAATGACTGGCTGTGGGATCTGCTTTATTGGCTTGGGATCAGCCATCAGATGCAGTTAAAAAAAAATACAGAATGGGCTTCAACTAGGACTAGGACAGCACCATGAGTTTTCCATTTCTGGAGGTTCCTTGACCAGTCAATTGGTACAAAACACTGGGGTGGGGAGAGGGACGGGTACAGAAATGAGGCAATCTGGTGTTCAGTTCAGTGGTAGCCATCAGCAGAAGAGTTGACAGTGAGCAGGTGGGCTGGCTTCAAGCTGTTTCCTTCTCATAGGTCCTAACGCAGACTACACTGCCATGGGTTAGTGTCTGGAAGGAAAGAGAGTACTGTTAATGTTGGGGGAAGGGGATGGAATGCTGGGCTTCCTCTCTAGTTCAAGGAAGGGAGCATCTGTCCTCTTGGGGAGGGGCTTAGCAGTGCTGTTCTCTCTGTACTTCTCCTCCTCCCTCCTACCCCTTTCCTTAAGGGAGTGGAACCAAGGCCAAAGTCCCAGCCTTGAAAGCCCCCAGTCCCTTCTAAACTGTGGAAGATCCCTTCCCCTCTTCTTAGAGTAGAGACAGCCAGACACACTGGGCAAACCTTGGAGCACTTGAAGATTGTCCACCCCAGGAAACAGCACCTCTATCCACCTGTGCACAGAGGCACAACCAGTGTGATGCAGGGAATGCCCAGTGGGAAAGCCCTAAGTTACCTACAAAACCAGCCTGCAACACTGCACCCCCTCTCTGGGCTGGAGCCAGGAAGGCACAGTCCTGCCAAGCCACTAAGAGCAGAGAAGTCTGCCCCAGTCTGAGGAGATGAGAGGTGTCATAAGGATTGAGCGGGCCACAATTACTCTGATCGGTGGGTGTTCCCAGTAGTGATGGGGCAGGGGAGCTTTGGCCTTCCTCCCTGGCACAAGGAGGAGGGGATGTTTGCCTTGGTTTTTTAGGTGTTTATGGAACCCCTGAGAATCTTATCTGGTTCATTTGTAACAAGCTGAAAGTACACTCCAGCAGAGCATCCCCAGGTCTGGGCTCTAACCAGGCCCTGCTTCATGGACTCAGCAAACAGAAGAAACTATAGAGCTCATTGAGTCTCACCCCTCCCTGAAGCATGGCTCTCTCTACATTCCCACCTACGTGACCACAGCTTCTGGGAAAGCCCATTCCATTTTGGGATAGCTCTATTGTTGAGAAATTGAATGTTTCAGAAAAGCAGCTGTGGGGGGACCAGGAGAGCTGGGTTCAGGTCTCTCCTTTGCCACCGGCTGGGATCCTGAGCAAGTCATGTATTTTTCCAGAGCTCTAGGCAGCTCTCTAAGACAAAGCTACACAGAAGATGCCACCCTTCCTACCTGCATTGGGACAGTGTGGTTTGTCTGGGTTCCCCTATGTCAGGGATATCATCGATTGAGTCCCTGCACTTGTGGAACAGAACTCTGCCTCTGGCTTTCAACTCCTGGTCTTGATCCTACCCTCTGGGGCAGAGCAAAGTCAGTCGTTCGGCGTGGTAGCCCTTTCCTTATTTCAAGACTGAAATGTCTGCTACGTTTTGTTCAGGCTAACTTCCCTATTTTCTCAGATCATTCCTCATGAAAAGGTTTCTAGTCTCTCATCTTCCAAGTTGCCCTTTCCTGGGCACACCATCCAGTGGAAAGGAAAGAATGCAGCCCGCACTTAGGGGGCAAACCATTTCTCTGGACTTCATTTGTAAAATGGATAAAAACCTCTTGTACCTCCAGTTAAGATCATCTGACCACTCTATGAACAAACCTCTCTGGAAAGAAAGCTGCATCTATTTCTAGGAAACATGGTTGGCTTTCCCCTTCCAGCTTACCAGAATGAGCTTCCCATCCTGAAGCTCCCGAACAAGTGTGGTCTCCTGCCCATTCCACTTCTGGACATGGACAAGTTTGCCTCCATCCAGTGTGACGAGAGACTGCAGAGAAGACAGAAAACAGCCACAGGATGAGATTTAGGGCCGGCAGAGAGATTAGCACTAATCTAGCCCTACTCGTGTTTATATAGCTTCCAAGGAAGTAACTGCTGAAGATGGTACAAATGACAGAGCCCGGACTCAAACCCAGGTCTCTGCCCTGGGAGGCAGCCAACTAGAGAAGGGAAGAAGCACTTATTAAGTACCTACTGTGTGCTAAGTACTTTACAAGTATCTGATTTGAGTCTTACAACAACCCTGGCAGGTAGATGGTATTATGATCCTCATTTTATATTTGGGAAACTGAGGCAGGCAATTAAATGGCTTGTCTCCACCTAGATGGTGAAGTGGACTTGGGGTGGTGTCCTCCACCAAAGCTCAGGTCTGTTTTATTTGGGCTCACAACCCCTAAACAGACTCAAGGAGAGCAAAGGCAGAACCACCACCCACAACTGTGGGCTCTGTATACTCTAGGACTTTCCAAGAATGTTGCCCATAAGGGTGGGGAAATTCCAGTACCAAACCCATTCCTGGATGTGGATGTATAACCTGGAACTGCCACCGTGTTAGGGAGGGAGAAATGTTAGACTAGGAGATGGGGGCCCTGAGTCAAAGTTCAGGCCCTGCATGACCTCCATGGAGCAGACCACTTAGTCTCTAAGAACCTCAGCTAATTCCAGGGTGTTGTGGGGAAAGTGTTCAGCAAGCCACAACATTCCACAGAAGTGGAGCTTATTCACTCCCTAATGCTGCCACATACACCCTGGGACCTTGGACAAGGCCTCTTCCCATCTGGCCATCAGCTTCCCTTTCTGTATGAAAGGGGAGACCAATTTCTGCTCCTTCCCTTTGCAGAGGCAACTGATGGGAAGGGCTCAGGACTGGGTGGTCGAAGGGGAAGTGATGAAAGACAGCCGTTATGGATAGCCCCCAGGAGTAGATGAGGCCCAACCCTCCCTGAAAACCTCTGAAGTACTTGAGTGAGCCCCCACTTTACAGTTGCAGCAGGTTGGCAAGACCTGAAGGGGGTTAATGTGCCAAGGTCATCCAGAGAGACATGAAGGACACTCTATTTGGGACCTTGCAATTCCTGCCCATCAGCTGACATGGTTGGAAATAGTTTCTCAAGGTCAATGTCCAGGCTCGGGGTGGAGAAAGGGGAGAGTAGCTGAGCTTGGCTAGACCACAGAAAGGCATCCACCTTCAAAGTCTGGGCTGGGTTCCTGAGTTTTCTTCAGCATCATGCCAAACTCTCCCCTCCCATCCCCTGACTCAAACAGGTTTAATGGCTTGCCCAAAGTCACCTAAGCTGCCCGCCATAGCAAGCACCAAGTGGATGGGAGCAAAGTGAAGAGGATCCTGGCTTCTTGCTAACCGTGGGACCCAAAGCTTCCTGGTCTTCTATGGAAGTTACTTCCCAGGCTGGGCCTCCTCACACTTCTGTAGCATGTTTTAGTTAATGATTCCTTTCTATATGTTATTCACATAATCCCCATAAGGTAGGCAGAGAAGCTTTATTTATGCCCATTTTACAGATGAGAGAACAAGCTTAGGAACAAGTGACTTGTCCAGGGTCACACAGTAAGTGTACTGGACCAGGGTCAAAGCCAGGTCTCCTGCTCTGATTTCAGTCCAAAACTCTTTTCCTCTACAGGACTTCATCAGCTACTTTTCTCTTTTCCCAAATAAGTTCCTGTAACCAAGGATTGACCCTTCTTGGGGAGAGAAACTGCTTGAAGCCAGAGCTTGAGCATTTGAAAGCCAGGCTGGATAGAGATGCCTGGTGATGTCCCCACTACCTGGCTTACCTTGACTTTCCTGTCATCGGCTGTTGTCTCATCAAACTCTACTCCGAGCTTAAAGGAGATCTCAGTGTTCTTGAAAGTGCTCTGAGTCTTGACAGTGATGGTGTCCCCACTGACCTCGATGATGGTGGTGGGCTTGGTCATGTTGGCCACCTGCCTTGTGGCAAAGCCAACACCTGCAGGAGTGGGAAGATGGGGGGACAGTGAGGGAAGGAAAGGGCTCCTGCCTCACCGATGGGTACTCAAGGCCACGGGCCTGGAAGAGCCTGGAACTTTTTACCCATTTTCTAGCTCCAGGGAAAGGGTAAGGGGGCTAAGTCTCAAGAATGAAGGACTAAACAGGCTTGCAACCCTCACTCCCCCAACTTGGGTTACACAGCAGAGACTAGAGTCAGTGATTTGAGACAAAATTTCTGGACACAAACTAATCATGGGCACAGGAATGTGAAACTTCTTGGGTAGAGAGGCTAGTCAACCTCTGAAATCTTCACCAAGAAAACAAATTGAGAAGGTAGGGAGGGTTGTGCTCTCATAACACTAACCCCACACTAATAACAGGAATAATCAGTGGAATAAGAGACTTGGATTTGAATCCTGGCCCTGTGACTACAGGCCACTTGGATCACTTTGGGCAATGTATGTCACCATCCTGGGGCTAAATACCTCAGCCATAAATTAAGAGAACTGGACTAAGATATCCTCTGAAGCCTCTTCCAGCTCTTAGTCTGTGACCCTTTAATCTCATTCTTCTTTATAACTCTGTGAAGGCACTTTCATATCCCCCCCTTTTTTTAATCCTTCCAATACCAGTAAGGTCAGAAGGCTGAGTATTATCCCCATTTCAAAGATGAAATCCCAGAGGTCCAGGAATGCTAAGCAGCTTACCCAAGAGCACACACCCCAATTAGTGTCAAAGCTTGGACAAGAAGCTACAGGTTTGAAGCACCCACTCTTTCCAGCTGGTGGCACTGTGCACTGCTCCCCTAATGTTCTATATCTGGAACCCCCCCAACCAAAAACGAGGTTCCCTGAGCAGCTGCCCTCCTGCTGCTACTTCTGTAGATGCATTCTCCCCAACCCCCAACCTTCACTCCCAGGACCCCCCAGAGGTGCAGTCTAGAGAAGGAACCCATTCTAATTACCATAGGATGGGGCCACCTCACCAGCCCTACATTATTCCCTGCTTTTACTTGTGGACTTCAGGGAGCAGATGTTAGAGTGAAATCTCTGCTTATGAATCAGGGCAGGAGCCCCCAGCTGGATTTGGGAGAGTAGATCTAGGGTCATTCTGTTTTCTGCATAGTGACATAGGATTTTCAATTTTTCAAAGCAGGGTCTTCATGATAATAAGATCTGACATTTACGTAGCATTCTTTATATCTGTCATCTGTGCCTCACACGGCCCTGTGAGGTAGGAACTAAAAGCATTATCATTTCACAAATGAGGAAGCTGAGGGAAAAGTTCAATAACTGCCCCAGGTCACATAGCCAGCTAGTGTCATCAGTGACATTTGAACCCAGATACTGCCTCAACTGGTCCTTGAAATAGGTTTATGAATCAGGTGGAGTGGGCATTATAGCCCTCCCCCATTCCCTCCACTCCCATGTGAGCCATGATGTAATTAAGTGCCTCACTCAAGCTTACAAAAATTAGCAGCAGAGCTAGGAATGGGTCTCTAGACTCAGTGGACTCCAGAGTAGTGTTTCCCAAATTGCTGACTACTTTGTGAAAAAGCTTCCTGGTCCCTAAAACTTTTACTGCAAAAGGTCCTTGCCTCTTGGAAAGCTAGAGACTTAGAAACACACACACACACACACACACACACACACACACACACACACACACACACACACACCCCTGACACCTCCTCCCACTGTCTTACTTGTGTGTGGCATTGGTGTGACTGAACAAAGTCACAATGTCCCAGAGCCTCCCTTTCCTTATCTATAAAAGGATGTTAAGGGGCAGCTAGGTGGCGCAGTGAATAGAGCACCAACCCTGGAGTCAGGAGGACCCGAGTTCATATCCAGCCTCACTTAATGCTTACTTGCCATGTGACCTTGGGCAAATCGCTTAACCCCAATTGCCCTGCCTTCCCCCTCTCCCCAAAAAAGAAAAAGAAAAAAGGGGGTTAACAATTCTAGTGCTACCTACTTCATGGGGCTGTTAAGAGGAAAGTGATTTACAAACCGTAAAGTATTAACTACATCAAGGTGAGTTGTGGCATTACTCCAGGGATAGGAGCCCCTCCCCCTTGAGTCTGTCCTACCATCTCCCAATGCGCCCGTTTCAGAGTGCACAGGCTTCTGGCAGGAAGTTTATAGTGATTTATTTTCCCTACAATATGGTTCAACTTGGAAAACTGTGCTCAAGATCAGGAAGGAAAGTGAGAGGGCATCTTGGCCAAACCTCATTTTATCATTCCTATTAACAATAATGATAATGACTGTTTACAGCAGTAATAATGACAGCTGGCATTTAGGTAGTACGCACTATGCCAAGCAATGTGCCACGCACTTCAGTAATATTTTATTCTCAGAGCAACTCTGACTATTATTACAGGTGTGGAAACTGAGGCAGTAAGGTTAAGTGACTTGTTCAGGGTCACACAGCTAATGCGTGTCTGAGGTCAAATTTGAACTCAGGTCTTCCTGACTCCAGGTCTATCCAGAAAAGGGGAGGGGGGCACTAAGGTCTAGTGGGAGAAGTGACACCCCCAATGAAACCATAGCAGGTCTTTGTAATAGAACGCTGGTGTCCCAAATCTTAGTTCAATGTTCTTTTCCCTATCCAAAGCAGGTGGAGGGCAAGGGCCTCTGAATGTGGGCCCAGGCCTTAGAAAGATTTAGTGTGACTAATGCTGGAGTCAGCATGGGGAGAAGGGAGGATTTATTCCTGAGTGCTTGGGCTAAGGATCTCAGGGGTGAGCTATGGAGCCACTGGGTAGGCAAAAGGGAGGAAGCTCCATTGTAAACCTGAGGCAAGAGCCCTATGGACCTAACAAACCTGAAATAACCATGTTCCTGCCAGAGAGTGTTGGACTAAAGGATACAAGGCCCCAAACTGCCTTTTTTCAAACTTTAATTCAATTTCTCACTCTCTGGGGCAGCTAGGTGGTGCAGTGGATAAAGCACTGATCCTGGAATCTGGAGGACCTGAGTTCAAATGTGACCCTGGGTAAGTCACTTAACCCTGATTGCCTCAACAACAACAACAAAAATTCCCCCTCTCTAAAACAGCGTCATAAATAGAGGGCTGGCCTTAGAATCAGGAAGATGTGGGTTCATGTCCTGCTTCTGGCAGATACTAGCTGTCTTATGATGGGGAAGTTTCCACAAAGGAATTTCCCAATGTTGATGAAACCCCAGACCTGAACCTCCCCCCGCCCAACACACACACTCACACAAAGGCACCCTTGAGACTATTGCTCCCTGTGAAAAGGAAGATCTGAATTGTAAGATACTTGTTTATGCTGCAGTCCAACTTCTGGGAAATTCCCAGAGAATTGACTCTCTTCCCCATTCTTTTCCTTCTGGTCACTTCCCAGCTCCATGGAGTAACTGGGTCTGAGAGCCTTAAGCCTGGTTGTGGGCTGGGTGATGACAGCAATTCCTTTTGGCAGTTTAGGACCCTGCCTGTCTTCCCAGTATGGCTTTGTTGAGGCCCTGTGCTCAGTGAGGTGTCTGAGCAGTCACAGATTGGCTTGGACGGGGCAAAATACAATGACCAGGAGGAAGAGACCAAAAGCCCTCACCAAGTAATTGATTTGGAGGTTGAGGATCAGAGGGCCTCCTTCTTCATCTGTACCAAGGCAAAGAGGGGCCCAGCACAGGGATCTGTCCAAAGGTGGGGTCTGAGGAGCCCCAGGAATGCCCCCTTTCCCTCCAACTGGGAAAGCCAGGCAAATAGAGGCAAAATGTAGGGAATTTTGCTCTAACTATACTTTCCAGAGGGCCAATCAGGCCTGACAGAAGATGGTACACCCCCATATTTGCACTGAAGTGACTGGATTCTTTGTCCCTCACTTCTATCTCCCTTTCAGCCACACTATCCTCAGTACCAAAGAATGGTTTATCAGGTCCTAGAAAGGGCCCCATGTGTCCAAAGGTGAGGGGAAAGAGCTGGATGAAGGGATCTCTGGGTCACTGGACCAGGTCCTCCGAGCAGAGAGGAAAAGGACTTATAAGAGTAAATCAGTGGATCCTTCCTAGGTATGGCCTAAAACAACACAGATAAAGGTAAGAGTTCTTGCACAATAAGGAGCCCCACCCTTAATCCCCATCCTAGAGCTCCCAGTTCAGGAGGGGGTTAAGGGCAGAGACCTAAGGTTCTAGAATTGGTCACTCCCCTTCCAGAAAATTCCAGACTCCAGACTTTGGTGCTGAATAGTCTAGGACCCTAACCAAGGTCATTCTAGGCTTTGACCTCTGATGTCCCCAGGCCAGGTTCCTGAGCCTCCCAACAACTGACAACTAGGGAAATTAGCCATAAATACAGTTGGAATAATATGGATTTCTCTGCCTTCCATAGCCTGGGGAAAACACCATGAGGGGTTCAGGAGTGAGTTAGGAGATAACTGAGGGTTACTGGAACATAAATACATGAATCCTTCCTTCCTCCCAGCTTACCCCTACCCCACCTCTCTTCTCCCCAGTGGGCAATCAGCCTTGACCTTGCTTATTATCCCAGGCACTGTCCCTACAGACAAGGATAGCTGGAAACCCCTTCCCCAACCCCCTCTGGGAGAGGTTCCAGGCAGTGGCACAGACACTTATAGCTGGCAAGTCTGTTATGTCTGTGCCTTTCTTAGGCAGACACTCAATGCCAATGATTAACCCAGGCACATGCAGTCAAACTGACAAGGTCAGGCCTGGAAGCAGTGCTCAAGGAGAACCATTCTGGGTGACCTATGAGAGTGTCTGGGTTTGGACACAAGCCTGGGACTCTTAAGGACGACCTTCCCCTAATCCAGCCTGTAGAGCAAGCCATGGATGGGTAAGAAAGACCGCACAGTTGGACAGATCCATACACTCGGGCACGCCTGTCGTATGCGTGCACACACGAACACCCGCCAGCCATTGGCCACATTCCCTCTGCATCCCCACCCTAGAGTACACCCCACCTTCTTTCCCTTCTTCCTCTAGACATCCTCCTCCTCCCCAGACCCTATGCATATCCCCGATATACCCTTGGACACTCACATCCTTCCTTCAAGTATGTCTCTCCCATCTATTCACCGACATATCTTCTCTGCCCCAGGGTCCAGTGGGGGAAAGATTGGGCCCCACCAATCCAGACACCTATGTTGCAGCAGCCCAGATATGCCTTCTCCCAGCCCTGCAGCCCCAGATTCCTCCCCATTCCTTGGTGCATCCCCTCCTATCTTCCAAGGAATCACGACCGCCTCTGCTGCTGGGGCTGCTCCTTCAGGCTGCCTCAGCCGCTCCTCTCTCGGCCTGATCCCACGTCCCTACAGCCCCAGAGAACGGGGCCCCGCAGCCGCCCTCTCCCAGCTTACCAATGGACTTCATATAGTCATCGAAGTTCTTGCTGTCAACCAGCTTCCAGGTGCCAGCGAAAGCATCTGCCATGGTGCTAGGCTAGAGGAGGCGAGGCTGGGCTGGGCTGGGGATGCGCTGCGAGGCGCTGAGTCCGGATCCGCTGGGCTGCGCCGCGCTGAGCTGCAGAGCTGAGAGGGGCTGGGCTGGGCTGGGCTGGGTTAAGCCGAAGACAGGCGGGCAGGCGGGCGGGGGAGAAGAGAGGGGATGCAGAAAGGTTCCCGGCTCTGAGTCGCCTGCCAGTGCTGTCTCTTTAAATAGCCCTCCTAATCACATGATGGAAAGAAAGCCCGGGAGACAGGCTCCCGAAATAGGAAGACCCTGGCAAGCGGGCGGAGACTGCGGGCAGCAAGATGGGGAGAGAGGGCCGGGCTGGGGAGAAGCGGCCAGGCTGGGGGAGGGTAAGGGAGAGGGCTCCTCTGCTTCCCCACCCCTCCCCATTTCCCCCCAGGCCCCCAGGCTAACGCCCCAGGCTGTAGAAAAGGGAGAGAGGGCAACCACTTCTCCTGCCCAGTCCCCGCCCCCCCAGCACAGCACACCTGGGTCTGGCCTCCTCAATCAGCACCTTGTGCCTCGGCCCCGCCCACTGCCCCAGGGCAGGCCGAACAAGCTTTCCTCCACTGCCTGGCCCGCCCGAGGGCTGCTTTCTCCGCTCTGCAGTCTCTCCAGACTTGGGGCAGCTTGGGCAGCAATAGGAAATGGGCTGGACTCATCCCGCCACTGGGAAATGGGGGGGGGGGGGGACGGGAGAGAAGAACTTATAAGGACCCAGAGCTCCTGAGCCCCACAGCGAGAGATCTCGGGGCGGGGGGGGGGCAGAAATGGGGAATGATACCCGCCCTCCTTCCCCACTTTGTATAGAAATGCCTTGGCCTGTTCCTCTCCCACTCCTAAATCCTCCCCTCTTAAGGAGAAAGGTAACTTGAGGGTGTTGAAGACCCTGTAGATCCAATCCCTTCTGCAACTGGTTCGAAGCTCACCTTTCTTCCTCAGACCCACTCTGCAGACCCCACTTTCTTCTATCTTAGGCCACTGTACCTACCCACCCTGAACCCCATTCCATCCTCAACAAACTGGGAAAGTGAGGGCACCTCCTCACCACTCATTCTCCTCAAACCCTCTAAGTTGCCCCACTGCGCTGGAACGGCTCTGTCCAAGATTACTAGTGGCTTTCTAATGGCCAATTCCGCCCCCGTTCCCCCCTGACCACCCCTCAATAGTTTTTCTTCTGGACGTTTTCTACAGCATTTGTCATTGTTGGCCATGCCCTCTGTAGTGATATAGTTCTATTGTCTTTTGGTTTCCTCGTCTTTGAATCTATGAGGACACACTATATATTTGATAGATAAATGTTAGCTAGAACCTCTCTGGAGCTCAGTTTCTTCATCTGTAAAACTGGGGGGGGGGGCAGACTAGTAGACCTCAAAGATCCTTTCTAACTCTAGAGCTCCAATTCTTTCGGTAGAAAGCTGAACAGGGTATTTCAGGGGGCAAAAGAGATCCCTGAACTCTCCATGGTACCTACACACCTCCTGACTCAAGTTCTGGCCTTACCGAGGTGGAAAATTTGTCCAAGCAATTGGTTCTAATTCTAGTTCTACCATGCTGAGTGACCTTGTACCTCCGTGGAACATGTTTCCATATCTATCAATTCGACAGAACTTATCTGTTTCTTCCTTCCTAGGGGGGAAGGTCTGGGCTGGGGAATCAAGCTTGTGCCTCCTGGCAGACCACACCTCATCCCACCCCCATCCCCTGCATCCCCAACCCTCTGCTCTCCATTTCCTCTATCCCTTCTTAACCTTCCCCCCAGCTTTATCCTTTTTCCTCTTTTATTTCTATGTCCTCCCTCTTCCCTACCCCATTTTCACATCTCCATATTCCTCTTCACCACTCATGTTTACTCATATCCATTCCCCCTGCTCCCAATCTTCATCGTTTTTCTCATTCTCTCCCTTTTCCCTCCCTCTTCTTGGGTTTTCATAGCAAGTGGATATTCTCAGAGGGTGAGAGCTAAAGCATCCTGAGCTTAAGCTCTGTCTACTTCCTCCACCCAATCACTGCCAGATGTGAATACAACATCTGGCAAGGCAGCAGTCAGACACAGCCCAGACTCCATCTCCCTGAGCCCTTCCTACAGACAGGGTGAAATCATTATCCATGTTTCCATGGTAACTGGGTGGGGGAGTGGCCTTAGATAAAGGAGAGAACCAGAGGCCAGACTCAGCAAGGGGTGATCCATAAGATCATGGGGAGGAGCCTAGTTTTCCTAGGAGGGAGGGGGAGTTGAAATGATAAGAAACTCTGTATTTCCCTTGCCCAAGATTCAGTCCATTCACCCCCACCCAGTCACAAGGCTGGGTTTCATTGAATTCAGCTATGTTTACTATTCACTAGTTGGGGAAGGGAATACTTGTTAGACTTTTCTCTGGAAAAGGGGAGAAGTAATGGTCAGAGTCCTTAGACATTCAACCCCATGGCTCTGTTCAGCTGGAAAGGAACTCCTCTGAGTAGATCTTACTCTCTAGACCAGAAAATCTGGGCATCTGTGCCTCTCCTTGACCTGGGCCTGGTGGGTTCTCCCCAACTGTGCCTATATTTCTGGCTGGCTACATTTAGTGCCAGCATGAAAAGTACCATCACCTAATAATAGCTAGCATTTGCAGAGCATATAAGCCTTCCCATTGTAGAGGATTAATCAATATTTGATTGACTGCTGATTGGAAGGGAGCTTAGGATCATAGAACTGTAGCTGGACAGAATCTTAGATGTCATCTAGTCCAATCCTATCTTACTGATAAGAAAACAGAGATCCAGAATGGTTGTGACCTGACCAAGGTCACACAGGTAGTGATGGAATCATTCAAATTCAGCCTTTTCCTTTTATTGTAGAGGAAACAAACCCAGAAACTGGAAAGTCTACAGGGAAAGGAAAGAAAGATATATTTCTCAACCCAAGTAAGAGTCAGGACTACAATGAGCAATACTGAGTGAATGAAAGAAAAAAGCATTTATTAAGCACTTGTATATGCAAAGTGTCATGCTAAGCAGAGGGGACACAAAGAGAAATTAGGCCCTGCCTTCAAGCAGCTCCCATTCTAACAGAGGGAGAGAATACTCCCTCTAATTTGTTATTCAGTGGTTTTAATGTCTGACTCAGTGACCCCATTTAGGGTTTTCCTGAAAAGATATTGGAGTGGTTTGCCATTTCCTTCTCCAGCTCATTTTACAGATGAGTAAACTGAGGCAAACAGTAACTTGTCACACAGTAACTTGTCACACAGCTAATGTGTCTGAGTCCAGATTTGAACTCGTGAACATGAGCCTTCCCTATTCCAAGCCCAGTGCTTTCTCCACTGAGCCACCTAGCTGCTCCACTCCTAATAATAATTATTATCAGAGGTTTCAGCAGCAAGTCAAATACAAGGGTCCAGTGGTTCATAGACAGACAGATAAAGGGAGAGAGAGAGACAGAAAGACAAAGCATTTATTAAGCGTTTACTGTATCAGGCATTGTGCTAAGTGCTAGAAATCAAAATACAAGCAAGACAGTTTCTGTCCTCAAGAAACTTTTTAGTGTGAAGACTACAAATAAAAGGACACTGGAAAGGGAAAGGAAGAATGGGAGGGAGACAGTGTGGTTGGAAGACTGGTTTTGGAGAGCTGGGCCATGGCATGATAAGGCAAAAGCTCACCTATCAATCAACAAAGGGTAATCTCTCTTCTTTAGAGTAATTTTCATAGATAAAAACAGATGATTTTCAGCTTCAAAAGATTAAAAACTCTGAACACAAATAATGACCAACCACAAATCCAAAAGATTCATGATAAAACATATGACCTACCTCCACATAGAGTACTAATGAATTCAGAGAGCCAATCGAACACTCTGTTCTTTTTGGACATGACCAATGTAGAAATTTATTTTGCTTGACTATACATGTTTATAACAAGTTTTCATTTTCTTGGTGGGTGGGGGAGGAGGGAGAAAATTCTGAAGTGAAAATAAAATAGAAAAGAAAAATTTCAAACCTATATGTTTCTCTTTTTTTTTTTGGAGGGCAATTGGGGTTAAGTAACTTGCCCAAGATCACACGGCTAGGTTTTTGTTTGTGTGTGCATTAAGTGTCTGAGGCAGGATCCGAACTCAGGTCCTTCTGACTCCAGGGCTGACACTCTACTCACTGTGCCACCTAGCCACCCCAAACCTATATGTTTCTTATGTTAAATGACTTGATGGGACCAAGGACATTTATAACAGCTTTCTTTTCTGGATCTATTGCTGTTGGGTCATGCTAGCTGAGGCCTCCAACCTGGCTTTGCCACTCTTGACCTGTCCTCCTGAACTTCTAACTGGGGAGAATTCTCCAACTAGGGGAACCCAAGCCTGCTGAAACATCCTCTGCATCTTTGTGACATGTTGCCAAATGCATTTCTTCAACATCGCCCCCTTTCTTTCTTTCTTTGTTTTTTGTTTGCTTTTTGGAGGGGGGAAGGCAGGGTTAAGTGACTTGCCCAAGGTCATATGGCTAGTAAGTGTTAAGTGTCTGAGGTCGAATTTGAACTCAAGTCCTCCTGACTCCAGGACCAGTGCTGTATTCACTGTGCCACCTAGCCATTTCCCCCCACCCCATTCTTTCCATCTCTAGCTCTGGAAGAAATAATCATATCATCACTATGGGGAAAATGCCCTTTGGCTCCCTTTGCTATCCCTGTGGCTTCTTAGCCTGAAAAGCCCATCCCTGGCTACCATCCCCCTCCATGGGCTATCTTTCCCCATTCCCTGAAGGTAGCTACTATCTCTCTTTTGTATTTGTACCCCTAGTGCCTGCCCAGAGCAAAAAAAAATCTTTTTAATTCATTAAATTCATTAAATCATTAAATTCATTTCATTCATTCATTCATTCATTCATTCATTCATTCATTCATTCATTCTCTGGTAGCTGTGACTGCCAGGGAGGCAGGAGCCAGGATGCATCTCCACTAGGATGGTTCCCCTGCACAAAACAAAGGGTAGTCTTGGACAAATTAAAGGAAGGACTAAAGGTCGAGAGAGAGAGAGAGAGAGAGAGAGAGAGAGAGAGAGAGAGAGAGAGAGAGAGAGAGGTAGGGAGGGAGAGAGACAGAGAGAGAGAGAAAGGGAGGGAGGGAGGGGGAGACAGAGACAGAGAGACAGAGAGAGAGATCCCCGGGGTCTAGATGAGGTCACCAAATGAGAAAATGTAAAGAAAAAGAGAAGATCCAGGACAGAGCTTTGGGAGATCCCCACTCATAACAGAGGGCTGGTGATGGATAGTGATCCAGAAAAGCAGACTAAGAAGAGTAGGAGGACAAGTAGAAGGAAAAGGTGAGACCCAAGGGAGAAGATACCTAGGAGGAAGGGATAGTCATGTTGCCAAAAGCTGAAGAGAGCTCAAGAAGAGTGAGGAACTCTTCTTTCTAGGGTTTAATGACAATATTCTTTCCTAGTTCTCCTCATTGACCACTCCTAAGTGACCCTTGTTAGGTCTTCACTCGGGTCTTACCTGTTAACTATGGGTGTCCTGTAGGGCTCTCTCCAGGGCTCTCTTTTCTGTTTATACTATTTCACTTGGTGATCTCATCAGCTCCCAAGGATTCAATGATCATCTCTATGCTGATGATTCTAAAAACCTACTAACCCAGCTGTAACCTCTTTGCTGATCTCCAGTTTCTTATCTCCAACTGCATGTCCTATAACATCTTAAACGCAACATGTCCAAAACTTAACTCATTGTATTTCTCTGCCAAACCCTCCCCAATTCTTAATTTTTCTCTTACTGTCTAGGGTACCACTATCTTCCTGGTCACCTAAGCTCAAAGTCTAGAGGTCATTCTGGATATTGTCTTCTCTCTCACCATCATTTGAATAACCAAATCAGTTGCCAAGTCCTATTGATTCTACCTTTTTGACATCTCTACCTCATAATTTTGAAATTTAGGGTGCTGGGAATCCTGAAATGCAAGGGAGCAGGGTACAGGGCAGGTCTGCCTTGAAAGAATTTGACCACTTCAATCAGAGTAGTGAGGTTTTATTTTGACACTGGTTGGGTAGGCAAAATTTCTAGTACATCTGTAATTGTATTGTCAATAGAAGCAGGCAAAATTCTTAGGGAGTCTGTGTGATTTAATAGGGGTAAAATTGGTAGTTTTATACAGAAAAAGGGAGCTGTATGGGATTAAATAATGGCAAGTAGCCTGGGGTGGGTCAGGTGCAAACCGCAAGTTAAGTGGTTGGGCCACAAAGAAAGGACAGTTAAAAAGATTACTGAGTATTTAGGTAGGCCAGATGCCTCAGGCAAAATGCCAGTATGGGAAAGTTTAAGGCAAAGGCACTATCTTACTCAACTGTGGGGAAAGTTCAGGGGCTTTTAGATGTCCCATTGCCCCATCAGTAACTTCCCTGACTTCCTTCAAGTCTCAGGTAAAAGTCTCACCTTCTGCAAGAACCTTTCTCATCCTTTTAAATTTTAGTACCTTCTTTCTGAGATTATTTCCAATTTATGTTCTCTATGTCTTGTCTGTACATAATCGTCTATCCCATTAGATTGTGAATTCCTTGAAGATAGGCAGTTTTTTTTTTTGCCTTCTTTGTGTCCCCATTTCTTAACACAGTGGCTAGCACATAGTAGGTTCTCAATAAGTGCCTGGGTGATGACTCAAGAGGTTGGTAGATGATAGCAACAAGGATCTGGATAGACAGAAAAGAGTGAATTTTTAAGGGGGAAAGATACTGAGCAATGGTAGCAGAAGAAGGATCTGGAAATAACAGTGGAGACGAAGTATACCAATTCTTCCTCCTGGTCCAGTGTTTTGGTGGGAACAGGAAGAGCAACCAACACTGGAGAGGGAAGCCAGGGACAAGGTACTTTTCAGGAAGAACCAAGTTTCCGTGAATGTTCAAAATGGAAAAGCTCTAAGAGGATGAGAGCTACGGAAAAGTGTCTTTGTTAAATTAAAGTCAAATGGAAGGAGACGTTTTATGTGAATAAAGTTAGGCTCTGATTGTATGGAAAAGAAAAAATGGATGCCCCTCTTGTTTATGCCTGTTTGTGCTATTGCTAACTGTCCAAATTATATGCTTTTAAATTTCCATTGTTGACATAAATGTGAAAGTGCCACACTGGTTAAAAATGTCACCATCTAATGATAATAGCTAGCATTTATAGAGCTATTTAAGGTTAGCAAAGTTTCCATATGTCATCTCATTTGATTTTTTTAAATTAAATTTTATGTTTATTTTTAGTTTACATCATTCATTTCCACAAGATTTTGAGTTACAAATTTTCTCCCCGTCTTTCCCCTACCCATCACCCCTAAACAGAGATTCCACTGAATATCCCCTCCCCAATCTGCTCTCTCCTATATCCTCCCCCATCCCCCTTCCGACTTTCCAGTAGGGCAAGATGGATCTCCATACCCCAGTGCCTGTATATCTTATTTCCCAATTGCATGTAAAAATAATAATATATATGTATTTTTTAAACATTTGATTTAAAAATTTTGATTTCCAGATCCTTTCCCTTCTTCCCTCGTCACCCACCCCCACTGGGAAGACAAGCAATTCAATACAGGTTGTGCATGTGTAGCTATGTCATTTGATCTTCACAATGATCCTGTGAGGTAAGTGCTAATAGTGTCTTCGTTTTACAGATAAGGAAACTGAAGCTCAGAGAAGTTAAATGACTTTCCCAGGGTCATACAGCTAATAATTTTAAGGCAGGATTTAAACTCAAGTTTTCTTGACTCCAAGCACAATGCTCTAATCACTGCACCACCTAGTTGCATTTAGGATGTAGTGTATCTTTTTTTTTTTTTTTTTGCTTTTTGGAGGGGAGAAGGCAGAGCAGTTGGGGGTTGAGTGACTTGCCCAAGGTCACACAGTTAGTAAGTGTTAAGTGTCTGAGGCTGGTTTTGAATTCAGGTCCTCCTGACTCCAGGGCTGGTAGTGTATCATTTTTGGATGAGATTTGAAAAACTGGCAAAATCACAAAAATAAATGTGAAACCCAAGAAACTATCAATTTTTAAAAATATCTTTTTTGGGGGTTTGTTTTTAGAATGAGTGGTGTAATTTGGAAGTACAAAATCCAGTCCAATATGGCTATCTCTTTCAAAGAACACCATACTGTTGTTTTCAACGAACGTCAGAGGGAAAACCTTAAATATGGAAGTATCATCCATGGAAAATTATTCCCTGCTCACTTTTATTCTATGTAATATGTAGGAACAAATTTAATAAGTGTAAAATCTAAAATAATGATAATCAAGTTTGGATGGAGAGCCCAGAAGAGTCTGTGTACTACCTAGGAGCCTCTAGGTCTCTGCTTGGATCTAGTTAGACATTAAGGCAGCACCACACTGTCTTCAGGGCTGGTGTACCCTGGCTCAACCCACAAGGTGTCTTGTATTGTACATGAGAGAAGGACATTGCAGTGACTTGGGTTTGGTGATCTAAGGTCTTCTCTCCACTGTCCTCCTGGGAGTCCTTTCAAAAAGCCTTAGCTGAAGCTTGTCCAGGAGGATAGTCGGTGAGGAGACTGAGGACCTTTTATTTTCCTGGAGGTCTTAGATGGAGAATCTAAGTTCAAATCCAACTTCAGATACTTACTTAACTGTATGATCCTGGGTAGGTCACTTAATGCTGTTTGTTCAGTTTCCTCATCTATAAAATGAGCTGGAGAAGGAAATAGCAAACCACTCTAGTATCTTTGCCAAGAAAACCCCAAATGGGGCCACAAAGAGTTGGAAATGACCAAACAACAACATAATCCTATAGTTGTGCAGTTGATTTTTTGAGCCCAAGTATAGGGATTTACATCTGACCTTCTAGAGTGCCAGATTTGGAACTAGAAAGACATAGGATCAAGTCTTGTCTCTGACATTCATTGGCTATATGTCTGTGGGAATGAAAGTAACCAGCTGCTTAACCAGTCATTTAACATCTTAATTACCTCCAGACAATTCCTAGAACTATAAGTTATAGACAAGTTGCCAATCTACATGGTTGAAGAATTCATGCCAAGAATTCCCTACACAGATCTGAACCATAAAACAAAACAAGACCTTCAAGAAGTAAAACTATGTCTTATAAGCTTTAATTAACCTTTTTAGCCTAATGTGATTCCATTGAATTCCAATTCTGTCATCCATCATGTTAGCCCTGTCTTCCAGCTTAATTTTATCCTCAAATTTGATAAACATTCGATTTTATCTAAGCTGTTGAGAAAAATGTTAAATGCCACAGAGCCAAGGACAGGTTTGTGAAGTGTCCACTAAAGACCTCCCTCCAGGTTGACATTGATCAATTGAGGTCTAAAAAATGGGGCTGGATGACTGCTTATTGGGTGGACGGTAGTAGGGATTCCTTTCATGTATGAGTGTGACCAGATGACCACAAAGGTCCTTTCCACTTCTCAAATTCTGTAATACTAGACTTTTTTCCTAATCTGGCCACTCAATTGGTTATGAATCCAACTAACTATAAGGCTGCCTAGCTAACATCTCTCTGTATGGTCCACAAAGATATTGGGAATGGCTTGCTGAAATCCAGATACATTATGCCTACCTCTACTGGTCTAGGATCCCTTTCAAAAATGGAAAGGAAGCTAGTCTGGAATGACCTGTTCTCTTAGCATTCCTGATATTCTTACAGGATCATGCCACTCTTGTGGCTTTATCTTCCTTCTGTGGCAAGTGTCCCTGATTCTCTGAGTTCAATGTGACCTAAGAGGTAATGTAGTCCTAACCATACCTGAGACTATATCTGAAGACATCCAAAGGGAAACCCACTACCTCCCAGTCAGTCCATTCCACTTCAGGACAAAAATAGTATTGAAGTAAAGACAGCTTTTCCTTATATCTAGTTTGATGCAACTGGCCTACCCCAGAGAAAACCATTTAAGGACAAATATTCTTTCCTTAGCAGGACATGAACTCTGACAAGACATGACTCATTCTTATGGATTCCTTGAAATTGGCCTTTGTTCAGGTGTTCAGTCTTCCCTCTGTTTATCATCTCCACTTTATCTTATCTATAGTTGTTTGTTGGGTATGTGGGGTGTTCAGGGAGGACTACAAACTAATGTGAGGGTTTATCTGGTCCTTTTCAGGGTTGCTTATCCACCTTTGGTGAACACCTGATTCACCCAACTCTCACTTATGGTTCCAAGAAGCTGTAGCATGAGTCATGATCACACTCCAGCAAATCCCCTCAGCAGATGGGCTAAATCAGGTTGAAGGTAACTGGGGGCCTCAAACCAGTCAGTGAGTTAAGGAGTATCTACCCCAAGCATGTGAAGACTTTCCGCAACAGAAGGGCAGATGAGATGAGAACAATTGGTCAATTGAGAGAACATGGCCAAAGGCCATGACCGCAGCTGAATTAGATGCCCAATGTTCCATCCATTACACCACTAAGCTGCTGGTGAACAGCTGTTTATGGACTCAGGAATGAGTCCTTTACATTTTTCTGTTGATTTAAATAAATCCTGTCCTATATTTTATGTCTTGTTAGCCTGAATGCTCACATGGGAACCGAGGAACTTTTTTCTTTCCTTTTTCTTTTTTTTGCAGAGTCTTACACATAAAGCAAATTTAATGTTTCCTAGGGAAACCCTGGGTGAAGTCAAGAGCCTAATCATTGTCTTCTTGACAGACTGTAACTTGTTAACCATAATTAAGAAGAAGCCTCCAGGATTTAATAGTAATTCATGTGAATCCAGTCTTGGTTCTAGGGCCAGCAGTTTTACTTCCATATACATATTTTTAAAAATTAAGTTTGGTCAATGAGTTCCCTACATATACACCTTAGTAGAGAACATCATTCTCCATGTTCCAATTGGTCATCTTTAGAGGACCTCCCTTTTCCTTATTGGAATCATTTATATTTATCTTATCAGAATTTTATCCTTAAGGGCTCCCTATCCCTCTTGGGCCATCCTCCCCTAGAGAATTTTAAGCCATAGGGTCCTACCTACCCTTTACCTGAATTTTTTGGAATCAGCTTTTCCAAAATCTCAAGTACATGACAGCCTGATCCCATGACACCCTGCTCATCTACAGTGAGCTCTAAGATGGAATGGTCAGCATTTTCCTAATTCCTGTCATTCCTGCTTCTAAAACCAAACCATCCTTACTAGTTTGAATCTGGTTCAAAACCCAGAATTTCAGAGTAGGAAGGGACCCCAAAGGTCATCTAATTCAACTCCTACCTAAATAGGAATTCCTTTGACAATAACCCTAATAAGTGGTCATTTAGCCTTTAATGAAACTCCTCCAGTGATGGGGTTTTCCTGACTTATGAACTCATTGTATTCTTGTATCTCTCTAATTGCATCACTGTATAGTGAAAGGATCACTTATCTTGAGGAAACCTGAGTTCAGATCTCACCTTTGGTTTTATGATCATGGGCAATGATCTTTAAACCTCAATTTCTTCTTTACCTGTGAAATAGAGATTATAGTATATGCCGTCTCTCATAGGGTTGTTGTAAGGATTGAACAAAATAATGTATGCAAAACTTAAAAGGCTATATAAAAGTCAATAATTATTATTCCACAGAGTCAAAATCTGCCTGGTCCTCCTACTCTTGCCTCCTGGAGTCAAGTTTAATCTCTTGTCTAAGTAATAGCCCTTCAAGCACTTGACAGGCCACTGTAATAACATCTCTCTTAACACTTCTCCATGCTGAACAAAATGAGTTCCTTTGAGAGATCCTCATACAGTATGAGCTGAAAGCTATTCATCATTCTGGTGACCCTTCTCTGAACATCTCTTTCGTCAATTTCCTCCTTAAGATGTGTTGGATAACATTGAACAAAACATTCTAAATGGCAAAATGGCAGCTTCTTTCATTACTACCTCTGTTTTGAAAAATGAAATTGTCATTAAAGTAAGTCGGGAATTTGTCAGGTGTCCTGCCTTCAGCAAAGAGAAGGAAGATCAAATATACAGATCAGTCTCCCATCAGTATTCTACCATGTCTCCATACCAGGTGTTAGTTTTGTGATCTATTCCCAGAATTTGACATCCATTGCCTCCTCCTGCCTGGGTGGCCTCTAGTATACCTTCACTATAATATTTTTTTTCTGTAGATACTTGTCAGGTTTATTATCTTAAACTGAAGTTGACTAGAGTCATCTTAAGTCATACTGAGTCACAAAGATATTATGGATATTTTATAATGTTTTTTAAACTAAAACGATTGAAATAGGAGTTGTTTAATAAATATTTGTTGAATGGATGAAATGAAACAAAGGATAAACCTTCCTTCAACTAAAAATATACCCCATCATTGTTCCTCCTGGAGAGGTTGGGTGGTACAATGGAGAGAACACTGGATTCAAAGTCAAAGGGCCTACTATAGGTTCCATTCTTTCTATGTTCACTTATTTCCAGTGTGACCCTGAACTTAACTTTTCTGGAGGGCCTCAGTTGACCTCATCTGTAAAATGAGAAGGTTGGACTTCATGGTCTCTGAGACATCTTCCAGATCTAAATCTATGCCCCCTTAGTGTTCTTGCTCCTCTGGGTTTGACTACATTATCAACCCGAGAGGACATTCTTACATAACATTAGACAGTGTCCTTTTCCTAGAATAAGGCCCTTTCTATGAGAATGATCTCTGGCTGCTGAGTAAAGACTGGGAACAATAGGTTTCCTGAGCCAGCACTGAGCTTGATGATGTAGGCAGGTGAAGATCATGGGCCAGAAGGTCTCAAGTGTCCGTAGGGTGTGGCTCGGCTCAGCCTAACCCTTGGATTTTGCCCCATCAGATGAATTGTGATGAGAGGAAGCATGGATGACTTTGGTTTCCTCCCTCTAAGCTTCCTCTTCTCACTTTCTGACTATTACTGGCCTGGGCACCCACATTTCCACTGTGGGTTTTCTCTTCTTTTCCTTTCAATCTTTCTCTCCCAAGTCCTAACCTAACCTCCTAGAAAGCCAGTGCCCTCAGCTGCCCTTTATTCTCTGATTGCCTCTTTGCTTTGAGGATAAGGCACTGAGCGTGTGGTTCCTGGCAGCAGGGCTGGGGTGGGGGGAGAGTTAGACAGAAACATTTAAAAGAAGAACAGGGTATTGGAGAGTGTAACAATTAATCCAAATGAATGAAACTAATGGT
The DNA here is from genome assembly GCA_011680675.1 of Gymnobelideus leadbeateri. Lineage (NCBI taxonomy): Eukaryota > Metazoa > Chordata > Mammalia > Diprotodontia > Petauridae > Gymnobelideus > Gymnobelideus leadbeateri. The sequence continues at coordinate 651,312 of WOXC01008665.1, read as the reverse complement.
GAAATCTTAGGAAATCACAGATAGGGGAGAAGCAGGATCTTTGTATGGCTGTTAACTTTAAAATATTTAACCTTAAAAAAAACTTTATCCTTCAAAAAAGATCTTCACAACTGTAAAAAGTTATGTGTGTTCCATACATTGAAATAGCTTTGAAGAGATTTTGAAAGATGGAAATGGTTTTTAATGCTAATTAAGTTCTGTCTCTGTGTCTGTGTTTCTCTTCCTTCCCCTCTCCCTTCTCTTTTGGTAAGATTATATAGTATGGGTGGCAAAGTGGATAGAACACTGGACTTGGAATCAGAAAGACTCATGTTCATGTATTCAAATCTGGCCTCAGACACTGTGTGACCCTGGGCAAGTCACATAACCCTGTCTGCCTCAGTTTCCTCATTCATAAAATGAGCTGGAAGAGTAAATGGCAAACCATTCCAGTATCTTTTGTGACCGGGGTCACAAAAGGTCAGACATGACTGAAAAACAACAATAGCAAAAATATAGTCTAGTGTGTTGGGAAAGAGCCATTGAGTCAAGACACCTGGGTTCTAATCCTGGTTGTACTACTAATTCACTGTGTGACTTTCAGCAATCTTCTCTGGCCTCAGTTTTCTTCTCTATCAGGGGAAGAAGGGAACAAGCATTTATTAAGTGCCTACTATTTACCAGGCACTGTGCTGGGAGTTTTAAAAATATCTCATTTAATCCTCATAACAATAATGATAGCAAAAGAGAAAGCTATTATTATCCCTATTTTTTGCTGAGGAGGAAACTGAGGTTCAGAGAGGTTAAATTATTTGCCCAGGGTCACTTAGCTAGTGTGTTTGAAGTCAAATTTGAACTCAGGTCTTCCTGACTCCAGGTCTAATGTTCTATCCACTAGGCCACTTAGCTGCCTGGGAAGTTAGATTTTATAATCCAAGTGCTCTTCCATCTCCAAAAAGTCTTGATTTCATCTTGTCCCTTGGCCCATGATGCACCATCTCCCCTTGTTCAATCAGTCAATTAACAAAGCATTTATAACATAAACTATAATATCAACTGTGCTGAGCACTGCAATATGGAATAAAAGAAAAAGAAAAGAGGTAGAACCTGTCCTCTTATTTGTTCAGAAATGTAAATATAGCCCATGTGTCAGACCCTGACCTCTGACACAATGGACTGAGTTCAACCTCAGAACCTTTCTATCTAGATTTGTCTGCTGGTCTCCTCTCTTTTCTCTCTCCTCCTCCTCCTCCTCCTCCTCCTCCTCCTCCTCCTCCTCCTCCTCCTCTTCCTCCTCCTCCTCCTCCTCTTCCTCCTCCTCCTCCTCCTTCTCCTTCTTCTTCTCCTCCTCCTCCTCCTCCTATTCTTCCTCCTCCTCCTCCTTCTTCTCTCTCCCTTTCCTTCTCTTTCCTTTCTCTTTCTTTTCCCCTCCCTCAATCCTCTCCTCTTCCTCTCTTCCATCTCTCTCTATCTATCTATACACACACACACACACACACACACACACACACACACACACACACACACACACACACATATATATATATATATATATATATATATACATATATCTCATCCTCTTTTTACCAAGTGCTTCTTACCTTCTTCTTCATTGTTTCAAAAATCCAATATAACCACAGAATCTCAGCTTGGGATGGACTCTCAGAACTCATGCCAGTTTGACTACCCAACTAGGAGCCTATACCTGAACAGGAATTCCTTCTATAAAATCCCTGACAATATATGTCAACAAATATTTATCAAGTGCCTACTATGTGCCAGGCACTGTGTTAAGCAGTGAGAATGTAAAAAAATGATAAAGGACAGTTGTTGCTCTCAAGGAGCTCATAGGCTAATGGAGAAGACAACATTCAAACAGTTGTGTACAAACAAGCTGTGTATAGGATAGAATGGAAATAATCTATAAAGGGAAGGCACTAGAATTAAGAGGAATTGGGAAAAGCTTCCTCTAGAAGGCAGGATTTTATCAGGGACTAGCAAGAAGCCAGGAAGCATCAATGAGAAGGAAAAGCAATCCAGATGTGGGAGCAAGCTGAAAATGCCTTCACAAAGAGAGTCTTGTTGGAGGTCAGTACCACTGCATTGAAGAGTTCATGGTGGAGTGTGATGTACACAGAGAGTGGAAAGGGGTGTGTGTGTGTGTGTGTGTGTGTGTGTGTGTGTGTGTTACAAAGGGTTTGTTGTTGTTTTTAAATAAAGAACAGAGTGTTTTATATTTGACCCTGAAGTCAATAGGGAACCATTGGAGTTTGTAGAGTGGGAGCACAACATGGTCAGAGCTCTGCTAAATTTAGGAAGATCCCTTTGACAGCTTAAATTGAGGATGGGCTGGAGTGGGGACAGACTTAAGGAGAGGACACCAACCAAGCAGGTTCTGCTGAGGAGAAAGCAGGCCAATCTATGTTTGAATAGCTTTGATTATCAAAAAGTTTCTTCTTCCATGGAGAAGAAACTTGCCTCTCTGCAACTCCAGTCCCTTGTTCCAATTTCTTCCAACTGGGGCCAAGATGAGCAAGTGGACTCATTCCCATCTTAACTCTTTGAATGCCTGAAGACAACTATCATGTCCACCCCAAGTCTATTCCTCAGATTCCTCGTCCCCAGGTGCCCCTTTGACTGATTCTGCCTTGATCTCTAATCCTTTCACCATCCTGGTACTCTGAACATGGCTTTGGACTTGTTTGAGCTTGAGAATGTCCTTGTAAAAATGCAGTGGCCAGAAAGGAACACAATGAATTACCTCTGGTCTGGTGGAGGCAGGGTATAACAGGACCATCACTTCTCTGGTTTGGGATACTAGGCTCCTCTTCTAAGGTCAAATTAGCTTTCTTTTTAAAATTTATTTTTAGTTTTCAATATTCATTTCCCAAAGATTTTGAGTTCCAAATTTTCTTCCCATCTCTCCCCTGCCCCCTACCCCAAGATGGCAAGCATACTGAATACCCCTTCCCCCAATCTGCCCTCTCTTATATCCCCCCCCAATTCCCCCTTTACTTTCTTGTAGGGCAAGATGGATTGCTACACCCCATTGCCTGTATATCTCATCAAATTAGTTTTCTTACCAGCCATGTCATTTTCTTGATTCACATTGAGTTAGTGGTCCATGTCTACTAAAAATCCCTTTGACTTAAGCAAACAAATATGAACTGTTTTCTAGCTATGTCTCCCAGCGCATACCTGTGCAAGTAATTTCTAGCCCCTTTTCTGCTTCTAGAGCATTCATATCCCCCAGAAGAATTATCCTTATGGTGAGAAGCCAAGAGCCTCCAGAACAGTATAGAACATAACATAACATAGAACATAACATTGAACCGAACATAAAGGACAAGGCAATGGAACAGAACATAATGTGATGTAATTTAATAGTATATAATAGGGCACAATAGAACATTCAAGTGTCTACTTCGTGACAGTCATTGTGCTGGTCGCTTCCCTACTGCCTACCAACATGTCTATGGCTTCCCCATCCTGAAAAAATCCTCACGCTATTTTTCTACTCCCTTGCTTCCTGATGGTTAGCATCCCATAGCTCTATTCCCTTTGGTATCTAAGCTCCTTGAGAAGACCTAAGACTGGAGCTTCCACTTCCTTCCCTTTTCGCTGTTAACTCTCCATGGTATGACTTAAAATAAGAATATGTAAACAAATCACTTGGCAAACATTAAAGCATTATGTAAATCCCCCAGCTGTCATCATAACTATTAGCATGTAGGGCTATTTAAAAGGTTTTGACATTAAAAAGAGTCCTTGTCTTTCATCAAGCATCTCTTATAACATCCAATATCCAAACTACATAGGCAAATAACAGAAATATTTAAGACCAAAAGCCATTCCCCAATAGATAAATGATCAATACAAACATTTTTCAAAAGAAGAATTACAAAGTATTAACCACATGAAAGAGTGCTCCTAGTCATAAAATAAGAGAAATATAAATTAAGTCCAAGGTTTTACTTCACGCCCTGCAAATTGACAAAGATGACAAAAGATGGCAGTAATCATTGTTGACAAGGCTGGAGAAAGACAGACATGCTGATGCACAGTTGGTGGGGCTGTGAATTGGTCTGGAAAGCAATTTGGAATTATGTTTAGGAAAAAAAGTCACTAAAATGTCCATATCCTTTAACTCTGTAGTCCCATTGCTTGTCATGTATCTCCATAAAGTCAAAAGCAGAGAGGGCCCATAAAAGCATCCAAATATTCATGGCAGCACTTTCAGGGGTAGGAAAGAACTGGAAACAAAGGAAGTCCCATTGACTGGGAAATTGTCATACATGAATGTAATATATAATAAGGCAATATGGGTAGGGCTGTAAGAAAAGATGAATATGAATAATTCAAAGAAGAACAGGAAGGCCCCTATAAATGAATGCAGAGTAAAATAAATAGAACCAGAAAAACAACATATGGGACGGCTACAACAGTATAAATGGAAAGAACAAAACCAAATGAAATGGGAGGCTGCCTAATTATAATGACCCTAAAGAAGAGTTGAGAGAACACACTTCTCTCAACGGAGAATGTGCAGAGATGGAAAACTATGGCTGGAGAATACTACATACATCATCAAATTCAATTGATATGTTTGTTAGTTTTGCTGAAGTCGTTTTTTTTCCTTTTAAAATCTTTGTTACAGGGGCAGCTAGGTGGCATCAGCCCTGGAGTCAGGAGGACCTGAGTTCAAATCTGGCCTCAGATACTTGACACGCTTACTAGCTGTGTGACCTTGGGCAAGTTACTTAACCCCAATTGCCTTGCCTTTCTCCCTCAAAAAATAAAATAAAATCTTTGTTACAAAGGATGGTTTTCTATGTAGGGGAGGGAGAAGAAATATATTTGTAAATGAAGGTGATGCAAACCCCCCCCAAAAGATGACAAAGAGAAAATAACTTGTAAAAGGGAGCTGTGTATACCGAAAGGTTGGTAACCACCGAAATGGATGATGGACTCTGAGGACTCTTTCCACTAAGATAGAATACAAGCCTTGGGGCCAGGGATTATGTTATGTCATGTTGTACTAGGTCACAGGGTGTCATGCAACAGGAGTTGGTCACAGAAGAAATATTCTAGAACATTCTGTAACATTCTAAAATGACAGTGGAGAAAAGTCAGATTAAATTGAACTCTACCCTAGAAGAAGTTGAGAGAGTTCTTGGGCATGCTTGAGTAGTCTCCCTCAGACATGTGGCACCAAAGAGAGGGACTAAGACTAGCCTATGTTTTCATCTTTTAAGCCCAAATTGTCATTGTTCAGTCATTTCAGATTCTTCGTGACCCCATTTGGGGTTTTCTTGGCAAAGATACTAGAGTGGTTTTCTGGTTTTCCATTTCCTTCTCCAGCTCATTTTACAGATGAAGAAACTGATGTAAACAGGGCAAAGTAACTTGCCCAGGGTCACACAGCTAGTGAGTGCCTGAAGCTGGATTTAAACTCAAGTCTTCCTGACTCCAAGCGCAGTGCTGTATCCACCAAGCTACATAGCTTCCCAAGTCCAAGTTACCCGGGTGTTAAGAGAGGAGGTGATAGGGAGTAGTACCTGGCTTTTGTAACAACCCAGGGTTGTCTTGGGAGGGATGAAGAAGCTCAGGGGAAATGAACTGCTTCAACAAAGGGTCCCTGAGTAGAAGGAGGTCAGGAAGGACAGAACACAGACCAGAGACATGAGAGGGACGATCTTTGCCTGGAAAGCTGCCTAGTCTACCTGGGTCCCAGCTCCCTCGGACTGGCTGGGTCCCCTCCCTCCACACGGGAAGGACACAGCGTCCTAACAGGCAGCTAGCTGGCCAACCCTTTCCCTGATATATTTCCCACCACATGGGAAGGAGACTGTGTCCTGAAAGGCAGTTGGCCAGCCCTTTCCCCTATATAGTACCTGGGGCCAAGGGATCAGGTGACAGATAGCCCAGAGACCCAGACGGAAATACCTCAAGCTAAGGCCATTCTGGTCTATGGGGGCAGGGGAGGAGTTGGGGTGGGAATGTGTCCCAAAGGGGTCACGTTTCATAGTGCTGGCAGGTCACTCAGGGCAAAGCCTTTCTGTGGAGCCAAGAGATTTTCTCCAAGGTCGCACGGGCCCTCAGACTGCACCCAGCTTTCTGGTAGAAAGGGGGCAGATCCTGTCTCCTGATTATAGAGTGTTTTGAGATACCGAGGGGCCTGGGCAGCTAAGCCCACTGCCTTTGTACTTGGGGCTGCTAGACACAGACTCCTGATATAGCCATATCAACTCCCCACTGTCTCATTCTCAGCCCCCCACCCCCACCCCACACAAAGGGGTTGATAGCTTTGTTGGCTATCTATTCTGTGTGAGGATCTATTAGGCTCTATTCCTACCTTATCCAGCCTGTTCTCTTAGCCCCAGGCCTGGGGTTTCCAGCTACCCTAACTCAGTCCAGAACTCAGGTCAGGGCATCAGGGGTGGGGGTGAGAAGGGCATTCTAAGGAAGACAGTCACCGTCCAGCCTGGCTGCCACCTTGGACCAGCCCCTCTGCTCCAACCAATTGGGCTGGAGAGAGTGTGTGAGGGTGGGGTGGGGTGGGGAGGAAAAAGCACTTACCCACTGGGCTTGTAGCCAAGGGTCACAGCTCATTTGTCAAGAAACCCGAAGGAACATGCTGGCTAGCCAGGCATTTACCAGGTTCTGGGTGCAGGTCTGGCCTGAACCCAGAACCGCCCTGTCATCCTCACCCCTCATGACACTTTGGCAGGGTTGATCGAGGTCTGGCAGAGAGAGAGAGAGAGACTGGGGCCAGGATCCTGTGTCTCAGGCTTTCTCCTCCCCAAGCTGTCCCTTCATTTCCCTACCCCACTCCCCTTAAGGTGAGGAAGGGGCTGGAGCTTGGGGAGTTGAGGGGAGGAACTAGATGAGAATAAAAGAGGTCAGAGCTTTCCCAGGGGTCCTTCCCAGGTTGGCTCCATTTCCTGTCCCCTAAGCTAGAATCTTAAGAGGCAGGGGAAAACCTTCTGCATGTCAGTGGGAAAGGGAGAGAAGAGGAGAGAACCTGGGGGTAGACTAGGGTGGGATCCTCCACTCCTGGTGGAGCTCTCCAGTGGAAAGAGCCCTGGGTCTGGATTAGAGAGGCCTTGGGTTCAAATCCTACTAGCCCGAGTTAGGTGAGTGGCTTAACTTGTCAGGGCCTTTTTCCTCCGTAAAATGAGAGAATTAGACCAGATGACCTTGAAGTTCCAAATCCTGCGACCTGTGATGGCATCCCTCCAGTTTCTCCTCTTTTCTTCCTGTCCCCATCCCAAACAGACAAGGGTCCCTTTCCTCCTTTTCAGCTTCCCAGGGACTGAAGACAGGATGAGAGGAGCATAGGTTTTTAGAGACAGGAAAGACCTTGGAGACCATCTAGACCAAATGGGGAAACTGAGGCTCATCGTTCTTAGAAGTAGTTGTTCATTCATGTCCAACTTTTGATGACCCCTTTTGGGGCTTTCTTGCCAGGGATACTGGAGTGATTTACCATTTTCTTCTCCAGCTCATTTAACAGATAAGGAGACTGAGGCAAACAGGGTTAAGTGACTTGCCCAGGGTCACACATCTAGTATCCAAGGCCAGATCTGAACTGAGGAAGATGAGTCTTCGTGGCTCCAGGTCTGGCACTCTGTGCACTATGGCACCACCTAGTGCCCTCTCTGGGATTGCCTGCCCTCTTTCTAGAACTAGAAAGGCCATCTGGTCCAATCCCCTCACTTTACAAATAAGGAAACCTAGGGTCAGAGAGGTTTGGTGATTTGCCCCACACAGGCAGTATGGGCCAAAGCATGTCCTGAACTCAAGTCCTTTGACTTGATACAACATTACTTTTCTCCAAGGACCTTTGGGGGTTGGGAGCTTTGGTCTCAGCCCTGGCCCGCAGGATGCAGAAAGTCTCAGGGTAGAATGGTGTCCACCTTTCAGGCACTTGCAGTGAGAGGAAAGTGTCTTTCCACCACCCAGATCCCCAACTAAGGCAGACTGATGGGCTCAGGCCTCCGTGTGTCCATCTTAACCCATGTTGGGACTTCCAGAGCTGGGTGGCCCCTGCTGACCACAAGCAGCACTACAGAGTCCTAGTACCGGACGGGCCATGGGAGGGGACATGCTTGTCCTTACCTGGGAAGGAGGGAGAGAGGCAGGGAGGGAAAGTCTGGGAGGGAGGTTACCAGGGTGCGGCTATTGGGCAATCAGCGGTCAGAAGCTGGGAAGCCTGGACTTTGCTCCTTCCAAAGCCTGGACGTTATCAGCAGCACACCCCCAAGTTCCTCCTTCCTTTCTTCTCCACTTACTCAGTCACTAAAGTGTTATCACAGGATGACAGATTTAGAGCCAGAAGGACTTTCTGGGGACACGGAGTTCAATCCTCTCATTTTGCACGTGAGGAAACAGGCTCAGGGAGGTTCAGTGATTGGTTCCCGGTCACACTGGCAGTAATAGTAGCATTTGTTTTTATCTCATTTGAGCCTCACAACAGCTCTGGGGGGCAGGTTCTGTGTTATCCCCGTTTTACAGTCGGGGAAACTGAGGCTAGAGAAATTTGCCCAAGATTATGCAATTGGTAAGTGTCTCAAGCTGGATTTGAATTCAGGTCTTCTTGATACTAGGCCCAGCATTGTATCCATTGGACCACTCATCATCATCATCATCATCATCATCATCATCATCATCATCATCACAGCTAATGCTTACATAGCTCCAGACACTTTATAAATATCATCTCTTTTGATCTTCACAACAACCATGGGAGGTAGGGACCCTTATTATCCCCATTTTACAGATGAGGAAACTGATGCAAATAGAGGTTAAGTGACTTGCCCAAGTACACAGCAGAGAACAAAAGAAAACCTAGAAGGAAGCAAAGAAAAACTGGATAGCTTTGAAAACAATGCATAGTATTTATTATATAGGTATTCTTGAAATGGAAATTTATTGTTTCATATTGAATCCTCTCCTGTGTTCTGTGTACATGGAAATGTTCTTTTTTTTCTTTTCTTGTTGTATATTTAAGGTTAAAATGAATTTTTAAAATGAGAGAAGGGGCGGCTAGGTGGCGCAGTGAGTAGAGCATTGGCCCTGGAGTCAGAAGGACCTGAGTTCGGATCCGACCTCAGACACTTAACACACAAACAAAAACCTAGCCGTGTGACCTTGGGCAAGTTACTTAACCCCAATTGCCCTCCAAAAGACAAAAAAATAAAAAATGAGAGAAAGAGAGAGAGACAGAAAGCATCCTCTGTCCATCAACTGGGGAATGACTGAAGAAGTTGTGGTACATGACTGTGATAGAATGCTAATTGTGCTATAAGAAACGACTATCAGAAAAATCTGGGAAGACATATATGAACTGATGCAAAATGAAGTGAACAGAATGCAAAGAACATTCTATACAGTAACAGCAATATTGTATGATGATCAACTGTGAATGACTTAGCTATTCTTAGCAATGCGATAATCTAAGACAATTCCAAAGGATTTATGATGTCAAATACTATCTACCTCTAGAGAAAGAACTGATGGAGTCTGAATGCAGATTGAAGCATACTTTTTTTGTTGTTGTTCTTATTTTTCTTGGTTTTGGAGTTTTGTTGTTGTTTTTTTTTTTGGTCTGTGTTTTTTTTCACAACATGACTAATATGGAAATATGTTTTACATGACTGCACATGTATAATCTATATCAAATTGTTTGCTTTCTAATGGGGAGGAAGGGAAGGAGGGAAAAATTTTGAAACTCACGAATGTTAAATTTGTTTTTATATGTAATTGGAAAAAATGTTTTTAACAAAAGAGAGAGCGTCCTCATCCTAATGGGCTTTTGAGAGGTCATCTTATCCAGATCTTTGACATCAGGAAGACTCTATATAGCCAAGGTTCTCTAAGGTAGGACACTTACAACTCACCTGGGCTATCCATTTTAGTGCTTCAACACTCTTGTTTGAAAGATTTTCTAGTTACAAATCCTGAATTCCTCTATTGCAGCCTCAGCAAATTTTCCCACATGGGAAATAATGTCTGACCATATTTTCCTCAATGCTCCTCTTTGAGAACTTGCCTCACACCATATCTGACTGGAATGGCTGGAAATTCGTTGGGAAAGATGGGGGAACCAGGTTTCTCAGCTCTAATTGTTCCCTTTCTTTCAAACACAGTGAACTTAGGGTAGACCTAAGAGCAAAGACTGGTCATTGCAGAGACAAAAATTTCAGTCCTATTTAAGGGAAAACTTCTTAATGAGTGAGTTGCTCCAAATATAAAAGAACAAAATACATCCCCCAATAGATAAGTGGTGGAAGGATATGAGCAAACAGTTCTCAAAATAATTGCAAACTATTAACAACCATATGAAAGATTGATACAAATAACTAATAATAAGGGGAATTCAAATCAAAACAATGCTGAGGTTTCATCTCATATCCAGAAAATTAGCAAAGATAGTTTAAATATGGGAAGACCTGTTACTTCATCTAACCATTCTGGAAAATAATTTATAATCACAATAGAGAAGTGGCTAAAAAGTTCATACTTTTTGATCTAGAGATTCCACAGCCAGGACTGGGCACCATACATGCCAATATTTATAGCAGCACTTTTTGTGTTATTAAAGAACTGGAAACAAAGTAGATGCCTGTGGGTTGAGGAATGGCTAAAAAAGTTATGAATATAATGGAATATTACTGTGCTATATGGTGTGCGCAGCTAGGTGGTACAATGCCAGGTCTGGACTCAGGAAGACTCAACTTCTGGAGTTCAAATCTGGCGTCAGACACTTACTAGCTGTGTGATCCTGGGCAAATCATTTAACCCTGTTTGCCTCAGTTTCCTCATCTGTAAAATGAGCTGGAGAAGGAAATGGCTAGCTACTTCCGTGTCTTTGCCAAGAAAACCCCAAATGGGGCCAGGAAGAGTTGCAAATGACCAAACAACAACATAAGAAATGGTGAATATGATACAAACAAAAACATGGGGAGGACTGATACAGAGCAGAACCAGGAAAACTATACGTGGTGATTACAGCAGTACAGTTTCTTTGAGTGAACCTTAATTTAGTGAAATTATTATGACCAAGCTTAGCCTCAAAATGAAGATAAGAGAATTTACTTCTCTGTCTTTGCTGAAGAGGGTGGAATACTATACTCAATATCAGGTTTGGCTGGTTGTTAGTTTTGCTAAATTGTTTCTTATTTTCTCATTTACATATATATTTAGGGAAATGTAGGCAGCAAAAAAGATATATATATATATATAAATGCATTATATATATATGTATGTATGTATATATTATTGTTCAGTAATTTTGAAGTCATGCCCGACTCATTTGGGGTTTTCTTAGCAGAGATACAGGAGTGGGTTAACATTTCCCTCTCCAACTTATTTTACATATGAGGAAACTGAGGCAGATAGGTTTAAGTGATTTGCCCAGGGTCACACAGCTAAGTAAATATCTGAGGCCATATTTGAACTCAGGTCCTCTTGACTCCAGAGTTGACAGTCTATCCATTGTGCCACCCACCACCCCACAAACAAGATAGAGACAAAATAAATCGGAAATAATCTCAGAAATTTGGTGCTAGTATTAAGGGGGATCAGAAAAGGTTTCTTCCAGGAGGTGGGATCTTAGCCAAGCCCTGAAGGAAGATAGTGGAGCCAAGGGGTAGAGTTGAAGAGCACATGCCTGGAGTCTGAGTTGGTGTGACTTAGCCGTGGGGCCTTGGACAGATTTTTTTAATGCCTCAATGCCCCAGACAACTTGTTAAGGCTATAACTTGCAGAACAAGTGCCAATCTGCTTTAATAGAGGGAAATTCTTTATCAGGATTTCCTCTACCAAGGAGATCACAAGTGTCTACGTAGCATCTACTTCAGAGAGTTGTTGTGAGGGACAAATGAGTAATAAAGCACTTTGAATACCTTAAAGTGAATCTCTCCTCCCTCTCTTTCTTTCTACATATGTACACGCACACACATGCACAAATACACACATGCACAAATACATACACACATGCACACATGCACACACATAGCCTCTATTTTTATTATGGAAGAGGCAGACTTGACATAGTGACTAGAGAGCTGGCCTTGGAGACAGAAAGACCTGGGTTTAAGTCCTGTCTCTGCTCTTACTACCTGTGTAATGCAAGCAAATGTATTTAACCTTTCAGTGCTCAGTGTCAAACTCAAATAGAAATGGATCCCTGATACTGCATGTTGACTTAGAAACCACAAATGAGCACTATCTATGCTGTATTGTATTTTTATGCTTGTTGGCCATCTGCAAGGAGTTCAATACCTCCACTCTAGAAAATTTTCTAAAGCTACAAATTACGGAGAAGGTGTAGACCCGAATGGGTGGAGGGAGTTTCTCTATCTGGGAGTTCCCTATATCAATAAAATCATAGGCTCAGGCCCTATCTCCTTATCATTATCATCGTGGGAGAACCACTGGTGTTTTGGAGTCTTGGGAGCATAGCTACAGAGCTAGAAAGAACCTTGGACACCATCCAGTCTAACTCCCATTTTCTTTTCTTTTCTTTTTATTTTTAAAAAGCAATTGGGGTTAAGTAACTTGTCAGTCATTATTTGTGTGTGGGTGCTCATTTTCTGAGGCCGGATCTATCTCGGGTCATCCCAACTCCAAGGCCAGTGCTCTTACTCACTGCGCCACCTAGCCGCCCCTAACTCCCATTTTCCAGATAAGGAAACTGAGTTCAGGCAAGACCTGTGAAGCCCAAGATCACACAGGGAACATGGCAGAGATGTGACTTGAACTTAGGTCCCCTGACTCCAAATCTGACCCATTTGCCATTGAAACAGACTTATTCAACGGAGAATAGAGGGATGAATGACCAATGTGTCACAAGACCGAGGGAGAGGCCAAGTGATGCCCATTCCCCAGAGAGAAAGTCAAACACAAAAGGAACTGGGAGGAACAAAGAACATTCTATGGTATTTGGGTTCCCTTTTGGGAATGGCAGCCAGGAGACAAAGTTCTCCTAGACAATCTGGAAAGGATAAGATAGCTGAGGGATGGGGATGACACCCTATCAGGTAACAGAGACTGGGAGGCCTGCCAGTTTGTGAGCAATACCTGCTGGGGTGATGGGGTGATACGTCCCACTCACAATCATTTGCTACTCATAGAGGAGCTGGGTGAATCACCTGGGGATGAGGATACAGCACAGTCAAGGTTCAACAAAGGCCTGCACAGTGAGTGTAGCCAGACAACTTTTTCTACTCCACAGGTAGCCTGGGTCAGGGTTCTAAGGATAATGACCCTGAATCTGGATTCAATGGTTATTTTGGTTTCATTTTGCATATATGCTGTCTATACTTATATATGTGGATGCTGTCTTCCATTAGAATGTTAGCTCCTTAAGGGCAGGAATTGTTTCATTTAAAAAAATTTTACATCTCTAGTGCCTAGTACAGTGTTTAGCCCAGAGTAGATGCTTAATAAATGTTTCTTGATTTATTACAGAATACCACCTGGGCTACCTCAACTCTTAGCAAACAAGTACCTTGGCAAAGAGAAGCTCAGTTAAAGACCCACCATATAGGATATGACACTTATCTGTCCAGGAATAGTGGATAACCTCTCTTGCTGAGGTTATCCCTGCTTAAAGTTAGTGTCTTAAACTCTCTGCTGACTTTGATCTCCCATCTCCAATTCTATCTCCAAATGGATGTACAATAGTCATCTTAAATTCAACATGTACAAAACTGAACTCATTATCTTTCCCCCTAAATCCCACCTCTTTCTTAGCTTCCCTTACTACATCCAAGGGCATCACCATCTTTTTAGTCCCCCAGGCTTACAATCCAGGCATCATCCTGGACTCTTGACCATCTCTCACCCCTCACATCCAATCTCCTGCCAAGATCCATTCATTTCACCTTTGTAACACCCCTGGCATATGCTCCCTTTCTCTCTCTTCTCATACTGCCACCTCCCGGATATAGACATTTATCTCCTCAAGTTTGAACTATTGCAGCAGCCTGTTGGTTAGTCTGCCTGCCATAATATGTCTGTCCCTGTCCAGCTCTTCCTTCTTTTAACTGATAAAGTGATTTTTGCTAAAGCATAGGCCAACCAGATTACTCCCATACTCAGTAAACTCCAATGATTCCCTGTCACCTCTGGGATTAAATACAAAATCCTCGTTTGGCATTCAAAACCCTTCATAAACAACCCCCTCCTCCCACTTTTCCACTGTTTTATGCCTCATGCTGTTGTCCCTGCTCCTCTACATTACTCTTTAATTTCATATTAATTAGTGATATATTCACCCTTTTCATTTTTAATACCAGTGATTTGTTTTTCTTCTTTCTCTCTTTTTTTAAAATCAAAACAACTGATAGTTTTTCTGTTTTATTTTTTTCCACAAAACCAACTCCTAGTTTTATTTATTAATTCAATGATTTTTTACACTTAATTTTATTAATCTCACCTATAATTTTTAGGGTTTACAATTTAGTGTTTAATTGGGGATTTTTCATTTGTTCTTTTTCTAGTTTTTTTTTAATTGCATACCCAATTCATTGGTCTGCTCTTTACTTTATTTATCTAAGCATTTAGAGATATAAATTTTCTTCTGATTATTGCTTTTGTTGTACTTTTCAATCTAATGACCCTGGCCTCTTTACTGTTCCACAAATAAAACACTCCCTCTCTCAGCCCTGGCCATTTTCTGACTATTCCCCATACTTGTAATGCTTTTCCTCCTCATCTCTGCCTCCTAGCTCCCCTCAAGTCCCAGCCAAATATCTTACCTTCTAAAGGAAGCCTTTCCCAATCCCTTAATTCTAGTGCATTTTGGGGCAGGTAAGCAGCACAGTGGATAGAAGACCAGCCCTGAAGTCAAGAGGACCTGAATTCAAATCCATTTTCAGCTGTGTGACCTTAGGCAAGTCACTTAATCCAATTACCTCCAACAAAAATTCTAGTGCCTTCCCTCTATTGATTATTTACAGTTCAGAAGGTAGCTTGTTTGTACGTAGTTGTTTTAATTTTGTCTCCCCTGTGAGATTGTGAGTCCCCTGAGGGCAGGGATAGCCTTTGCCTTTCTTCTTATTCCCAGTGTCTGGAACTCGGTAGGTGCTTAATGCTAATTAACTGACTGATTGACCAACTGACTTCTCTGACTGAACCTTAGGTTCCCGTAAATGCAGAATTTAGATTACTAACCAGTGTGCCCCAAAAAGAGCCTCTCTTTTATAGATCACAGGGTCATAGATACAGAAGTGGAAGCGAATTTAGAAAGACAAGCTGGTTCAAACATCTTTTTACAGATGAAGAAACTGAGGCCAGGAAAGGTTAAGTGGCTTGCAAGTAGCAAGTAGAATGGGCCGGATTTGAGCCCAGATCCTCTGACTCCAAGTCCAGAACTCTCCTTGCTGTACCACTGTCCCTCTCTACCTATATGTGGTAGCGAGTCACATCAAAAGTGTAGGCTATCTGAGCAGTAGCAAAAAGGGGTCTCCACTGGAGTGCCACAGGATTTTTGCTTGTCCCTGTGTTGTGTGACATTTTTATCAATGGATAACATTATATTACTTGGGTAAAAGGGTAGATGGTATCAATCTACATATTGATCATTCAATAGGCTTATTATTGAGTCCTTACTATGGGTTGGGAACTATGCCAAGCTTTGTGGATATAAGTAAAGGTAAACATTTCTCCCTGACCTTAAGAAGCTTACATTCTAGTCAGAGAGACAACATGTAAATACATAGATACACACAAAATACAGACAGAGTAGGTGAAATGTTCTCTTAGGGGAGGGGCAGCTAGGTGGTACCATAATGAACAGAGCACTGGACCTGGAGTCAGGAAGACTCATCTTCATGAGTTCAAATCTGTACAAGTCATTGAACCCTGCTTGCCTCAGTTTCCTCATCTATGTAATGAACTGGAGAAAGAAATGGCAAACCAGTTTAGCATCTCAGCTGAGAAAACCCTAAAACAGGGTCACAAAGACTTGGGTACAACTGAACAACAAAGATCTTAAGGGTAAAGGCTTCTACAGAAGTTGGTATTTGAGTTGTGTCCTGAAAGAAGCCAGAGATTCTGGGAAGTAGAGGTGAAGAGGAACAGTGTACCAGGTATGGGGGACAGCCAGTGCAAAGGCTTGGAGGTGGGAAATGCCGTGTTGAAGAACAGAAGGTATATTCACATATTATCAAATGATCTTATCACATAAAGTTGATAGTGATGATGAACACATAGGATGAAAAGATCTGAAAAGGTCTTGATGGGACAGAAAACTGAATGGAATCAAATCAAATCAAACTGACGGAATCAAATAAGATGAAATTTAATAGAGATAAATGTCACATCTTATACAGGGTGTCCTAAAAGAATTAGAGTAGCTTCAAACTACCAAAGCTGGGGGCAGAGCCAAGATGGCAGAGTAGAAGCAGGAAATTCCGTGACCTCCTCCCACAACCACCTCAAATACCTATAAAAATGACTCTAAACAAACTTTAGAGCTCCAGAACCCACAAAGTGACAGAGAGAAACAAATCTCCTGCTGAAGGCAGTCTGGAAAGCAGGCAGGAAGGGTTCATCACAGCACACTGGGAGCTCAGTGCAGTCCCAAGTGAGCCGCAGGGTTTTAGCCCCAGGGATGCAGCTGTGGCCAGAGTGGACTTCAGGAGAGTGGATCACCAGCAGCTGTGGTGGTTTCCAGACTTTTGGTCAGTCCAGAACTCTGTTAGAAAGAAAGGGTGTGGTTAGGCCACTGCCCCTGAAGCAAGAGGTGGTGGAGGCATGGCACTGCCACTGCAATGTCTGCCACATGGCTGCCTCAGGAGCTCCTGGCCTACAGATCATAGATAAACCAAGTGACCATTCAGAGGGTAATTGCTCTTGCTTTGACCTGCTTGGATCTGGGTCCCTTTCTTGCACAGCAGTCTTGGGGTGAGAAACACAAGTTTGCTAGTGTATTGTCTATAGAAAGGGCACCCTCCTCAGACCTCTGACAACATTTGTGGAAACCTCAGAGATCTGAGACAAAGCTCTCCTCTCTGGAAGCAGAGTTCTACCATGGCAAAGAGCTCAAAAGTCAGGTAATTGGCTGGCAACATGAGCAAGTGAAGGAAGCAAAGCAAGCACAGAAACCAAACCTTAGACTCCTTTTTTGGGGACAAAAAGGATCAAAGCATGGAACTGAAGGAAGACAACAAAGTCAGAACTTCTGCACCAAAAGCTTCCAAGAAAAATATGAACTGATTACAGGCCATAGAGGAACTTAAGAAGGATTTTGAAAATTGAGTAAGAGAAGTGGAGAAAAAACTGGGAAGAGAAATGAGAATGATGCAAAAAAAAATCATGAAAAGCGATTTAACAACGTGACTGAAGAAAATAACACCATAAAAAATAGACTAACTCAAATGACAAAAGAGACCCAAAAAGCCAATGAGGAGAATGTCTTAAAAAGCTGAATTTACCACATGGAAAAGGAATTTCAAAAACTCATTGAAGAGAATAATTCCTTCAAAATTAGATTGGAGCAAATGGAAGCTAATGACTTTATGAGAAACCAAGATACTATAAAACAGATTGAAGCCAATGAAAAAATAGAAGGCAATGTGAAATATCTCATTGGAAAAACCACTGACCTGGAAAATAGATCCAGGAGAGGGAAAGATAATTTTTTTTTTGCTTTTTTTTTGGAGGGAGAAGACAGGGCAATTGGGGTTAAGTGACTTGCCCAAGGTCACATGGCTAGTTTTTGTGTTAAGTGTCTGAGGCTGGATTTGAACTGAGATCCTTCTGACTCCAGGGCCAGTGCTCTATTCACTGCACCACCTAGCCACCCACAGGAGAGAGAATTTAAAGATTATTGGGCTACCTGAAAGCCATGACCAAAAGAAGAACCTAAATCATCCATCAAGAAATTCTCAAGGAAACTTGCCCTGATATTTAAGAACCAGAAGGCAAAATAGAAATTGAAAGAATTCACCAATTACCTCTTGAAAAAGATCCTAGTAAGAAAACTTCTAGGAATATTATAGCCAAATTACAGAGTTCCCAGATCAAGGAGTAAATATTACAAGCAGGAAGGGAGAAACAATTTGAGTATTGTGGAAACACAATCAGGATAACATAAGATCTAGCAGCTTCTACATTAAGGGATCAAAGGGCTTGGAATATGATATTCTGGAGGTCAAAGAATCTAAGATTAAAACCTACGATCTAGGATTAAAAACCAGAAAAACTGAGTATAATGTTTCAGGGGAAAATATCATTCAATGAAATAGAAGACTTTCAAGCATTCTTGATGAAAAAATCAGAGTTGAATAGAAAATTTGACTTTCAAATACAAGAAGGAAAACAGGGAAAAGAAACCATAAAGAACTTATTAAAACCGAACTATTTACATTCCTACATGGTAAAACACTAATTGTAACTCATGAGACTTTTCTCAGTATGAGGATAGTTGATGGGAATATATATATATATATATATATATATATATATATATACACATATATATATGTGTGTGTGTGTGTGTGTATACATACATATATATGGTTATGTAAGAGGGTATATGTGCATTAAATACATGTGTGAGTGTATGTATATATGTGTACATGTTTACATAGACAGAGGGCACAGGATCAGTTGAATAGGAAGGGATGATATCTAAAAAAATAAAATTAAAAGGTGAGAGAGGAATATAATGAGAGGAGATAGGGAGAGAGAGAATAGGGTAAATTACCTCATATAAAAGAGGCAAGAGAAAACTGTTTCAGTGGAGGGGAAGAAGAGGAAAGCAAAAGGGAATGGGTCAACCTCACTCTCATTGAATTTGGCTTAAGGAGGGAATAACATACATGCTAAATTATGTTATCTTACCCTATAGGAAATTAGGAGGGAAAGGGATAAGAGGAGGGATGATAGAAAGGAGGGCATGTTGGGGGAGAAGGTAGTTAGAAACACACAGTTTTGAAAAGGGTCAGGGTCAAAGTAGAAAATAGAATATGTGGGGGTGGGATAGGATGGAGGGAAATATAGTCATTCTTTCACAATATATCTACTATGGAAATGTTCTGCATAACTACACATGTATAGCCTATATTGAATTGCTTTTCCTCCCAGTAGTGGTGGATGATGAGGGAAGAAGGGAAAGAATCTAGAAATCAAAGTTTTAAAATCAAATGGAAAAATATATATATATATATACATACATATATACATATATATATATATATTACATGCAACTGGAAAATAAGATATATAGGCACTGGGGTATAGAAATCCATCTTACCCTACTAGAAAGTCAGAGGGGTATGGGGAGGATATAAGAGAGGGCAGATTGGGGGAAGAGGTAGTCAGTAGAATTGCTATTTTGGGATGGGAGTAGGGGAAAGACGGGAAGAAAATTTGTAACTCAAAATCTTGTGGAAATGAATGTTGAAAACTAAAAATAAACAAATTAAACAATAAAAAAAATAAACTACTAAAGCTTAAAGGTATACTAAGGGGCAGTTAAGTGGTACAGTGTCTAGAACACTTGCCTTGGAGCAGGAGGACCTGAGTTCAAATGTGACCTCAGACACTTCACACTTACTAGCAGTGTGACCTTTGGCAAACCACTTAACCCCAATTGCCTTGCCTTCCCCCCTCAAAAAAGAAGGTACACTAAGATTTTGGAACCAAGCTGTAACTGTGTAAAGAAAATCAACTTCACGAATATAAGGTGGGAAAGACAGAAATTAGATAGCAGTCTGTGAAAAAGATCCAGGGGTCTTAGTGGATTGCAAACTTAAGTTTAACATTGTAAAATTAACCCAAATAGTGAATGCTATCTAAAACAGCATTGATCAATCAATCAAACAAGTTAACCTATTATGTGCCAGGCACTATGTTGGAGCTGGGGAGCACAAGTACAAAGAATGAAATATCCCCTCCTCTCAATGAGCTTACTTAAAGGCATTAAGAGAGGCATAGTGTCCAAGTCTAGGGAGGCAATAGCATTGCCACATCCCCCCAACCCTATCCTTGTCCGACCACATCTGGATTAATTCTGGGTCCAATATTTAGGAAAGATAAGCTGTATTTAGTAGGTAAACTAGTTGCATCTACAATAGGCATAGTACTTATCAAACACATTCTGTTGCTGCAAGGCTTATGACATTTAAATATTCAATTTGTCCAGTGACTGGAATTCCATCTAAGCACATGGTGTGCCTCATTCTTCATTGTTTGGCTAGGTGCTGGGGGAAGGGGTGTTGAATGCCGGTATTCCTTTAGAATCTTGAGGGGAGGGGGTAGGCCAGAATGGGAATATGACCTATGACTCTAGAAAAATGTAAACTACCTTGAATGTAAACAGCAAAAGGAGCTTTAATTATCCTTGCACGTGACCCTGGGCCATCCTTGGCACTATGCCTTCTTTGTTCAGTTTCTATATAATACCTGATCTGAACTGAGGTTGGCTTGGGGATCCACCATGTTACTCTGTGCTGCTATGGCCCAGGATGACGGGCCTCTTGGGAGTAAATTCCCTTAAACAACAGATCTGCCCCCTTACAAACCTCCCACTTACAATGAACTTTGTCAGCCAATGGGTAAACCTCAAAGTTTGAAGAGACCAACTGGGTGCCATCATAACCTCTAGGAAAATGATAAAACTTAGCTTGACAGTGGCCCAATAAAGCCTTTCTACTGGCTTGTGTGGCCTGGCCACACCTCTCAAAGCTGCCAGTGTTTCTAGATTCAGGTCTAAGCTTGAGACTGAGATGGCCAGGCAAGACCTCTTCAGCTAAGGATTGTCTGAGAAACACCATTGGCAACATCTACCTCCATGACAGTTTCCTTTCAATAGCTGTACACCTAATTTACTGCAGATGTTTTTGTATTGATTGCTTTTCCATATCACAATGACTATACCATCATAGGCTTCTATACTGGGCATACTAGGTGTGTGCCCAGGTTCACTCTCAAAAAAACCCCTTAGTATTTTGTGTTTTTAGTATTTGGTTTTTAGTGTTTTGTGTTTTATGTCTTTTCTTTTCTATCTTTCTTTTTTTTTTTTTAGACAACGAGGTTAAATGACTTGCCCAGGGTCACACAACTAGTAAGTACCTGAGATAATATTTGAACTCAGCTCCTCCTGACTCCAGAGCTGGTGCTCTATTCACTGTGCCACCTAGCCACACCTATTTGTTTGTATTTTCAAAGAAAAGTTTAGTTGTTAATTTTTAGAAAGTTTAGTTTCTTTAGTTTAAAGAAGAAAAATCACGTGCCTAATAATGTCTTAGTTTTTGATAAATATTCGCCTTCTAAAAGGGTGCACACCCCAAGGACATGTGCTGCCTTTTTCTACACTCACTGTGGGGCTCTTTGTATTTGTGACGATTCTCTGTTTTACAGTAAACCTACATACAGGTTGCCACCAGAGGGCACTGTGGGCGTTAGCTAATACGCCTGTTCTCCAGATTCTTGGGGAGCTGGTTAACCTTCATCGGCTGGGTCTACTCCCCTGACGTTGGTTACACAAAGTTTTGGTGCCATTCTCAGTGTGTGGGCTCGTGTGTATCTATCAACCAAATCACTTAGCTTGTCCTCCTGTCAAACCATCCATCAACAGCCTCTGCCTCCCAACGGCTAATTATTTTAGTAAGCATTTTAATCAGTTTGGCTAAAAGAAAAAGGAAATCCACACGTCCATCCCAGAGGTGACCGCCATTTCACTATCCCCCACTTCCATTGGGGCGGAGCCTCACTCTCACGGGCAGCTGTTACAAAGGGAAATAAACAGAAAGTTTGGGGATCTAAAATGTTTCTTCTAACTCCTGAAGGCAGAGCCTACTGCCTTCCCTGCTCATGGAACAGGAAGCTTCTTTCTGCTGCAGAAAAAAAAAAATCCAAGCCATCAAAAGAGATTCTCCCCACTGCTGCCTGCAAGCTTCACCTGGAAAGTCTCGGGCTCAGAAGCAATCACACATATTCCAAGGGCCTCTGGGACAAAGGCCCAGGATTCACTAGGTTGCTCTGACAAACATTGGAGAGATGTGGTCCCTAGGGAAGAGCAGGGGTCTGGGATGAAACGGATGGGTTGAAAGTGACCTTGAGAAAGAAGTCTCTTATGAACCAATGCAGAATTAAAGGACCCATAATCAGGAAGATAATTTATACAATGACTGCAATAACATGAAGGAAAACAACTTTGAAAGCCTTAAGAACTCTGATCAATTCTTCCCCCAATCATGACTCTAGAACAGTGATGATGAAGCCCGCCCCCCTTGTCATGGACAAGAGGTAATGGACTGGAGGTTCAGAATGAGATTTATATCTTCAGATATGCCAACATGTAAATTTGTTTTGCACTATCTGTTACCAGAAAGGTTTGTTTGTGTGTGGGCACGGGTGTGGGTATAAGCATGTATTGGGGGTGGGCAGGAGTAGGTAGGCAATGATAATACTGAAAAAAGTAAGAAAAATGAAGTATCCATGAAACTTTAAAAAATACAAAAGGGAACTAAAGGAATTTCAGAAAAGGACACAGATAAGCAGGGGCATGTGGTACTATTGTTTTAAATGTAACATATACTTATTCATGGGAAATTGAATATATCCTTAAGGCAAGCCTTACAAAATAGACATTCACAGTTTCATATACATTCCTCTTCTGTTCTCTGCATGTTGAAAAGTTTGTTATTTAAGTTCATAATAAACATAAAGGCAAAGTTCTGATTATAGATATATGAATGTGTATATGTATACATAGTTACCCCAATCTGTCATTTTGTTGGAAATTCCTGACTATCCAGTGAAGGTACTCCCTCTACCAATGGCACACACATTGCTTTTCTGTAGTTAGACTGCTGGGAACAGGCTAGTACTGGTTCTCCCATCCCTGGAGGTCTTCAGACAGAGATTGGATGAACTCTTAATGAGGATGGTGTAGAGGGGACTTTTGACCAGAGTTCAGACTAAATTACATCTGAGGCCCCTTCCCAAGAGATTGTTGTCCCCACCACCACCGTCCCAACTCTGTTCTCACTCACCCTCTTCCTGCCCTCTCAGTTGGCTTGCTCTCTGTACCCAGTCTAAATATCCCCCCAACCCTCTTCTCTGACTCACCGGTTCTGTTACTATCTCCTACCTCACTGTGCCCACCTTGCCTAATCTAACTCTCATTACTTTCCAGTCTCCGCCCTTTCTTGTTTCATTGTTCCCATCTCCCCTGTCTCTCCCCTGACTATTCCTACCTCATAGTTCCCACTCTCACTGACCAAAACAGCAATGGTGATGTGACTGGGGCCATGTGGGCCTTATTAATTTCCTTTTCCTCCTTGTTTTGCCATCCCTGACCTCTCTTTGACCCCTCCATCCTGGACCATTGGGAAGTATCTCTGAGGTCAATGCCTTATGCCCAGTAAATCCAAATGTATTATTATCTCTGTGACTTCCCAGTAGAGTGACTTCAGTTCTGTTCTTCCCCTGCTGGAGTTTTTCCGGGCCCCAGCTATGTATCCTCTAAGGCTGGTGGGGCAGGGCATCTTCTAGACCCAGATCCCAGTAGACCCCTTCTGGACAGCAGAGCCCCCACATAGGTAGGGGAGACACAAGGAAATAAGAGGGGCTGACTCTGAATCAATGGACAGGGTCCTAATCAGGGTCCTAATTGGTGGGAGAGAGACTTTCAAAGGTTATGAAAGATCTCCAAGCCCTTTTGCCTTGGGGATTGCTGACCTGGTCTGATTTCTTGAAGCTTCTATGCCTTCTCTTCTAGGTTTCTTATTTGCTGCCCTAAAAATCTCCTATTCTACCTAATGACAGGGAGGGGAGGCCTTTGTGGACAATAATTAGCCCCAGCAGCTTTCTTTTCCCCAGGCCAGCTGGTGGCAGAGCAGAAGCCAGGTCTAGTTACAATTAATCAAACCTCAGACCCATCCTTCTACATCCCCAACCACAAGGATCAGAGCCCAGCCAGGGAAGGAAAACTGGTATACAATACAGAGGAGCCCAAAAGCTGAGGGGGCCTCCCTGTCCACCCTCTACCTTGAGGAGGGTGGCATCCTCTAGGTTACCTGGGTCTGTGTGTGGTCTAGGAGTCAAGCTCTGGTTCTTTGCCACCTTTAGAGAGAGCTGCCAACCCCAGACATTCCAGTTCCAGTAGGAACTGGGGAGGGCCCTGCCCTATGACTTCTGGGACCTCCAGGCCCCCCTCCAAATGCCATCTTCTCAGCCATGGAAATTCTACCATTAACAGTCTGTTCTTTGGGGGTTTGTCCCCTTTCAAATTGAAAATTCCTCTGAGATAGGGAGCACAGTCAGACTGTCAGACCTCAGTAGGAAAGAGATTATTAGAGTCATAGATTTGGAGCTGGAAGGTACCCCAGAGGCTGCTTAATGAAGGAAGCCCTCTCATTTTATAGATGAAGAAGCTTAAGCCCAGAGAATTTCCTGACGCCATACAGATTGTTAAGTATCAGAGGCAGGATCTGAAGCCAGGTCCTCTGACCACAGCATCAGGCCCTTTTCACCATCCTACAATGTGTTGTTATTCATTTCAATGCTTTCACCTATTCTAGTGAAATAATAACTGTTTCGGTGTCTAATAATGGTACAGAGAGTTAGGGAATAGATTGTATAGCGGTAGAGATTGTGGTGAAAGATTCCATCCATATATATATATTTTTGTAAGGTATGCATGTCTGAGAAAGTTATTTTTTTATGTTAATCCTTTGCTAATTTAGGTGCTATCAGATGCATTTCTGCTGCCATTAAGAAAGAGACAACAATAGCTGAGAAGACCCTTGGGGATGGGGGTAGCTTTAACCTTGACACTGAATCCCATTCTGAATCTCTACTCTTGAGAGGAGAAGAAGCCAAGCCTTTATGGCCTGATAGACTCCTGGGACATAGCAAGTGTCATTACTGGGGCTCCATCTCAACAAGGTCAGGACAACCTGGGCAGAGAGAGAGGGTGGGGGTTTGGGAGCTAATAAGTATCAGCTGAGTGCTTTGAGATCCTGATGAAAGGGGCCCCACGCTTTGGAGTCCTAAATGAGGAGTGTCCTGTTTCTGGGCCATGATTACAGGGAGTTGGCCAAGGCAGGATTACCTGGTCTATAGCCCAGAACCCCTGCCTTAAGGATGCCATGAGGATGTGGTCACCAATCACTCAGGTGATGCTCAGGTGTGTTGCTTTGGGGGTTCAGGGACATTACTTTATTCCTGGCCCTCATTACCACCTATCAGGCCTATCGCAATAGTCTACAAACAGGTCTTTTCAACTCTGCTCTCTTGCCCTTAAATGGTAAAAACAAATTCTTTAAGAATTTTTTTATTGGGAGGTTTGTTTTTATATAATTTTCATCATTCCCCTCTGCCCAGAGAGTCATACCTTGTAACAAAGAATTAAAAAGAAAGGGGTGAAAAAAAACCCCAACCAGCAAAATTAATCAACACATCTACCAGGTCTGATAGTATATAAAATATTCTAGACCCATAGTCTTCTATCTCTGGAAAGAAGGGAAGGAAACACATTTTCTCTTTCTAAAAATAAATTTTCGTTCATCTTTTGTTTTTACATCATCTACATTTCCCAGTGTATCCTTCTTATTCCCTTTGCCAGAGAGCCTTCTTTTATAACAAAAGAGAGAGACAGAGAGAAAATAGTTCAGCAAAACTAAGACCAAAAATCTGACATTGCGTGTAATATTCTGTACCCATAGTTCCCCCACCTCTGTAAAGAAATGGGTGAAGGTGCCTTCTCATATCTCTTTTTGGGGGCCACACTTGGTCATTACAATTTCAATTTTGTTTGTTTTGTTATCTTTCCATAAGCATTGTTATAGACATCCTGCATGTTTTGGACATCCTCTGTTTATTTTGCATTAGTTTGTATGTCTTCCTATGTTCATTTATATTAAGCATAATAGCTGTTGTTTCTTATAGCACAGCAATATTCCATTACATTGATGCATCACAACTTGTTTAGTCCCAATCAAAGGGAGATTTATTTATTTTTTTCTCATTTCTTCTTTAGGGCCAAACTTGGTCATTTTAATGATATTCAGTTTCAAGTTTATTTGTTTGGTCTCGTTTTCTAATATTTTCGTTCATATTTTTGTCATTGTGTATACTTTTCCTGGTCTTACATTAATTTGTAATAGTTCATACAAATCTTCCAATGCTTTTCTGAATTTTCATATTTAACATTTCTTATAAAGAATTAATATTTCATCACATTCATGTATCAATTTTATTCATTCCTCGATTGATGGATGACATCTACTTTGTTCCCACTTCTTTGCTAATACCAAAAAATGCTGCTATAAATATTTTGGCATATATAGGATCTTTCTTCAGTGACTTCCTTGAGTTAGAGTGAAAGGCTATGGGTGTTTTAGTCACTTTTGTAGCATAATTCTAAATTGCTTTTCAGAATAGTTGGATCAATTCACGCCTCCATCAACATGTACTGGTCCACTATTCCTTCAACATTGACTGTTCCAGCCTTCATAAGGTTTTCACCTCAGTCTTGTGTTGATTTGGATTTTAAAATTTGGAATGATTTGGAGTTATATTTCCTATGGTTGTTCATTGGCGATTCTACTTTTGAAAACTGTGTGTTCATGTCCTTTGACCATTATCCACTGGATTCTTGGTCTCATATATTCATGTTAGTTCCCTATATACCTTAGATATCATAACTGTAGAGATATTTGAAGTAAGGACTATTTTTTCCCCAATTAACAGTATCCCTTTTTATCCTAGTTGCATTGATTTTGTTAGTGTAAGCACTTTTCAATTCTTTGTAATCACAACTTTTTAAATCTTTTGTGATCATCTATATATGCCTTTTTTGGTTAAGAACTCTCCCCTCACCCCTTTTCTCCTCTTCTTTGTCCCCTTCCCTCTCCTTCCCCCTCGATTCCTTTCTCTCCCTCCCTCTTCCTCGTCCCCCATTCCCATCCTTCTTTCCATCCTTTCTCCTTCCTGTTGTGGAGAGGGCCGAGGAAGTCACAGAGCCCACCAAGGTGGACATCACAGGGCTGTTCTCCAAAATGACCATGTAACAGGTGGGCGAGCTGACAGTCACCATTATAAACTTCTGGAAAGTAGGAACAAACTGACTAGCTTGAAGATCTAGAAATGAAAGATTCTACAGTAAACATAAGTAGAAACCTAAAGGACTTAAACCAGAAATCTGCAGCACCTCAGACACTTATAAGTTGGCTGCATATTCAAAGAAACTAGAAGCAAAGTATAGGAATTTAGAGAGGCAATGAAAGAATTCTTTAGCACAAAGACTTCAACTAGAAGAATGTTTTATAAGAGCTGAAATAAGTGGGATGGAACTTATCACTATGCTTCAGTCCTAAAAGGAAGTGGTGCTGCTGACCCAAGGAGAATCCCAGACCCCTCTGGTTGGATGTGTGATTTTGGCCACCCCCTGATGTTTATTAAACCTGTACCCACTGGAACCTTATCTCTTCGTGGGCTTCGTTATGTGCCCCGCACCAAGTCTCAGAAATCAGGACCAACCCCATCTAGAGCAGACCCAGATGAGAGGCTCTCATCTCCCTGACTCTTCCTTCTTCCCTCTCCCTTAAGTACCCACCCCCACTTCCTTCATAACCTGTTCTTGAACTTAAATAATAAATGCCAACATATGAGCCTCAGGAAAAAAAAAGAACTTTTCCCTCAGCCATAGCTATAAAAGGTACTTGATCTCTCTTTTTTCCTTCCTCAATTTGTATATGGTGGCTTTTAATCTTTAGGTGGGGTGCCTATTTTGAGCTCATTGTTGTATATAAGATGTTGGCCAAACCTAATTTCGGCCAGACCGCTTTCTGTTTTCCCCCAGAATTTTTCTCAAATAGCTCATTCTTCTTCAAGTAATTTATGCTGTCATTGCTGCTTGGGTCCATCCTTCACAGTACTGCCTTACCCACAGTCCTTAGTCATTCCTCACCTCTCCTGCTCCAATTCTGCAATAACCCCCAGTTCCTATCAGAGGAGACTTCAAATAGCTCAGTCTGGCATTCAGGTCCCTCCATCATCTGCTACCATGTCATTTTTCTAGCCTTATTTCATAGCATCTCCCTCCATGCATTCTACAGTAACACATTACAAAAGAGGAATCATACAAGGGAGAGGGAGTAAATGATACCATCGGATAAAGTAAGACTATTGGGAAAAAGGATGGTCTGGTGAGGGGCAGCCAAAACATAGATTGTGTGCTCCATTCTTGTTGTTTTTCAGTCGTCTGGGCACGACTCTTCATGACCCCATTTGGGGTTTTCTTGGCAGAGATACTGGAAGGGTTTTCCATTTTCTTCTCCAGCTCATTTTATAGATGAGGAGACTGAGGCAAACAGGGTCCAGTGACTTGCCCAGGGTCACACAGCTAGGAAATGTCTGAGGCTAGATTTGAACTCAGCAAGATGAGTCTTCCTGATTCCGAGCCCAGTGCTCTATGAACTGCATCACCTAACCACCCATTGCTACCTGTGAAATATCAAAATAACTTGACAGGTTCCCAGCAGCCTGGGTCGATTCCTTTCGCTGAATTTGTGGAAAGATATAGATGAGAGTTGAATGGTCAGGTAAGGATGTATTATGCCCTGTATTGCTAGAGGGAGTGACCACATGGTTGAGGTCCATTGGAATATTAGCACATGTATTTGTAACAGGGGAATGGCCAGTGAAGGCCTAGTCCTTAAACACACTCATTCCTGGTGGGTAATATGGAACATATGCAGATATTGCCAGGCAGACAATGGAAACATGAAACTCTCAGCATCTCAGCCGTGAGCAACTGAAGGGCTGGTGTTGTGCAATGACAAAAAGTCTGCTATTTGGTTCAGGAGATGGAAGGTCTGATGACTCAAAGGGTGCTGGGGCTGAACTGAGTTTGCGTCCAAAGGACACAGCTTCAGTCCCTCAGTCTGTTTTCCCTCTTAACAAGAGACACAGAACTACTGTGCGCCTCCAGATGAGAGAAAGGCAGGGGTGTGCTAGAGCCTGTGGCAGAATGAGGCACAGCCCTGCCTCACTTAAATCCAAGTCACTCACAAGTCAAGACATCACCCTCCTGATGTCATCAATCCTCTTCAAAATCAAAGGATGAAAAAAAAAAAAACATTTCCTAGTGACTCCAGAGAACAGATTGTTAAATTTTCAGCGTGAACAACTCTCTGAAATCAAACTCTGTAAATCAGGGTTGTTTTGTTTTTGTTGATTTCTAGACTTAAGAAAGTAATGGGGAAAGTGTTAGCAATGCAGATTAAACTTAAAAGCATGCTGTGGGAATATATGTATGTATGTATGTATGTATGTATATATATATATATTTCTATATATAACAGAGAACTGATTTTAGAGCACACCTCTAGCTGTCCTCTCACATGTTCTCTATGCATCTACATGTCAAGCCAACAAGTATGGATTAATCATTTACTATATAGTCTAAATGCTTAGGCTACAAAGAAAGGCAAAAGACAGGTCCTGCCCTCAAGGAGCTCATAGTTTAATGAGGGAGACAACATGTAAACAACTAGCTACAAACAAGATAGATACAGGTTATATGTCACCTCTGGTGGTGCTGGTGGTGTGTGTGTGTGTGTGTGTGTGTGTGTGTGTGTGTGTGTGTGTGTGTCTTCTCTTTTTTTTTTTGCTTTTTGGAGGGGGGAAGGCAAGGCAATTGGGGTTAAGTGATTTGCCCAAGCTCTCATGGTTAAATGTATGAGGCTGGATTTGAACTCAGGTCCTCCTGACTCCAGGGCTGATGCTCTATTCACCGTGCCTTGCTGCCCCTATGCACTTTTTTTTAATAGCCCTTTGGGCATAGTTCCAGATTGCTCTCCAGAATGGTTGAATCAGTTCACAAATCCACCAACAAAGCATTAGTGTTCCAATTTTTCCACATCCTCTCCAGCATTTATAATGCTGTTTTGTCATCTTAGCCAATCTGACCAGTGAGATATGGTACCTCAGAGTTGTTTTGATTTGCATCTCTCAACTAAATAGTGACTTAGAGCATTTTTTCATATATTTATAGATATCTTTAATTTCTTTCTCTGAAAACTGCCTATTCTTATCCTTTGACCATTTATCAATTGGGGAATGGCTTGTATTCTTATAGATTTGATTCAGTTCTCTGTATATTCTATAAATGAGACCTTTATCAGATGCACTGGTTGTAAAAATTCTTTCCCAATTTTCCACTTCCCTCTTATTCTTGGTTACATTGGCTTTATTTGTACAGAAAACTTTCAATTTAATGTAATCAAAATTACCCGTTTTGCACTTCATAATGCTCTTTAACTCTTGTTTGGTCATAAAATCTTCCCTTCTCCATAAATCTGACAGGTAAACTATTCCTTGCTCTCCTAGATTGCTTATATTATCAGCATTTATAAACTATTGTTCTTTCTATAGCTTCTTAGTATAACACCGTCCATCCTTGTTCCCATCACTGCCTAAAGGCCAGGTATGTTACATTTCACCTCTTCCCCAGGGTTCTCTGGAACCCCCTTTTTTCTGAGGCAATTGGGATTAAGGGATTTGCGCAGGGACACACAGCTAATAAGTGGATTTGAACTCAAGTCCTCTAGACTCCAGGGCCAGTGCTTCTCTGGAACCCTTAAGGGAGTTTAAGAGGTATCTAAATTCTCTGCTGTTAGCTCCATCCCACACTGATGGTATTCCCTCAAGTGTAGGGAAGTTCCCTATAACCTAGTTCCATTTAACCACTAACAGTTGGTTTTATGGGTGGTTCAGCTTTTACAAAGAAATATTTACTTCAAAGGTATAATCACATATATACAAACTTAATCCATAATATGTGGGAGGCAAAAAATCCTGTTCCCTCCTCCTCCCTCCTCCTCCTTCCTCCCCTATACCACCTCAGTCTCTGGGTAGGGGAAAGGGATTAAGTTCATAGTTGTGCTCAGTTCCTATAGAGCACAGTCCCATATTCTAAGACCAATCCTCTTGCCCTCAACCTCTCCATCCCTCCCTCCCCAGGGCTTAAGTCCCAAGCCTCCTTGCTTCTCAGAGCTTCTCTATAGGGGGGTGCTGAACCATCCTGTCTGGAATCCTGGTTCCTAGGTCACCATGTCTCAAACTCTCAGGTCCGATGAATATTCCACCCCTGAATCTGAAAACTGAGATGGGTAAATTAAACAGAATAGAAACCAGAATCTCAGGCCCATTTCACAGAACCCAGAGGGAAGGAGAGCCTTCTCAGCTCAGTTCATGGTAGCTACTTGTGGGTGAGCTCTGTGTGTGTGTATATGTGGGTAAATCACTTCCTTAATCCCTTTAAAGCCTTTCGTTCTCCATCTGTAAAATGGGGATAATGGCACCTATCTCCCAGGATTGTTGTGAGGATCAAATAAAGTAACTTTCCACATGCTTCCCAAACCTTGAAGCACTAAATAAATGCTAGCTACTATTATTATAAAGCAACTAGGTGGTATGGTGGGAGGAGTGCCAGGCCTAGGGTCAGGAGAACTCATCTTCTGGCCTCAGATACTTCCTAGCTGTGTAAGCCTGGGCAAGTCACTTCACCCTGTTTGCCTCAGTTTCCTCATTTGTAAAATGAGCTGGAGAAGGGAAATGGCAAACCGCTCCAGTATCTCTGCCAAGAAAACCCCAAATGAGGCCACAAAGAGTCAGAGACAACTGAATAACAAACATTTATTATTATTTCTTCAGCACAGTAACATTTCATTACATTCATGACATTTTAACCACCATGCCCCCTCCCATGTATTCTCCCAACTGGATCTCCAACTTCTGTCTTTGGGCCATGCTGATTGGTGATTGCTTACTACATCTAGTTAGTCCATAGCTACTAGTTCTGGGTAGGAGACCTGAGTTCAAGAACTTTTTGTCATTAATCACCAATGTGATATGGACTTCCTCTCTCTGGCCTTCAGCATCCTTGCCTGTTTAGTAAGCGGCAACAGGAGGCCTAGAGGTTTAGGGGCTGCCTTCTCCCCAAGCCAGGGGTGGGGAACCCTGAGGCCGGGAGTCAAAAAGCCACACTTGAGGACCTAGAGGGCCACATGTGACCTTGGGGCCACAGTTTCCCCACCCTAGTCCCAGACCTTCTTGCAGGGAAGAACAAACACTTCATAGGAAAAGAGGAAGTAGGGGCAACAAGAAATGAAAATTTAGAGGTGAAAAGGCCCGACCCCTTCATTTTATTCTTTAAAAATCTTTTATTTTAAAATCATGATATAACAATCACCAACCAATACAAACATTTTAATATATGAAGAAATCAAAAAGAGCATTGTATAGGAGGCTATGAATCTCTGTTTTATACAGACTGGTTTTCAAATGTATGTAAAACTTAGATAGACAAAATTACCCTGTTTGTGTGCCCTTCTGAGTTTCTATTTGTTTTCTTTGTATAGTTTTTAAATGATTCATTGATGTTCTTTTCTTTGTTTCTTTGTGTCTCTATCACTGTCCATTAACTCACATTCCTGTTCCCCCTACTATAGAAGCCCTCCTTTGTAACAAATTTATCGTTGTTATTTAGTCGTGGCCAATCTTTTCGACTCCCCTTGGGGTTTTCTTGGCAAAGATATTGGAGTAATTTTCCATTTCCTTCTCCAGTTCATTTTATAGATGAAGAAACTGAGATAAACAGGGTTAAGTGACTTGCCCAAGGTTACGCAGCTAGTAAGTGTCTGAGGCTAGATTTGAACTCAGGTCTTCCTGGTTTTAGGCCTAGTACTCTATCCACCTGTGCTACCTAGCTGCCTTATAACAAATATAGTCAAGCAAAACAAATCAACACATTCATCTCCCTCTTTTTACAGGTGAGGAAACTGAGGCCCAGAGTGGTAAATAAACTTGCCTAACTAAGGTCATAGGGTTAAAGATTACTTGTTATTCTTACGACTTTGAACAAGACCCTAGATAACCCATGAACACAGAAGATACCAGACTGGGATAAAGACCATCAGGGATGTACAGAGAAAGTGCTCTGAAAGGTGAGAGGGAGGAGAGGACCCCAGTTCCTTCTCAGGAAGCAAATTCAATCTGAATCAGAGATCCCAGGAGGAGACCATCTATGACCTAGTGACCTGGCCTGTGTTTGTCATAAGCGTTCCCAAGCCCTAAATAATAGTGTTCCCACTCCTGCCCACCTCCATTTTCACCCACCCCCTTCTCTTAGGCAGTTACAAAGGAATGGGCCAGGTGCCAACATTCCTGCCCTGCCCTCTGCTCCAGGAGGCTCCCACATGGGCAGGAAAGGCCACATTGGCAGGGAAGCCTTCTGGGAGAATGGGTAGGTATGAGCGATATTTCCTGGGATGAACCTCCCAGGGAATGGTTAAAATCGCTCTCTCAGGTGAGGAGCTCATGATGCGGAAGGAGATATACATCTCGGGGCATGGCCAATGTGAGAATTCGTCTTGACTAGGCGCCCAAGAGTTTTGCTTTTCTATTCTTCTTTTAAACTAGGGGTGGGGTGGAGTGGGAGGGAGAGAAAATAAATGCTTATTAATTAAAAAAAGAAAATGGAAAAGAATGATTTTGTCACACTCATTCCCAAATATAACGTCTCCATATAAATATATGCCATGCACATGGACACTAATGCATAGTCACAAATATACACACAAGCCGTGCCCAAGGCACACAGATAGAAGCCATGCACACATATACAGACATGTGCATGTTTACACATATATACACATGCATGATATGAAGGTTCATAGATTTAGAGCTAGGTGGTGCCTCAGAGGCCATCACATGTAGCCCATTCATTTTATAGATGAGGAAACTGAGATTCAGAGAGACTCACTGACTTGCCCAAGGTGACGTGGGTAACAAGTATCAGAGCCAGTAAGTGAATCCTGGTTCTCTGACTCCAGATGTGTGTGTGTGGGGGGGGGGGGGTGAAGAGGGTTGGAGGGGTGTCTTTCCTCCAGGCTCTCTATACTTTTAGCAAATGTGCTCCTGTGCTCATCCCAACAGACCCATGATGTCCAGGATGCCAGCATTCGCCAACTTTCCTCTAGTTGGACCTTTGATTTCATTAGTGTAGGGAGCTTCTAATGAGGAAATGTCCTACTCTTCAAAGGCCTGGGCTCCGCTTCTATGTCTAAAGGGCACTGACCAGGGCACTAAGAGTTGGTATGTGTCAAAGTGAGACTCCAACCAACGTCAGCCTGACTTCACAGTCAGCTCTCTGCTATGGGCTACAGTGGAAAGAGTTCTAGATTTGGAGACAAAGGCCTGCGTTCAAATCTTGCTTCCATTTATTGCCTGTGTGACCCTGAGTAAGTCATTGGACTTCTCTGAGACTCAGTTTCCTCATGTAGAAAAAATAAAGTTGAATCTGATGACTTCCAAGGTTCTAGCTTAGCCAGTGGGTCAGTAGATACTTAATTTATGTTGATCTATAAAATCTACCCACTATGATATGCAACCTGGCTAATCATATCTATTCATGTAAGCACAGACCTATATTCACAATACATATATGCCATATTAATATGCATACATAAGAACCTGCACACATATATGCATATATGTATGTGTGTATATGTATACATACACACAGATATATGCATACATATATATATGTATATATATACATATATCTGCAATACTTCAAGGGTCACTGTTTTCATTGATACCTAAATCTCCTTCCCTCCATCTCTTTCTTCCTTAGTCACAAAGGTCTGGTGCAATGCATAGACTGGGGACTTGGGATCTAGCCATGGACCATGTTTTTGCCTATCTTTCCATCTCTAGCACTTAGCATAATGTCTGGTATATAGTACATGCGCATTAATTGACTGATTGATTAGAAAACCTGGGTTTGAATGATGCCTCTCATACATACTGGTATGACCTTCTGTGTGATCATGCACAAATCACTTTAATCTCTCTGAGTCTCAGTTTTCCCATCTGTAAAACAGAGCTAATAGCTGCAGGCCTACCCTTCTCTCTTCCTCCACTCCAGGTTCCAAGTTTAATTTTATAAAAGTGCTTTGGAAATCTAAATGTTCTGTTGTCTTAGCCAAGGATGCAAGAAAGCATTTTGTTAGCCATAGATGGCTCTTGAGCTGTAGCCAAAAACTCCATTACCAGGCCATGGAAGACAGATAGCAGGCTCTCCCTGGAAGCCTTTCCAAGCTCACCTGGCCTATCAGAATTTGCCTTCCACTGGCATGGCCTTGGAAAGCCATGACCACCATGTCCAAGGAGGGCCTTAGCAAAGGATATATACATATAATACATACGTCCACTTGTGTCCATGCACAATTACGGACATGCAGGTCCACACAAATTTCTATTTCCTATTATGGCTTTTGAAGTTATAGCTGAGTTGTTGCTCACAAGGAACAAGTTTGAGGCCTTGGACTGAAAGAATCAAGGTAAGGAAAAGCTTAGCTCTCAAGGATTGAGAGTTCTTAGACCTGCAAACCCAGGGCAGGTTCTGGGGCTGGGCCTGGAGGCTGGAGGAGGGGAGCAGAATGCCAGGCTAATAAGGGTGATCACGCCAGCAGCCTGTGGGCCCTCGAGGTACCTGAGGGTGCTTGGGCCTGAGATGGATGCTCAGAGGTCAGTACACATTTAATTTATGTTGAGTTGATTGATTCTAAATGTCCCCAGGGAAAGGGGATTACAGTGGGGAAGGAGGTATGAGAGAATGCCAGATAAAACTGAAAACTTCTAGGGGTCATCTAGTCTAGCCTTCGGACTTGGGGTGGGGGCAAAGCATTCTTCCCTGAGAGAGATAAAGTCAGTTCTGTGAGCCTCCTTGCCTCCATCATCATTACCCTAGTGGACCACAGCTTCAGACTTGGCCTAGTGTTGTCCAAGCATACCTGGATGCCAGCCTTTGCATGGGACTTGCTTGTTACCTGTCCTGGTCATGTCTCTCACTGTTCTCTCTCCTTTAAAAGACCAGTGTAGGGGTGGGGGAAATGGAGGCTGGCCCAAGGCCAGCTAGGGAATGCTTTGCTCCCTGTAGGGCCAAAGATGCCAAGAAAGCATTAATTATCACATATGCATATTCATATAATGCCCTGAGGAGGGGCCTCCCCCAGGGATTGTAAATGGACCAGAACAGGAAGTGAGGCCAAAGAGAGGACAGGAGGGAGAGGAGAATAGACCAGAAGGCAACGGACAGAGGACATCCACGCCATGGATGAAAGAATGGTGAGTAGGGGAGGAGGGTTGAACCATAGGGAGAAGTCCCAAAGCCAGGATGGGGAGGGGAGAGGATCCAATCTCTGTGCTGCTGTAACTGCCCCAAGGTAAATCTTATTTCATGCTCACAGTTCCCCAACAGTGAAGTCCTGTGGAAAGACTGGAGTTCATAGGCCA